>JAQFVV010000011.1:9798327-10125781 GCA_028023455.1 Epiperipatus broadwayi
AAAACAAAAAAAAAAAATAATATGCTTTATTTCATATGGGCATATAGTATAATTCATATTTTAGAAATTAAAATCTTTTAAGTATTTGAAAATTGTAAACTTGATTTAGTCAGACTTATAGCAAATGTAAATTGCATTTTAATTTTTGAAAAAAATATTCAAATTGTGAAAACATAGGTTAATACAAAGTATTTGGTCACATGATTTGATAAAGTATGAAAATAGCATTTTTGTTTTATAATTATCACTGAAAGTTTTTTTTTTTATTAAATATGAAATAATGGCAATTTTGTAACAACATGTGAGAAATATTAATAAAATATAGGTTTATTTTTATTTTTTAAGTATTGATAAAATGTAGGTTTTTTATTTTTTAAATATTGATGAAAATTAGGATTTTTATATACTCGATGACAATTGTGAAATTTGCCTTTTTATTTTTTAATTAATGATAAAATTTGTGATTTTGTAACCACCATTTTTTGAAAGTACATGTTGATAATCGATGTCATTTATCTTTTGGATGTGTCAGCGGAAGTTTTGGGTGGGTTTAAAATTCAAAATGGCATCGAGGGGATACATCAACACCAACAATAATTGTCTTGTTAGAGTGGATTGACTTGTTATTTTAACTAATGTCAAAGTTTTTTTTATATGTAAACATCACCAGTGATATGATTGGCTAAGTGGTTAAAGTATATTAAAGTAAGATCATGTATGTATTTATTTCAGTTTAACAATAGAATGATGTTACAATATGCATGGTAATAATATATACACTATTTTGATTATGTAATATCAAAAAAAAATTGAAATAAACAAAAATATAAATAACTAAACAATTTAAAATATTAAATTTTTTAAATTATAGCCATTTTTTAGTCTTGCGATGACTTTTACTAATTCTAAGGTGATTTCATTTATCAATTGTGTTTTTTTTCCTATTAGATCACATTGAAAGCACAAACATTTTTTCTTCACTTTTTTTAATTTTAAAAATTTGATAGAAAACAGCATTTACTTGATAAAATGTTTTCTAAATGTAATTTAAAATAATTATTTTCCATAATAAACATTTTGTCATTTTGTTATGAAAAGTGATTACGGGCCTTAGGTTAAAAAATGAAAAGCATATTCAAGCCACTACTGTTTCTGATTCTGAAATGATTAAAGTTATAGCCATGTTAAAAGATAATTTTAAAAAAAATCAAGGCTTACATTTATAGATAAAAAAATATGAGCCTATAAAACACTTTGAATAGATATTATTGTATTGCTTTGTAAGATTTTATTTTACAAAAATACAAATATCTACAATAAATTTTATATCATCATCATCATCATTACTACTACTACTATTATTATTATTATTATTGTTACTACTACTACTATTAATGTTATTATTATATTTCAAAAAGAAACTTTATTGATTTAAAGTTAAGTTTTACATTGTTTACATTTGTATATATAAGATTTGTTTATACTGTTTATATTTTTATATACAAGATTTGTTTACATGGTATTCATTTATCTTCTGTAATTATATTCATGTATAAGGGTACAAAAGTCATGGAAGGGTTGAATGAAGACTTTTACATTGATTAAATCTGTATATACATGCTCATTTACATGGTAATTCTTTAGTTTCAATAAAAATTTGATGCATGGGAGTACATATATAGTGGGGGTAGTTGTGTAAGGGCACTACAGATAGGAATTATCTAAGTGAAACATTATTGATTGAAATACATCTGAATATATAGCAATGTCTGTTTAAAGATTGTCCATAGGTTAAAGACTATGCATCAATTATATATAGTAGTATTAATAAGATGAAAGTTACTATCAATAATATAAATGTAATATTAATAAGATAAAAGTTGTTGTTAGTGTAATGAATCCAAATCCTCATTCCCTTCAGAGTCGGGTATGTGGTCATTTTCTTTTGCATGGGCAAGTACATCACAGGTTATTAATGTAGTTATAACATTAATTGCTGTTTTAATAGTGACCATGTGACTGCATATAGATTTAGGCTTACTAAGATCTTTTCTATTTCATATTTGGGTTAGTTTGTTGTGAAAAGTAGATGGATGTCATCTCGTGTTATTGTCCACTAAAAAAGTACACCTCATGCACCAAAATGCATATAAAACAAATGTGGTTGCTCTGATATTTGGCATTGATTTACCTTGTTATGCAGTGATGATTTGGCAGATTGTGGTATTGGGTTGCTAGTATGTGGTATAGATTATTTTTCTTATTTGTTTTAGTGCCTTACATTGATAAATCAGGTGTTGAAATGTCTTTTCTGCACGATAGCATAATCTGCAAAAAGGATCTATTGTAATGTATATTTTTCTATGATGGAGAAATTAAGTTGTTGGCATGGCAAGAAGATTAATTTTTAAAATAAAGTCAAAGAACTTAAGTTCTAGTGCCCGTCTTTTATAATCATGGAGTAATTTTTTATTGTTTATTTCTAACATTGAAGGGGAATTATTAGCATTATGTTCCATATGTGTAATATTGTAAGTGTTCCAGTAAATATACTTGTATGTGTACTATTCAGGTATGTTGTCTGTTGTCTTATATTGGAGTAAGTTTTTATTTATTTCTAACATTGGAGGGGAATTATTAGCATTATGTTCCTTGTGTAAGATTGTAAGTGTCCTAGTAGATAAACTTGTATGTGAACTGTTCAGGTATGATGTCCATTGTGTTATATTGATATATAATTCATGAAATATATAACCCTGGTGAAGGTGGTCTATCAGGCAGGGTGATTTGTATTAGGCATTTGAGCTTTGGGAAATGATGGCAATTACTAGGCTTCTTAGCTTTTAATGAAAAAAAATATTGATATTATGTAATCCCAGACCATTCTTTATTAGTGGTCGATTGAGTTGTCTTGTTAATATTGCTACAGTTTTCTTGGACCATAAAAGTTTGATTGCAGATGGTTTTGATTTTTGACTTGAATGCTATTTTTTGATGATGAGTTGGTTTTTAAGCTGTACCTTTGAATATATGAAGAGATATGTTTTTGATAGGGAGTTGATAATCCATTGAGCCTCATCCCTTAGTTTATTTTGTTTATGGAATCTCATACCATTGATCCCAGATGGAATAGAAATCCTAGAAATGGGGTTGGTTTTGATTAATATGTGGGTGTGCAGGTTAAATTTTAGCTTGTATGGGTTAATGCATGCTCTGTGTTATGTAGTGCCAGGTATCTGTACTCTGGTAAATGCTTGTTGTATTTTTGGAGGAGTGGGTTAAGGTATGGTATGAACAGTAGTGAACTGAGGGAGGATCCTGAGATATTGACTGGGTGAGATTAATATGGATTTCTCAATTGAGAAGCAGATTTTCTGTTAGGTTTGAGTTTTGGGAATGGTAGTGTTTGCAACCATCTCCAAAAGTATAGGGATGTCTATTGAGTCAAACGCTGCCTCAATATCAAGTTGAACTGCTATGAGGCCATTTTTTCCCTTCCCTTACTGAAGTCAGAATTGCCTTAAAGAATGATGATGCTTGAATTGTCAATGAATTTTTCTTTGAAAATTGAGTCTTGAAAATTAGTGGCATTATGTAAGGTTCTATTTTTCCCTTTATGATTTTCTCTATAATTTTGATGGGTAGTGGTCCCATGGAAATTGGCTGGAGATTGCTTTGGGGAGGGTGTTTCTTACCTTTTTGTTAAAGGGTACTATTGTGATCAGATAGACTCCTTCCATAGGCTGAATTTTCTGTCCTAAATGATTTTCCAAGTTGCATAGATATTGTGCCATATATTGACCGAGGTGCTTCAATACAAATAATGGAATTCCAGGACTTCCTGGATGCCATGTGCTTGGTATAGTAGCCAGTTTTGCTAGGAAAAGATCTGTGATGAATGGGTTTTTTGTTTCTGCTGGACCAAACAGATAAGATGGCCTTCTGGGTGGTTGCCTTGTTTGAAGCTTTTTTAAAAATATTTGTAAATAGGCAAAATCATATTATAGCCTGTATATATACTCTCATTTGTTTGTAGCATCATTAGGACTTTGATGCTTGGTGGGTTTCTGAGTGCCCATCTTATATACTCCCGCAAGACATACTCTGCTTTTTTCCACTTTTAAGTATTTTTTTAATGTATCACATATATGCTTGTGTAAGCTTATACATAAATTGCTGTGTGTGCTGTGATGGTGTAATCATAATTATAAGTTCATAAAAGTTCATCTTTGAGTGCTAATAAACAAACATCCACACATACTTAGATTGCTAGAAACAAAAATTTATACCAGATCTCAATCAAACCCAGCCAAACATCTAAGCAAAGAGGGGTTCTGTGCATGCTCCAGGGACTCCTCTCCCCTTTCTTCAGGCACTGATCTCCTCATTACCATGAACTGCCCTTTTGCATCTTTCAAAAATAATATTTATAGATTCAAACCTATTAATAACAACTTTCCAATATAAAATCATAGTGATCAATATAATCTTTGTTTACATGCCTCCACAAGACACCGGGATTAATATCATAATAACAAACATCAACTCAGTACTGGCTACTGCAGCAAATTCAACTATTTTAATAGGGGACTGCAACACAACATACCAAAAATTCACAGAGCGATGGCTTCACAGAATCTAATAATAATAAAACACCCCCTCAGCTTTCTTAGATCACTCAGCCCAGATACTGACAATTAACTTCACACAAATTAAAACATCGATACTCCCATTGACAAGAACAATCAAAGTTTTACTCTCAGAAACCACCCCTGAATTCTTATTCTCAGAAACACACCTTATGCTAAATAAAATACAAAGAATGCATCTCAATCCCATACAACAATATCTAGCATATATAAACATACTTTCATTCAATATCACACAACTCTCATATAAGATAGGATAATACTAATCTATACATGTATATATAAAATGTAGTGGATTATATTAATGTGTGGGTCCAATGGTTTTAACATGCCTTATAATTTTTAAAAAAAGGTTGCAAAAAAATCCCTAGTAGAAGGACAGCAAAGAGAAAGGTTATACCTATGAGGCTTTCTACTTGTTGGATGATGAGGATTGGATTTTTATCCTTGTGTTACCTCTATCTAAAAATAGCTAAAATATCCATTTATGACATTATTTCACTCAGCTAAAGAAGCTAGGCAATCTCTGTAGCACAATGACCTTTTTTCTTTTGATCTCTTTTCTATTATATCGAGTACCCTGCACCCTTTGGTACAGTTGATAGAGCATCTTATTTGGGATCAGAAGGTTCAAAGATCAATTCTGGTGTTCACAGATTTTGCACTCAACTTCTAATAAACTTTTGGGCAATAAACCCATATGCCTTTCTTTCTTTATTACATTAAATAATTAATCTCGCAATTCAATATTTATCTTATTTTAAATTCACTTGTGCTTTCAGTATTTGCATTTTTTCCATTTGCTTCTAATTTCACAAGACCAGAGTTGTATTAGAAATATTAGCCGATTTCTCGTCCAATTTTCATTTATTTTAAAATGATTTAAAGAAAAGGTCATCATCAAATAGAGCATCCTCTGCCTTCATTCACTAATCTCTGCTTTGACTGATAATTTTATAGCTTTTCAAATATGAAGCCGTAATTTAGTTTTTATGTCATGATTGTTTGTATATATATAGAATACAACCTGTTGTTTCAAGTGTGCCTCCTGTTTTTAGAAACAAAAATCTGAATCAAGCAGATATATATATATTAGCTGTTCGATGGTAGATTTCTCAGTCATTCAGTATTATTTTTTAGTCTTTCTCTATCCGTTCTGTTTTTAGCAGTCACATAATTACGTTATTCCTTAAAAAGATGATGTTTTTAATTTCTTTCACATATTTTAGTTTCTTGTAATTTATTGCCTTCCGTTTAAAATCTTTTATTTTTATTGATTCAACTTATTTTTA
The DNA here is from genome assembly GCA_028023455.1 of Epiperipatus broadwayi. NCBI lineage: Eukaryota > Metazoa > Onychophora > Udeonychophora > Euonychophora > Peripatidae > Epiperipatus > Epiperipatus broadwayi. The sequence continues at coordinate 9,804,269 of JAQFVV010000011.1, forward strand.
AATTGTTTCTTCAAATTCATAAAACAACTTTTCAAATTGCTATTCCATTTATTTTTAGTATTCCAAGTGACTGATCTATATAACTCTGCATTACAAACAATTGTATATACTGCTAATTCAATTCTGAATTCGCTCATCCTTAAAAATAATTTTATTTTAATTAAATCTAATTTAATTATTAAATTTTTCATTACATTTTTTTCTAACGTACATAATAATTATACGCAGTTGTTTTTGATGTTCATTAGCTTGATTTATTTTTGAATGATTAAACAAATATTAGGGAATTATCACCATGCATTATTCCTTATGCTTATATATTGTTTTGTACTTTCAACATTTTATTAATTGTTTTTTTTTTTTCAATAATCTATAAATTTTTAACTTATTTGCTTCTTTCATCATTATTTTTCAAATTTTTATAATTTTATTTCCTGCCATAGTTTGCCAGCATTGGTAATCAAAAGTTAGTCAATTTATCAGAAAGCATAGAAAAGATGTCATACCTTATATATGCTTATGACGTATATTGTACATAATTTACCTATCCAATGATATTTTAACAATGGCAATCTGACATATCTTTTTAAAAAATTCTGTTTATAAAAAAATGCTAGATTTTTTGTGCTTCAAAATCTCTATCTAGTGCCTACTCATCTAATATCCCAGACACTCTGTCCTTCTTTAGTGAGTTTTAAATCTGAGAGCACTTGACCTAGATCTTCGAATCTGATGCAATTCTCCAACAGTCATGTTTTTTACCTTGTTAGTTAATTATGAAGCTGTGAGCCCAAAATTAAAACAATGTTTTTAATCCAAGACCATTCACTTGTATATTCATAAATATTTGAAATACAGGCATTCTTCATATACCTGGAGCTTAATTGTAAATATAGGGGATCTGAACTCAGACATCCAAGAACACTTCAACTATCCACACTAATCATATTACTGATACACATGTCCACACACATGTAGAAAAGGAAAATAATGACCAATATATGTATTTCAGCTAAACCTGCTCTCATCAGTTGGTCCAGATTATCATTCCCACCTATATATATATAATCAGTGCTCAGTTTATATTACGATAGCAAATCTTTATAGTTTAATGGACAGGCTTCAATCTACTCCAATCTCCAACTCTTCAGCCATCCATATCATTGAAAATCTGACAATGTAAAGTCTTAATCTTATGCTGATGCCAATATTATTGCCATGCCCATGTTGACCTCAAGTCACTCTGGCCCTTAAGGGATCGTATCCATTTAAATACATTTAAATGATGATTATTTATCTTTTCTACATGTGTGTGATCATGTGTATCAATGGTATGAGATAGTGTGGATAGTTGAAAGGTGCTTGGAAGTCTGAGTTCAAACCCCTTATATTTGTATAATCATACAAATCTCAACCCAATTCAGTATATATATTTGATGTCTTTGGGTTTTTTAATAACCTTAGTTACCATCATTATTTGGCCAAGATTAATGTTAAATCACTAAAATATAACATGTTCACTATTTTTAGCTTACACAAGTTGGTAAAACACTAACATCTCTTTTATATAGCTGTGCTACCTAGTGTGAGCCATAGTAATCAATTGATGCTAGAAGATTTATGCATCAAAATCTTTATCTAGTGCCTACTCATTCTATTATCTCCGATTGGCTTCTAGTTTGTAGCTTTCATTAGTGAGGAGCCTTGGGTCAGATCCAAAGATCTGAGTGCAATGTTTTCAGATTCAAAGATTGTTACTGCTGAAGGGTACAAAGTAGAAAGTAGTCATGAGATATTGGATGAGTAGGCACTAGATAGAGATTTTGATGCACAAATCTTTTTACATACACTGATTACTACAACTTCCAGGGGATAGGATTACTGAATGGAGAGAGCTGCCACTGTTTTAACAGCTTGTGTAAGCATGATGTGATGTTTTAGTAATAATTCTAAATGTAGCAATGATAAAATATTTTTTTAAGAGGTGATAGTAAAGACAAACGATTAGCAATGATGATAACTGTTTTATTGCTTGCGAACCTTATACCCACTTTCGTTTGAATTATTCTAATTTATTAAAGATATGGAGGGAAGGTTAATATCCTTCAATTCCTTTCTATAAAAGTAATTAAATTTTATATTAGTTAAAGTGTGATCAGAATTTTATTACTATAAATAATCTAGGCCTCTGCCATATTCTTCTAATTAATACGGAATATTAAATATCAGTCTTACAAGAAGCTTTGAGATGTTAATTATAATCTTTAAAATAAATATAAACTACCAGCCCATTATCTATTTTACAAAAAAAAAAAAAATTGTGTCCGTTTTAAAAATGGTAGATCAACAAATGGTAATAGTTGATAACCAAAAAAATGTGAATAAAGTCCAAAATAAAACAAAATATAAAATCTTATCAACAACAGTTTAATGCAATCATGAAGTGGCAGATATTAGAGTTCAAAGTTCATTAATCGCGATTCAGTTTTGTTTCCGGTTCTCGAATTTCTTATGAATTCCAGAACAATAAAAACGATTCTTTTAATTTTTCTATATTTTTTAGGCTGTTAATTTTTTTTTTTACATAAAATTAACAAATAACTTTTATAATTATATATATCCAATATGCACAAAGCAAATTATTTTTTAGCCTTAAATGAAATTTTTATCTGTAATTAGTTTTCCATTAACTATGAATTAATTACCAATTACAAGCTATAAACTAATAAATTAGCTGCGTAATATAATTACGAGCCAAAAAGTTTATTAACTGAGCAAGAAGAAACTGTAATTTAAGAGTAATTGTAAAAAGATTGATAGAATATTCTTATAAATATACCTGTGTATAGATAATAAAAACTACAAATTTATGTAAATTAGCTATATATAATACGTTAATAAAAAAGGAGTCATTTTAAATACATTATTTTCACAATTAATCATTAAAAAAATTATTCAGGATAAAATACGATAGATTTATGCAGAATTCATTTACTGTTTAATTTATCTACAGACTCGATTTCAATTTCTCACAGTTTGAAAAAGTTTTAAATTAAAAATTAAAAAATTAAAAATTTATAAATTTCACACTTAAGCCCACAGTATAATTGACATCTTAAATTATTTCTCATTTAACCATTTTCTCATCTTGTGCATTCAGTCAATCATGCGATCGCTTTCTAACTAAATTTATTATTGTACAGTTTTTACATATATATATATTTTGCTCATTATTTTTGTTTAATATCTATATGTGTATTTTTAAAAAAAATAAATTGTGTGATTGGCAATCAGCCCGTAATTTCAGGTAACATGGAATGACTTGGAATTATATTGCAGTGAATACAGGATGAGGGGAAACTATTGTTTTTTTAAATATATCTTTTTAATAGATAAAAGCATATTGCAAACATTGTCGATTATTGAGAGAGGGGGGAGAGGGAGGAGAGAGGAGAAGGAAGAGAGGAGAAGAGAGAGAGGGAAGAGAGAGGAGAAGGAAGAGAGGGGAAGAGAGAGAGCTACTTTAGAAATGAGTTTTTTTTTCATATGTCAAAGCATCGGCCGGGAATCGAACCCGCAACAACTGTCTTCAAGCAACTGCTTGCAAGGCGGCTGCGCTAACCTCTCGGCACCAATCTGTGAAATACATATAGATCCACACACTGAATATGCTGGTCTATTTTTCTTTTCACTTGATATTTTTACTATATCTGTTAATTTCTTCAACAGAAAACTTTTTTTTCTGGAATACTTCAACATCATGAATTCTACTCTCTGCCATATTTTCCCAATAGAAACAACCAATATTGCATTTCTTCAATTGAAACAATCTACCTTTCTCATAAAAACCATGCTCAAATTCATTAACAAAAATTTTTTTAGGATGTCTTACATTGATCATTCATTTTACATATACAATCCAATGAAGGTGTGATTTTACTATAGTGGAATTTCTAGTATCACATTTAGCAGGTTGAAAATATATTGATTGGCTCTATGATCTTGCCATTGTATTTTTAAAATTTTGCAGAGCATCCTTAAAAAAAATTTCTAATGCTTTTATAAAATACCATAGGATGTCCAAGTTTTATTTCCATACAATAAATTAGGTAAAATAACAGATTTATATGCAGCTAACATAGTTGCAGTAGTTGTTTTTCCTGTGATGAAATATTCTTTTAACTTGTTAAAAGATCACATGATCATCATATCTTATGCTAGCACATAACTGTTATTAAACAGGCAAACTCTCCACACAGTAGTGCTACTCTGTGCCAACCAGAGTAATCAATGGATGCCAGAAATTAGTCTGGAGATATTGAATGAGTAGGCATTAGATGGGGATTTTATGCACAAGCCTTCTGGTATCCATTGATTACTCTGATTGGTACGGGGTGGCACTACTATATTGTTATAAGATACAGTATTGTTAAAAGATTGCAGTTCATGGATAATAGAAGAATAGCTAAAATAGTATTTAATTGGGTTATGAGTAAAGGGCAGGTAACAAGATGGGTGAGAAAGATAATACGGTATGCAAAAGATTTGGATAAAGAATTATGATTGTGTTAGGAGGATTGTTGAGTGTTATAGTGGTAAGGAATGGGATAAAAGAATAGATTTACTAATAAAAATAGGGAGTTAGAGAGATGGAGAACTAGTATGGAGAGTAAAAAGTTTAAATATATATAGAAATAAACAGAATATTAGGTGTGAGTTAATTTATGATAATAGTAAGGAAAATAGTTTATTGTTTAAGGCTCGAACAGGATCTTTAGCAACAAGAGAATATACACATAAATGGAAAAATATGGGTGATTTAGTCTGTAAATTATGTAAGGAAGGAATAGAAAATATTAGGCATTTGTTAATTGAATGTAAATGCTTGAAAACAGAAAGGGCACATATAATGAAGTTATGGGAAAATAAATATGAAAAAAGTAATTATACAGAAAGTAGATTATTGGTTTTTATGCTGGGTTTGAAAAAAGATAAGGGGGATTTAGATATAAAGACTGTAGAGTTGACAAAGATTATGTTGTGGAAATGGGATTGAGCAGAATATGGGAAAAATTAGACTGGCGAATGTAAAATTAAGTAGCTAACAAGTTTTTCTTGGGATAATTGCTGAGAGATTCTTGACTTTGTTTAAGGAGTAGCTACAGTACATCACATTACAGTAACACATTGAAATCTGTGTTATATACCAATCCACCTTCTACTTATAAAATCACCAGGGTATTTAAACTGGTTTACATTCTCAAGTTGATAATTATCAAAGCTAAAAGTTGCTAATGCTTTTTTTGGTCAATGGCTGACAAAGAATTTGAGGTTTTTGAATTTTGATTAATAAACTAAAATCTTTATATATTGACATTCAAAATGTTAAGAATATTTGGTAAATCATCTTTTGAACTGACAAAAACAGCACAATCATCAGCATGCTGTAAATACAGAGTTCAAGAAGATGACGATGTTTTTGTTTTTCCTTTTAATCAATTCAAATTAAAAATTCCCTACCATATCTCTATGTTTGATTAAATTGTCTATGCAAATACATATCCTTGTGTACACCAATTTTCATTTCAAATGTCTTAGATTTTGCCTTGTAGTAATAACACTTACCTCTCATTCTATCATATGGACGTTGTATAATAACAAATACATTTTGGTTGGCAACCAAATAATTTCAAACAATGTCATAGACTTTCTTATTAACTGAATCAAATTCTTTGACCAAATCAATAAAAGCACTATATTAAATCATTTCTTTGTTCCCAACATTTTTTTTTGCATTTGTCTAGCTATAAATATCATGTCTGTAATGCTTTTTGATTTTATAAAACCACTTTTAGTCTCTGGAAATCATTCATTTATGATTGGAAACAATGCTAGTTAACAAAATTCTTGAATGTATTGTTACTATAGTAAATAATAATAATTATTGCAATATTATTCATTCATTTTGTTCTTAAAAATTGGAAAATTCTTAAGATCAGATGACACAACTTCATGAAATCATATAGTTTTAAAAAAATTCAATATTTTTGGAGCTAAGACATAAGACATAACCACCATGTTTTAAAATGTCTCCAAATATTTTATCAAGACCTGCAGTCTTTTCATATTTTAAAATTACAAAAGACTATTTTGACTTCACTAAGATGGATATTTCTATCCAAATGTAAATGAGAAGATATTATGGATATACCATTAAAAGTTGCAATCACAATTTTTGTATCATTATTCAACAGATGATTAAAATATTCTTTCCACCTGTTCAAAATATCATTGTAATATAAGAATGTCATTTCTAGATTTAATAAAACCGTGATATCATTTTTAGATCCATATAATGCTTTTAGGACATCAAAAAAAGATCTAGAATGATCTCAATCAGTGAATTCCTATATTTTCTTTGCATTTATCAAACACTTTTAAGCCTTCTCATCAGTCTCTGAACTTCTGTCTTTAGATCTTTATATTTGTTGTGATGTTGACATTTAATATATTACTCTGCCAAGCAGAAAATGTTACATGGCTCTTTTTAATCAAATCACTAATAATAAGATCATGGTCAGAAAACCAGACATGGTTCTTCTCTTTAGAAAAGGCAAAACTCTCCATACAGTAGTGCCACTCAGTGCAAGGCAGAGTAATCAATGGATGCCAGAAAGCTTGTGCATAAAATCTGGCTTGTACTGAGTGGTGCTACTGTATGGAGAGTTTTGCCTGTTTTAATAACAGTTATGTGCAAGCATAAGATATAGTGATTATGTGATGTTTAGGGGTTCTTCTTTTTAGTGAACCCAATCATAGATTTACTTATGCTGATAACATTTTCCTTATGATAATTCCATACTTTAGTAAAATGGCAATCCTGGAAGTCCAAATTAAGCAATTTTAGTGTTTAATGACTAATATATAATAAGATTCTCCTAAAGAGTGAACACCAATTTTTTCAAGCATATGATTGGAATAGGATCTATTTTAATACATCTATCATTTTATTCTTTAAATGCATTAATATATGATTTGTTCAACAATATGTGCTTGTAAGTCATGTAATATGCACTTCTATCCAATTCCTAATTACAATGTTATCCTATTAAATGCAGTTATTTTGAATGTAAATATAACCATGGTTCTTTATAACGGTTTTACTACCTAAACTCATATCTACATCTGTCCTCCTCCAAAACCCACACTATCTATTTCAATCAACTGCTATTATGCTTATTGACAAACCATAATAATAAATCAAGAAAATGGGAGGAAAGAACAGTTAAAAAAATAGTATTTTATTACAAATTTGAATTTGTTTTGAAATAAACCACATTTTATAACTTGACTATTTTGTTGCTTAATTGGTAAATTTAATAATTCCAGTTAAAATGTTTGTGATAGACAAACAAATATATTGTGCAAAAATTTATTATTAACAACCCGTTTGAATTTATAGCAACAATATCCTTATTTCAATAACCTTCGGTCAAACTCTAATATTTGCACCAATACTTGCATCATTCTTCACGATCAGAAAAAAAAAAGATCTTTTACTGAGAATGCTACACTGCTATCCAATAAAGAATAAAAGCTTTCATCTTTTTTTGAATCTTAAGTTGGACTATAGGCACTAATAAAATGAGCCCTGGTACCATTGTGCAAAATAAATTTTAGCACTAGTTGCTTTTCATTAATACAACAAGGAACTCCAAACAGTAGAAAATCTCCTTTCACTGACTGAGCAGCTTTTCCAAATAAAAAAATGTATATATTGAAGCAGTCGGATCTGAGTTCGATCCTAGCTTCATGACATCTAGCCATAAGCCCACTTCAAATCTTAGTACTAACCTTAAATTTCCGATGCAATGGGGCTTTATATGTTCAATCCACGCTAATTTCTATAAAGAATAACTTATTTCATAAATGCGTATTAAAATTAATTAGTTTCAGTTTAAAATTAATCAATGCTATTAATAAATTCATAATAATTACGATAGAATGACAGCCTGTTAAGCTAATTGCGCAGACGCTGTGAGAATGTTATTAATAAATGAATACCTTCGAACATTCTATCGTAATTATAATCGCACGCAAGATGTTATAAAATAAATGCTTATTCATGTATAAATTCATGATAGAAATATTCATGAATTTATATATTATAACTGCGTGGATTGTGCATATATATTTGTAAATATTTAAATATATATAATTGTTTGAAAGTTTCATTGTGTCGGGAATGTTTGACTTTATTTTTAAATAATTTGTTAAAGTTTTAATGACTAAAAGCTACATTCTTTCGATAAGCTTTCAGATTTTCCCTTTCCAAAAATAATAGTTAAGTTTTATTAATTAGAAAAAAAGATAAGGATTTCCTAGTTAAAATCATTTTCTGATTTTAAGAATTCATTTTTTAATTAGAAAATGAATTCAAGTTAATGAGTTTGAAAGCCTTATCGGGAATGTATCTAAAAACAACCAGTAAATCTAAAAACATTGATAATGAAAGAAGTGCTAGCCTGAAGGCATCAGAGGACAGTATATATAGCTCGGAAAAGTTTGGAGAAAAAAAGCCATCTTTGTTGTAGAGGAGTGCAGTAAACTCTGTGCATTTTAAATAGTGTTTCGATCATGGTAAGGGGCTAAACATCAGGAATCTGGCTATCGGTTCCTGAAGTCCCCTGAAAATCTTCAATGGATCTGCTGAATCTTTTCCGGACCAATCATGCTGCTAAAATTATGAAAAGCCACTAAAATGCTGTTCCAGTAATCGACTAAATGCATGCCTATGTTTTTACCAACTCGGATGTGTAAACTAAGAACCAGCCCCGGAAGAAATGGGTAATATGTTTCCATAATGAACCTTAAACTTTCTGGCCAGTTTCGAACTTTACACTTCCTTTTAGAGCTCTTTTATTCTTTAATGTAACAATCTTTATAAAACCTTTTATTCATGCTACTGTAAATTTATATCGTAGTTCTCTCAACCTCTAGTCTTTAAACTTTCTCTTTTCTTACTTGGCGGTTCATTTATTATATTATATATATATATTTTTGTGTAATTTATTAATGTTGTTATTTTAATTATATGCCAATAATCTTTCGACTCGATAAACTCCTTTGTTCTATTTACGTAGAAAATATAATATTAAATCTGATAGTTAATTCTCACCCGTTAGAACTAGATTTATACAGTTCGATCAATTATCGAGCCGAAAGAAATTATTAAATGATTGTTATTTTATCATTGGCTAATAATAAATTATTAGCTCCGCTTCTAATCTATGCTACCATTATTTTCTCATTTTCACTAATATGTATTTATCCATATATAATCTTAAAATGTTTTTATTGCAAAAGGGCCAATAAAGGAATCAAATATATTCTAATTCAAATTTCTGTTACTCGCTATTAAGATTCAGGAAGGGCACGATGATTGGGGCATAATTAATATGATTTACAAATACTTTAAAATAGTTTTCATTAAAAACTCATTTGACTTTAATTAATTGATCAAGTCATCATGTAGAGCCTTCTATATGAGTTTTAGTATTCAAATGATGACTATCAAGTCATCATCTTCGAACGTTGCTGACGTAGGGCAATCTTCCGCTCCGTTAGGCTGGTCGGTGATAATATTTCTTTTATTTTAAATTATTGAGGAAGAAAGCACTTCCTCCCCTGTTCATATTAGTCAAAGGGCATAAGACTTGTCAGATGCAAGCCACCATAGGACTTCGATCATCGACTAGTTATTATCTTTCAATTTCATTTTATAACTCATAATTCGTCAGCACTGTTACCTCTCTGTTCCAGTAAAGCCCGTTCTGATGCTCATAATTCATGATGAAGTGATTTCAATTAAAGTCAAACAAATTATCCATTATCTCAAAGTAAATAATTTTTCCAATAAATATTAAAGTTATGCCCTAAAATACGTATCTTGCTCTTCATGAATGGATTTGCGAATGTGAAAATAAATATCACATTCTTTCATATAAAATTAGAGTAAAAATTTCCTTTACTAATGAATACCTTTATCTGCATTTTATTCCTTGTTGGGGGCATAGACATAGACTTTCAAATATTGCATAATATTCATTGGCATATAATAAGGACCGCCACTCTTATTATTATAAATTCTGTTAAAGGCTAGAGGTGATTAATATAATCATTATTTACAATTCAAACAAAACAAATTATGATTATTAAATATTTTCTAAACACACTTGGTTTCTTAGTTCTATATCTTTTATTCAATAATTATTTTAAATGTTAATGCTCGCCGTCTGTGTTGGCAACCCGAACATATACATATGATTCGATTTAAAATCCTTTTTAGTCAGTTTATTATCAGAAATTAATGTCAGTTCAGGGGTTTCTGATCCTCACCAACCGTTGAGCTAGTTTCTTGGCACATAGCACTGTGCCATCAATTTATACTAATCTGAGCTGTTGAGTTGGGTTTGAATTCAGTTTGATTCAGCTGAGTTTGGATCCGACTTGCGTTTGGGTGGGACGTTTTTCGACTGGTACAATATTCAACTGTATTCAATTTCCTTCTTCTGGGAAAGGAGTTTCAGTAAGAGTGGCTCTATCAACTTTAAATCTTGACAACTTTTTAGTTACCAATACAATCCTCCATTCTGATCTTGAAGATTTTAATATCAAATAAAGTTCACATATTTCATGCACTTATATTTAGAAATAAATTAGTTTCTAATACTCTCTTTTAGTACTACTACTTTCTGCTATACCACTATCATACACAAATATCTATCTACATACAAATGTACAGGAAAATCTTTTGACACTATAATGCTATGATAATAACAGTTTATAATTACATAAAATATAGCATTCCTTTTTCTCAGTTTGTCTATTACTATTCTGCTATTTAGAATTGTAGTAGTGTAGCAGTCCCAGGAGCTAAAAATTCTTGAATTGGGGTTACTCTATCACTTATAGTATTCAAACTTCTTATGTGCTTTTGACCAATAAAGTATTTCATTACTTATGGAACCAAATTCTAAACAAATTTAATACAAATAATGCAAATGCATATTATATCATAAACATATCATTTCAATTATTTAAAATCTTTATTAATGGAAACATGTAAGAAGTATGTTGAAACATAAAACAAAAAATAAGCAAATTAAATCATATCAAAAACATATACATATAATTATCATCAACAATTATCAATACACTGCAGGATAAAGGTCCCTCCAAGTTCAATCCATCTTCTCTGATCTTTAGCTTCTCTTCTCCACATAATTTCTGCCCACTCTTATTTCATTCCATCCATCTCACATGTGGTCTCTTTCTGTGTCGTTTACAATCTCCTGAAATCCAATTTAAGATTTCAGTTGTCCATCTATTATCATCTCTTCTAACAATATGCACAGCCCAACTCCACTTCAGTCTTTTTAATTTTTTCAGTGAGGTCAGTAATACCTGTTTGTTCTCTTATACATATATTGCATTTTTGATCTCTTCTTGTTACTCCTAACATGAATCTCTCCATACTTCATTGAGTGGTCTGAAGTCTCTATATTGCTCTTCTATAAAGTGTCCAAGTCTCAGTTCCATAAGTAAAAACTGGTAAAACACATTTATTAAAAACCTTCCTTTTCAGACACATAGGCATATTTCCTTTTAGTATCAAAGTTATTTCTATCAGAAGCACTCCAAACAAATTTAATTATATGATTAATTTCATCCATCATGGTTTCCATCAGTATTAATAATCTGACCAAGGTACTTGTATCTATAAATATATTCTAACTCATCATAATCAATCTTTATTTTCATATTTTGAGAAAATCCATTGAACATTACTTTAGACTTTTTAACATTTATCTTTAGTCCTACTTTACTACTTTCATCTGATAACTCCTGCAACATTTCCTGCAGCTCTAAAGCATTATTTTCAAAAACAAATACATCATCTGGAAAATCTAAATGACTTAAATAATCTCCATTTACTTTCACTTCTTTAGCTTCCCATTTTAATCCCCAAAATACTTCTTGCAGCACTGCTAAAAAAGTTTTGGAGATATGGAGTCACCCTGTCTTACACCCTTTTTAATGTTGACTTTCCTAGTATCATTATGTAATCTAATTGTTGCTGTCACATTTTTATAAATATTCTTTAAAATATGTCTTTATTTATATGAAATTATTTATGAAATAAAAAATAAATGAAGAAATATGGAAGTTGTCTAATCTATATAAAAAAAGACAATATTTTGGATCTATACCCTGATGATCCAATGCTTTAATCATTGGTCAAATGTTTATAGTATCAAATGCCTTTTCATAATCTACAAATCCAAAGCATAATGGCAACTCATATTCATTTGTCCTTTTTATAACTTCTCTCAATACCTGGATATGATCTACTGTGCTAAAACCACTTTCGTTCTCTTGGTTGGTGGAAATCCAATGTTCTCTGTAGACGAGTTGTAATTATCTTGGTAAAACTTTTGTATAAAACTGATAAAAGGCTGATAGGTCTGTAATTTCTAATATATTCTTTATCACCTTTTTTAAATATTAATATTAATACTGCATTCTTCCAATAATCTGGTACATCTTTATCATTTAGACATTTGGTATATAACTTTGCTAAAAAAATTTTATTTCTTCACCTGCTTCTTTTAATATATCAATTATAATTCCATCATTACCTGGAGCCATTCCTTTCTTCATACATTTAATAGCATGTCTCACTTTTTCATTTAAAATTCTGGGCAATTCGGAAAATATAATAGATATAGGAGGTATTTGTTCTTTATTACTATATAATTCTCGATAGAAGTCTTATATCCATTTCATGGTGTCACCTCTCTTTTTAGTAATAACTTCATATTTTTTCTTATCGCAGATATAAATTTTCTACCAATACCAAAATGTTGTTTTACACTCTTGAGGCTTTTATTCTCTTCTACCGTTTTCCATGCTAGTTCACAGTTATACTTTCTTCTATCATTTTCAACTCTTTTCCGCACCATTTTACAAAATTCGAGGTATTCAATCCTTTTTAATGCATCATTTAATACATATATATATATATATAATACAAATACAGATATATATATATATTTTAAAATTAAATTTTTAAACGGGAAAAAAAAGCAATTAAACTTTAAAATAAATCTGTCCTTTAACTTATTTTATAAAAACTAAATTTATTTTTAGAAAAAAATCTCTTTTTTATAGATTTTACATCACCTATGAATGTATTTTTAATTTTAACGCTAAAATGCCATAGGAATTGGATAAATTAAAAAAAAAAAACCAAGTTTATTTATTTTCCTAATTATATATCATCATTATTATTTTCAATCATTATCAATTTACTTCAGGAAGAAGATTTTTCGAAGTTCAATCTATCCCCAGTACATTTCCTTATTTTATCCATCCATCTCATATGTGGTCTATTTCTAGATCTTTTACAATCTCCTGAAATACGATTTAAGATTTCAACTGTCCATCTATTATCATAGTGAGCGTAGTTTCATTCAATACACCAAAAACCACCTGAGATTTGAGTCATTTTTATAAGAAGATTAGAGTTTAAACCACAATCTAATTCACCTTCCAGGTTCTAGAAGAATCTGGTGTTATCCAACCAAATTAGCAATAGATTCTAAAAGGTAATAAGGAAACAATAAATTTGTAGTCCCTCCCTCCAAAATTTTAATATACCATGTCACTGTTTAATCATTATGATATACGCATATATAAATAAAATACTCTGGGATAAACTCTACAATATTTAATACATCAATATAAAATATTTAATAATAGCTACAGCCATCTTAAGCAATGTATACCATCCTGAGTAGCATTTAACAGTTAAAATTGAAAAAAAAATCTGATTAAAGTCACATAGCATTAGTGATCCTATGTGAACAACCAAATTTCCATAATTTATGAATATTAAATCAATTATATTGTTTATTTAATAGTTTGTCATATTTATAAATATGACTCTTTAATTTTTCTTCAAATTATTTTTTTTTCTCATGTGTCATAGCATCAACTGAGAAGCGAACCCACTAACCCGGGACAACTGCTTGTAAAGCTGCTGTCATTGACCTCTCAACCACCAATGCTTGAAACACTGTCAAAGCAAAAAATTCCATTGCAAATAATTGAATGTTCAGCAAATACAGATTCAAATCTATCCATGGAATATCACAATTTATTAGATAAAAGTTCATGAATTTTCTTTTTCAATGCTATTTTGTCTCACCAATGTAAGGGTTTTATAGCACCATACCACTTTATAAATAGTATTACATTTGTTAATTTTATCAACAGAATCTTTTTTCATTAATAATTAATCTATCGGTATTTGGTCCAAAATTAAATCGAGAAGAAACTGATGATGCAATCTTACTATTTACGGTGTTATTTATATTATGGTAGTGAATTCCATGTTTTCTCTGCAATGTTTTTCTTCTTCCATCTATGTGTAAATTTATATAATGTAAATAAAATACCTTTCCTGTTTTATCATACACTCAATAATTTATTACCATATATTTATTTAGTAATGTATAACTTATTACTTTGAAATTAACATAAAATATTATTTCTAGACAAACATGTTCTAAATCTAACTAATGTATGCATAAGAGAAACATTTGACTTGGGGATATACAAATCCCCTAATTGATAGAGGTTTTATGAACATTTTATAATTGATTATATTATATTTACTCCATAAAGTAAAATCAAGATATTTTATTTTATGTTTACTTTTCTTTGAAGTAACGGTCTCTTTAAGGTCACTGATATCATTTAATTTATTAAAAAGATGTTGTATTGCAACAAATGACCCAGCAATAAGAACAACATCAACATATTAAAATAAAACCTTTAACACCTAATAACCAAAACCCTTAAAATATTCTTTTCATAATATGGCAACACGTAACTACATACAACAGCTGAAACTGACAATATCATGGACCAACTTTTTGTCCATTATATACAAGTGTGTTCAAATGTATCAATCACATTTTAGTCAACAAACGTTAATAAATCTTTAACAAACAAGCGTTTAAATTTGCATACTCTTTATTGTATAAACATGAAATCGCATGAATACTCTTCTTTTTATAATCCCATACAATTTTGTAACATCCAAAGTAAATAATCTGTCTTCATCAACCATAATCAGTTTATCAGATTTTTTTGGACCAAATTAAATGAAGATAAAATTATGTTTACCAAAAACCTAATTCATTGTCCAAAAACTTCCCAACATAAACTGCTGCTTGATAAAACATGCTACCTCCAAAATCCAATATAAGGCTAATAGACAAATTTTCTTTATGCACTTTTACATTTCCAAAAATTCTTTCTATAATCGCAGCTGACAGATAAATAGATAAATACAATTTTTTATTAAGTAATTTATTTAAACAACGTTTAAGTATAAAATTAATGGGCTTCATTCTCATTATTTTCAACAGAATAAGTATCCAATAATGTAAATTTTAAATGTTTCAATTTGTTGATGAACTTTTTCTCTATATTTATCTTTATACATTAAACACAGTGTTCCACTTTTATTTTTCTTAATATATGTAAGTGTGTATTTGACGAAGTTTGAGAATTTGATTTTCCAAAATTTGAGTATCTTTCGAATTTAGTCTTATATTCCCAATACATGGATGATACTTTTGTATGTGGTAATGAAGAAATTATTTGTAAAATTCATATTGAATTAGCATCTGCAATCACTCTAACTTGGACCATCAAGAAGGAAGATGAATTCCTGCACAACATACAATTTTTTAGATTTAGATATCATCAGACATAAAGCCATTAAGTGTAAGAGATACTGTGCACCTTAGGTCTAATACTCTCTTCTCCCATAAATATGCTGGTCTAAAAGGCTTTTTCCATAGAATTGAGCAAATTCAAGGCTAATCAGAGAAAAAATATTGATATATACACTAAAGACCTAATCAACATTGGGTACAATTCTAGAAAAATAACTGCAATTATCACAAATTTTTATAACGAAATCTTGCATCCTACAAATAATCAACCTGATAATAAAAAATGGTCTACTCTCCCTTATATACTTTGAAATTCGCACACAAAATTAAAACTCATTCGGACCAATGAATACAACATCAGTTTTAGCTAATCTCTATCTTAAATAAATTATTAAATAATTCAAAAGACAAAATACTTACAGAGGCTTCACATCAAATTGTGTTTAAAATTAATTGCAAAGAACCTAATTTCTTGAAGTCTTATTATGGTGAAACCTGAACTAACTTATCTACAAGACTTGCCCAGCATAATTATATATACAACCAGGCCAAAAAAAGCAGTGAATATTCTTCTATTTTCTTGGATCACAAGTTGCAATCAGGCCATAACTTTGATCTCTCTGTGGCTGACATCATTTGTTCCAAGAGAGTCACTGAAAGAGAGAGGTGAAGGAAGCATGGTCACTAGCTAAAGATTATCACACCATCAATAAAAAGGACTCTAGCACCTCTCTTTTTAAAAAATGGCACTTGTAGCATCCAATTTCATCATTAGTATGTAAATCTATTCTTAAAAATTCAAATTTATGTTAATCTACTGTTTAATATTCAAAAGTAATTTTAAATCTAGATCTCAACTTCCTTTAGTCACATGATGCTATGATTATGATACTACTAAGTATTGAAAGTCCTCAGCTTTAAATAATTTTTTTTTATTACAAATTCAAATCATTACAATATTATTATCAGAAAAATCTTTTTTTATTAAATATATAATACTTCAATATTAATATGCATGCAACTGATATAGTAGATAATTGAAATATCCCTTAGTCACAGTATAGGACAATATTTTTTATGAGAAAAGATTGGACCATCTCTCATTATCTTATTTCTTATATAGAGAGTTATCTGAAATTCATTTTTTCAGGTCTAAGAATAATTTCTATATAAGAAAATGAGATAGCTAGAAAAGATGATCCAATCTTTTCTCATAAAAACGTTTATCTTAAGCTGTGACTATAGAGTATTCCAATTACCTATAGTATCAATTGCATGAGTATTAATCTCTAATTATTACACATATTATTAAGCACTGTAATTATTTTATACTATATGTACATAATTGTGTTACTATACTCTGCGCCATTCTAGATAAATCAGCAAAAATATAATGTTCTCTGCAGATTGACCATGAAAATGTCAAAATTATACTCAGTATAATTATATTATTAAAAATTTTATATTTAAACTCTGTATGAATATTATTTATATATATATATGATCACTAGATGGGTTTTACCAATAGCCCACTATCAAGCTTTGTTTACATAAACGCTGAGTGGGCTATTGGTAAAGCTCCATCTAGTGATCATAAAATACAAGCTATAGCAAGTTACAAAATTTATAACTTGTTTTATTTATCATATATATATTACCCCAAATTCACAACTCAACCTGACTAGCCAAAGAAAATAAATTCTAAAGCACAATTAGCTACAAGCAGATTTCTCAGCTGTAAAGGACTATATGATAACAAATTTATACTAAATTTTACCCACAATTTCAACTTATATCCCACATACCCTTAATATTAAAAGAACTTTTAAGTAAGTTAAATACTTCAGAATCATAAATTTTTAATTAATTGTTCTTTATTATTAAAAATGTATGATTCTGAAGCAATTAACTTATTTAAAAGTTCTTTTAATATTAAGGGTGTGTGGGATGTAAGTGAAATTATGAGTAAAAATTAATATAAATTTGTTATCTTCTAGTCCAGTGATCGGCAACCTTTTAGATATTGTGGACCAGCAGTCGGCACTTGTTTAAATATTGTGCACAACTAACACAATTTTTGAAGGTACAAATTAATAGGAGCATTGAGTATGATATATATATATATATATATTATTTAATAACTCAAACAAATCTATTCAACACTGTATTCAAATTTTAAATAAAATATATACTTTACTGGAAGTACTTTCGATTGTATCACTGACAATCTTTATCAACCATTAATTATTACAAATCTATACAAAACAAAAACTTATATTACCCATCATTGTCTATACATCAAACCATTTCCATTTCTAGTTATTATCATTGTCTCCTTAATTTTTCGTTTTTCATTACATCTTTCAATTTTAACTTTCGCATCTCTAGTTTCAAATTTAAAACTATAATTACACATTCTATTATGATCAAAAATAACTAATGGAGTATTAATACCTACTGAAGTTACATTTTCTTTCTGTATACGTTTATACAATATAATGATCATAAGATATTGTATAAACGTATACAGAAAGAAAATGTAACTTCAGTAGATATTAATATTCCATCCGTTATTTTTGATCATAATAGAGTGTGTAATTATGGTTTTAAATTTGATAATAGAGATGTGAAAGTTATTCAAATTGAAAGATGTAATGAAAAACGAAAAATTAAGGAGGCAATGATAATATCAAGAAATGGAAATGGTTTGATGAATGGACATTCAGCTAATATAAAGATAACAGAATTATGGGAAATTTAAATGAATTGAATGATGGGTAATATAAGTTTTTGTTTTGTATAGATTTGTAATAATTAATGGTTGATAAAGATTGTCAGTGATACAATCGAAAGTACTTTCAGTAAAGTATATATTTTATTTAAATTTGAATACTGTGTTGAATAGATTTGTTTGAATTATTATATGATTTAAAAATACAGACATTTTAATGGCTATATATATATTTATTTATTTATATATTAATAATTATATGTTTTATAATTTATTAAAGAATATTTTTTTTTGTTAATATAATGATCATTTCATTTCATAAAAATAATTGAATGTATAAATACATATTTGTTACATTTTATATGTGTAATTTTCTAATTCATATCTACAATAATTATTTAAGATTAATAATGAATATTATTCTATTCATTAATAATTCTTATATATGTGTTTTCCTTCAAAATTCTTCATAAAATTTTTGAGTTTTAGTTCACCCAATTACCAAGGGCGCACTGTAGTCAAATTTGATGCATAGTCAATTGTACAAAATTAGGTATTCTTATTTTGTTACTTTTTCTATGCCACTAACCGAGTAGGAGTTAATTAAACACCTTTGAGTAGATGTTTTGCAAATCATAGTAGTATTTTGTAACAAATCAATTAGCAATATAATGTTCTTGTTCTATTTCACATGTAGTAATACAGCTTAAACAAAATTTATTTTTTATTTAAAAGTGTTATTAAATGAACTTAGTGAATCTGCTTGTAGCAATGAATTTATTGGTTGTGTTTTAGAATTTATTTTCTTTAGCTAGTCTGATTGAATTGTGAATTTGGGGTAATTTTGATTATTTTACTGACTAGTTTATATCATTTCTCTTTTTCATATGTATGTGGTCATGTGTATCAGTTGTTTAAAATAGAGTGCATACTGTAGGGATCTTGAAAGTCTGTGTTCAAGTCCTTATAATTACATTATGTTTAGTATAGACAACACACTTATATTTGAATATTACATATTTAACCTGTATTCTGCTCATCCATCTTCTTTGTATTTAAATAGACATATTAAGGTTTTATATGTGAGGGGTCAGAGTGACTTAAAGTCAACATGGGTATAAGAATAATATGGGCATCAACAAGGGCTTTGAGTGTTACATCATCATATTTTCAATGATATGGAGTGCTGAAGAGTTGAAAGTTTGTCCATTAAAGTTTGAAGAAATGCTATCTTAATATAGACTGAGCAGTGATTGTATGAATGTGTGGGAGATGGTGATCTGGGCCAAATGATGAGTCCTGGTTTAGCATGAAATGCTTATATTGGAGATCATTTATTTTTTTCACATGTTTGTGATCATGACTATCAGTTGTTTAAGATGGAGTGCATAGCTGTAAGGAGCTTGATAATATGAGTTCAAGTCCTTCTAATTACATTAAGTTTATTATAGACAATATACTTATATTTGAATATTATATATTGCTTAAATATTATTTTCAGTGTATTTTTAGTTGTACCATTACCCACATTTACAACTAAAAGATGTAACTTTATAAATATTACTTAAATTCTCATTTTTTATTTCATTATTATAACTGAATACATTGTACAGGCTTAAACCTGCATTTATATATGTAATATTTGCAGGGTTCGAACTCAGACTTTCACACGACTCACCACTCTCAGTGCCATCTCATATTGCTGACCCACCTGATCACACACATGTTGAAAAGATAAATAATCACCAATATACGTATTTCATGCTAAACCATCAATCATCAGTTGGTCCAGATTACTATCCTCACACACATATATAATCAGTACTCAGCTTTATATTAAGATAGCCAATCTTTATACTTTAATGGACAGGCTTCAAACTATTCCAACTCACAACTCTTTAGTCTTCCATTTTATTGAAAATCTGATGATGGAACGTTCAAAGCCCTTGATAGTGCCAAGGTTGTCATCCTACCCATGTTGACATATTAGTCATTCTGACCCCTCAAAAAATGGAAGGCTAAAGAGTTGTGAGTTGGAATAGTTTGAAGCCTGTCCATTAAAGTATGAAGATTGGCTATCATAATATAAAGCTGAGTACTGATTATATATATGTGTGAGGATAGTAATCTGGACCAACTGATGATTGCTGGTTTAGCATGAAATACGTATATTGGTGATTATTTATCTTTTCAACATGTGTGTGATCAGGTGGGTCAGCAATATGAGATGACACTGAGAGTGGTGGATCATGTGAAAGTCTGAGTTCGAACCCTGCAAATTATTATAACTGAGTAAATTACTCACATCATTTTTCTCTTTATATATTTATTTTAATAATAAATCCATATTTTTATATTTATCTGTCTTCTTATTTTTTGTTTTAATTATTTTTATTAACCATTAAACTTGTATAAATTATTTTTGTTGATTTATCATTATTAATTTCACTTTTTATATTATTAATATTTGTAATCTTATTTATTATATTATTGTTTTTTATATATATTTATTTTATTAATAGAATAATCATTAATGGTTGTATTTTCTTTTATTATTTAATTTAAAAATAGAAAAAAAAGTTCCGTTTTATATGCTAATAAATTTGAAACTGAACTGAATTTGAAAAGAGAGAGAAAAAAAGGTGTTTGACGATAAGAGTGTGTTAATTATAGATTAAATTTTAAAATAAAAATATATTAAAATACTAATATCTATCGCAATGCTAAGATTTCAAAATATAATAATTTTTTGCAATTAAAAAAAATTGACATCTTATTATAAATTTAAATTCTTTTTATTATTTATAAATTATTAGAGGCAATTTCAAAATTTGTTAAAGCATGTGTAAGCATATAAAATGGTGATTATAAAAAGGTGATCATGTGATATAAAAAACTCTGAAAATTATTTTAAAATGCAATGTATTTTGTAACTTTTAATAAATTGAAACAGGTATATAATAAGCCCGTATTTCAGTTATTACATAGTAGAGATGTCTACCCATCCCTTGTATATGTATTGAATGGATTATGTCCTGTACATGAGGGGTCAGACTAACTTTAGGTCAACATGAGTGTGACGAGAATCATGGCCTCAGGGTGGCCTTTGAGCGTCCCACCATCACATTTTTAATTGTATGGACGGTTGAAAAGTTGGAGTGTGGAGTGGATTGAAGCCTGTCCGTTAAAGTATGAAGATTGTCTATATATCTGAGCACTTATTGCATATATGTATAGAGATTATAATTTGGACCAACTGATGATTGCTGATTTAGCATGAAATACGGTTATCGTGATTATTTATCTTTTCAACATATATGTGTTCAAGTGTATCAGTGTTATGAGATAGAGTGGAGGATAGTGAGTAGTGTGAAAGTCTGTGTTCATATAACCTATATATAATAACGAATTTTATTTTTCAATCTTGTAGAGTTATCACATCTTATTGAAGACTGAAAAATAATATAGCTAGATTCTGGTGCTGTAAACTCAGAAATGGCTCTTTGGGCACAATAACTGGCACTTTAACAAATGTTCTTTTATGTAACCTGTTCATCATTAAATTTTCAATTAAATGAATTACTAATGGTTTTTATATTTATATATTCCATAATCTGCATTTCAATTGTCATAACAACCATGCTTTATGTTTCATCATTTAGAAGGTACAAAAAAGTTTAACAATAATGACAAAGATTGGTATTATATATATAAGTTTAAATCTAATTATTATTATTATTATTATTATTATTATTATTATTATTATTATTATTATTATTATTATTATTATTATTATTATTATTATTATTATTATTATTATTATTATTATTATTATTATTATTATTATTATTATTATTATTATTATTATTATTATTATTATTATTATTATTATTGTTATTGTTGTTGTTGTTGTTGTTATTATTATTATTAATATTATTCTCTCCTCAGTCAGCATGGGTTTTTTTTTTTTTACAAATTTACAAAAAACATTTTAAATATAGGGGATTTGAACACAGACTTTCAAGCAACCTTCAACTATCCACACTATCTCATATTACTGATACACATGACAACACACATGTAGAAAAAATAAATAATCACCAATATGTATTTCGTGCTGAACCAGCACTCATCAGTTGGTCCAGATTATCAACTTCCACACACATGTATAATCAGTGCTCAGTTTATATTAAGATAGCAAATCTTTATACTTTAATGGACAAGTTTCAATCTACTCCAACCTCCAACTCTTCAGCCATCCATACCATTGAAAATCTGATGATAGAATGCCCAAATCCCATGTTGATGCCAATATTGTTGTTGTGCCCATGTTGACCTTAAGTCACTCTGACCCCTCATGTATAGGACAGTATCCATTAAAATACATAGAAGAGGAATGGGAAGAATGCAGGCTTAATGTATAAGATTTGAAATACATGCATTCTTATACCTGGAACTTATTTGTACATATAGGAATTTGAACTCTGACTTTCAAGCAACCTTCAACTATCCACACTATCTCATACGTTATTAAGTTTTTCAGAGAAAATCTTTTTAGATGAAGTCTCAGTAAAAAATTGCCATTACCAACAGAAGTAATGTCATCTATCAGAAATTCTTATTCATAATTTTATGTTCAGTGTTAATATTCTGCAATATTTTTTTAGATGTAAATGATATTATTCAAACGACAGTTTGGAATTATTAAGATGAAAACAGATTTCAATTTCTATAAATCTTTATTTATATTCAAAGTAAACTGTAAACATTTTTACATTAATAGATTTCTTATTGAACTGCATGCAAAATCATAAATTTATAATGGCATTTATACAGTTAACTTCTGTTATGTAAAGAATCTTACGATGTAATAATAGGTTTTTTTATATTAAGCTCAGAAGTATTATGATTTGTTGAGACAATAATATATTGATTTGATGAGTGGTTGAAACAAAATGTATAAATTCATGATCCTTTGTTCAATAAGAGAGATTCTGTCTCCAGCCTTATATAATTGATTATGAATTTAATAACTCCTACATGCCATATTCCATCTGATTGGTACATTAATTTTATTCTGAATTACCAACAATGTTGAAAAAGATACACTAATAGACCTCCAAAAATAGTTGAATTGTTTATATGTTTGATCTTTGTTCAACATTCAGAGGGCTTTTAATTCATAGTCCAAGGGAGGATGATTTACTTCCTTTATTTAAATATACATTGAGCAACATTTATTTTAATATTTACATATTAAATTTTATTTAATACATATACATATAGGTAATGCAAAATTGGTATACAAATTTGATTCCCAGGTTTGATAAGTATATATTTTTAAATAATAATAATTATAACAACAGAATATTAGCTTATTCACACAATGAACTAATTTATATATTGATAAACAGAGTAATAGTTTAAGATAACATTAATTTATAATTATTTTTTATACAAAAAATTCCTTTATTTATTTAGGCTCCAGATCTAAGAGTGCCTGGTATTTCAAATCTAACATATTAAGCTTGCATTCTGCCAATCCATCTATATATTTAAATAGATACTGTCCTATATGTCAGGGGTCAGAGAGACTTCAGGTCAACATGGGTATGACAACAATATTGGCATCAGCATGGGATTTGGAAATTCTATCATCAGATTTTCAATGGTATGGATGGCTGAAGAGTTGGAGATTGGAGGAGGTTGAAGCCTGTCCATAAAAATATAAGGATTTGCTATCTTATACAAACTGAGCATTGGTTATATATATGTGTGGGAGATGATAATCTGGACCAACTGGTGAGTGCTGGTTTAGCATGAAATATATATATATTGGTGATAATTTATCTTTTCTGCATGAGTGTGGTCATATGTATCAGTAGTATGAGATAGTGTGGATAGTGAAGTGGCTTGAAAGTCTGAGTTCAAATCCCCTATATTTATTTATTTAGATAAGTAATAGTATTTTATAATCTATAGTTAGTAATAGTTTTAATCAAATACAATAGTCAACAAAATATTATTTATTTAATAATCATACAGTTTAGTATCACAAAACAATATCTTAACTTCACATTATCATAACCACATGCATGATTGTAATGCATGTGTCTGTGCAATCATTCATTTTGAAATGCAAATTACAGTAAAATCTTTAAATAAATTTATTATATTTCTAAATAAATGGGTTTCTACATATAAAAAAAAAAGTTAAAAATCAAATAGTTTTAATTAAAGACATTGAATTATGGGAACTATTGCACTTACCAGGTATTTAATTAACTAATCAGCTATTAGAGAGGAAATTTTTTAAAAAAAATTATAAATAGAATGTAAAGAGTTCTACTTGTGTTCCATTCTTTATGTTTATAATTCAATTTCAATTTGATTTTTTGTGTAGCTTTTCAAAATCGTCAGTTTTAAATAAAAATTATTCTTCTAAAAAAGTCAAAATCAATTTAAATGATTCTTGCTCGGACTAGAAAATTTAACAATACAATGGCCATGGATAGCTGAATTAAACCTGAGTTTTATTTTTTCTTATGTTGAATGAAAATTCAACGTATTTTCTGAAATCAACCATCAGCTGAATAAATATAAATAAACAATTTTGATTACAAGATAACTTTGTATACGTTTATATCTGTCACAATTGTATTTTAATATTCAGAAAATAATAACCAGAAAATATTTAAGTTGTTTCCATTCATTTATGAACTATCTTTCAGAATTTATTAACTATCCATTAATATTTTAATAGTTAATATCTGTGAAATAATAAAAGAAACTGTTAAATTTAAATAGAAAAACTGCAAGTACTGTAATTATTCGCCCAAATGACAAGAACATGGTGAAAGGTTTTTTTTTGCATTACATAGAAGATAAAATGTTTTGAGGGTAATAAAGTGCATTTTAAAAGTATTATTATTTATTAAGATTAATTCATTATTGCCTAAAAATATGTAGAGCTCTTTATTCTGTGAAATATTTTTAAAAAATATTACAATAAATTTTTATATTTTCTAAATCCTAATTGAATTTTTAAAAGTTATGTTTAAAGAAACCTCACATTTATTTTCATACAGTAAAGCTTCGTTTTATTTAAAGAAGATTCAGAAAACAAAGAAATCAATTTATAATAAAATGTATATTTTAAAACTTCATTTGAACGGGGGAAAATAATTCAATCACAAAATCCTACACATTTTAAATAATAAAACTTTTATTGTTATATATATCCGCTAATCTAAAATAAGAATAGAAATATAATATTCATACATATCTGCTAATCTAAAATAACAATAGAAATGTAATATTCACACTATAATTAAATTTACTCTACAAAACTGAAAATGAGAAAATAGGATCTCTTTCTTACACTCTGAAATAATATTCATCCATTGTGAATATAACATTTATATATTGAAATTACAAACATTGAAAGTTCAGCTTTAATTTAAACTTTGAAAAATCTCATTCATTGTTATATATATATATATATTATAAAAATGTATTAAATAAATTCAACACTTACCACACATTGTTTTCAAATCATATGATAAAGATATAACAAAATAGAAGTGCTCACCCAAGATGCATTTTGTACTGAACCAGCACTCATCAGTTAGTCCCAGTCACCATCGCCTGTATATAACTTTATCATATGTACAGTATTTATCAAGTGTAAGCTTGTGGTTAAGACCTGTAGAGGTCCCTAATATCGCATTTTACACGCATATTCTTGAGGTTACAGCCTTAGTAAATATTACTTACGTAATCAATGTGCGTTTTTAATTAAACTTTGTTTCTAGAATATAACTTTTACAAGCAAATTTATTTAGTTAAAATAAATTAGTTTCTTTATTGTTTTAAAACTCAACTTAATATTGACTTAATTTTGTTTTAAACGTGGACCTTTATCAATG
This sequence comes from Epiperipatus broadwayi, assembly GCA_028023455.1. Classification (NCBI taxonomy): domain Eukaryota; kingdom Metazoa; phylum Onychophora; class Udeonychophora; order Euonychophora; family Peripatidae; genus Epiperipatus; species Epiperipatus broadwayi. The sequence continues at coordinate 9,830,740 of JAQFVV010000011.1, forward strand.
TGTGTGTGTTTATAATATAAACCCAAATTTAATAAAAATTAATCTAATTTGTGAACCTGAATTTTAATTTATAATTTCCAACTATCATATTTTTAAATATAAATTATAAATTCAGATAGAAGGAAATGTATCTTAATATATATAAGATTAAAAATAATCAATTAAGAACAAAATTGAAATAGATAATTCACTATAAATAAAAAATTATTTAATGCATCAATCTTGTTTTCACTCCTTAATGGAACCTTTCCCAGATGTTTCTTTTTTACACAATCACATGACTAGTTACCCTTCAGAAACTTATCTCCCCAATGAAAATTATTTACATTACATTACAATAAACATAATTATTAAAATACGTTAAATATAATTAGTAAAATATATGTATATACGGAGACTTCATACAACAATGAATTATGGAGATATGTACATTAGGTGTAACAAGAAGAGACTGAAAATGAAATACATGGGTGAGAAAACAAACAGGTGTTGTTGACATCATTGAAAGAATTAAAAAACTGAAGTGGAGTTGGGCTGGACATATTTCTAAAAGAGGTGATAATAGATGGGCAGTTGAAATCTTAAACTGGATTTCAAGAGATTGTAAAATACCTAGAAAGAGATCACATGGGAGATGGATATATGAAATAAAGAAATATGTTGGGATGATGTGGAGAAGAGAAGCTAGAGATTGGAGAAGATAGACTGAATTTGGAGAGACCTTCATCCTGCAATGGATTGATAATGGTTGAAAATGATATATATATATATATATTGTAACGATATATAAATATGCCGTTACATTAAATTGAAATAAAAACTTTTAAGTTCACAAATAAAAATAAATGTATTAAAAAAAACTAAATGCTAAAATTAAAATATTTGTTAAATGTATATATTCGCACAGATGCAAAACTTTAAAAATATTTTTTTAAAAAACAAATAAATAAGTATTTGAACGTACTTTTTTATAAAAAAGTACAAGATTTAAAGATAAAATTTTTTGTAGATGGAAATGATTCTTTATTAATTATCCAAAAGCTGTGTAATTAAAAAGTCAGATGAAAAATAGATAAGAGAATAAAGAGATTTTAGCTTGACCAATGGAAGCAAATAAAGGCCCGGACCATAACGAAAAAAATGGAACAGTGACGTTTTTGTTCATGTAATCCATAGGAGGACTATAAAAAGAAAAATATTGAGTTCCAGTCAGTTTCCAGCTTGATTTTGTGAAAAGGGCGATGGGATGCACATATTGTTCTCTCTCACTTATTTTAAAAATGAAAAGACTGTGATACCAGAATGAACCAGCTAAGGCTACCTCCAGAATATCAGATGGGTCTTCTATGAAAGTCTTCATGGGAATTGCCAACAGGAACTTGAGCTCTTCTACTGTAAGCTATATGAACTAAACAATTTTTAAAATCATAAAAAAAAAGAATAATTAAGAACTTTCGTCAGGGTTTGACAAATTTAATAAACAAGCCATTTTAAATGTTAAAATGGACTCTTATCTGATTTTTGTAAGTTTCAAATCAATTAATAATTTTAATTTTATATATTTTGCGTTTGATAAAAATTATTTCCATTTATTATTTTATTTGTATTAATATTTATTGTTTAAATTTTAAATGAGAAAATTTAAGTTGGGTATAGACGTTGCATAGATTCGTTAGCGGGTAATTATGTTGCTGTTTCATAGTCGATTGGAATATATAAGTCATCGATGTCACTGCGGCATCTTATGATGAATGCTATTGGGTTTTTTGTATTCCCTATGCAATTGACATTATTGATGATTTTGTATTTTGATCGGTTGTGTTTATTTTGAAATGTTTTTAACCATGGAATCTGCGCAGCCGATCTATACTCAACATTATCAAACAAATTGTATAAAATTCATCTGTGCGAACGTATCTAAAGATTAAATTTAAGTCGGGCGTGAATGGCTATATAGATTTGTAAAGTTATCTATATAGTTTAAGGGAGGGTAATCTTAGGTTATTTGTTTTGTAGTTAAATTGGGTCAATGGATTAGATGTATTGATGTAATTAGTAAATGTAGCAGGAGATCTGCTACGGGCAGGATTGCATATATACGCACATACCTTCTGTTTGCCTATGGATGGGATTGTAAGTCGGCAAAAAGGACCGCAGTCCATTCCTATGGAGTTTTTTATTTATTGTTCTACTCACCAACAGATGTAGCATTCCTGTTGGTTGAGAGACAATGTCTTCTCTAAGTCTACTTACTGTTCAGATGAACACTCCTGACAGTATAGTATTTTGTGTTGTTGTATTCATGCTGCATTGAATACATCGATATATCCGATGGATTGACGTTGGTTTGGCTGCAAACTTTTGGCCTAAGGTTAAATAAGGGATAGAACATTTTCTTTTCAAATACAATCTATGTAGTCTATTCATACTCGACCCTCTAAATAAAATATTAAACTCATTGCAATCTATTTAAATGTAAAATTAAAAGTTAATATAAAAATATAAAATGTTAAATGTATTTCTCAAAATTTATTTATACGTGCGTTAATAAATGTTTGTTTGTTAATTACTGGCAGTGGCTTTTATTTTATATATATATATATTTAAGATGCAATTAAACAAGTTATTTACTATCTCTGCATCTCCATGAGCTAGTGACTTGGGCTAACGATCTGAATATTTAAATAAAGTGGAATCTTAACAGCGCGTATCTGCCTACTTTATACATTTTTCTAGGCTCAAATGCCTAGATGGCGCCCTTGTAGTGCAGATTGTGGTTAGATTCGATCTCACTTTCTTTTGGATCGTTATAATATATGTATTAGTAGTAACAAGAAAAGATCAAAAGTGAAATATATTAATGAGAAATAAAAACAAGCACCATTGATATCATTAAAAGAATTAATAGACTGAAATAAATGTACATGGGATATATTGCTAGATGGATTGTTAAAATCTTAAAGTGAATTCCGAAAGGTGTAGAAAATCTAGAAAGAGACCATTTGTAAAAAGATATGGATAAAATAAGGAAGTTTTCTGTCATGAAAACTAGAAAAGAGAGTATATGTTAAAGAAATTGTATTAAAGCTTTGGAAAGGCTTTCATTATGTAGTAACTCAATAATAGTTGATAATAATAACCGGTAATATTATACCCTATAAACTGACTCATAGTTAATTGAAATCAATATACCCTGACAAACATATTTGTAGACATCCTAAAAACAATTACTTGTTTCAATTAAAACATTTAAAAAATCAAATATATTTTAAATTTAAAATGTTTAAGTATGGAAGAAATTGTTTTTGTGAAGTTTATTTCATCTGCAAATAGTATTGAATCATTATTTAAAGCGTTATACTTTTACATACATACTAATGAAAAATTTCAGAAATATTAAACAGTAAGAATAAGCTTAAGGTCAGATGTGCCCATTTATTGTGTTGTCAACAGCCATCTACATTTTGTTTTGGCCAAATTACAAATTTTTGATTTAATCCTTTCCAATTCATGACTCATCAAATACAGTTTCACAATACCTCTAATACTTCTAACATTCTATTCACAAATTTCTCATCTTCTTCAGTTCCAATCTTCCATAACTCTCCATTATATTTATCTTCCCTTTATCTTTCATCCAATTTTTGACACTACTTTGTTACTCAATAAATGATATAACCCCTAATTATCCAGATGATGAACCATTTATCTTTTACATCAATTAAAAACTAATGTCCAGTACCAATCATGCTCATTGCTTTTCAAAAATCTAATCAGATAGTAGGATCTTGTTGTTGTCAGAATATTTTGCCATATATTCTGCCTTTAATCACTTTAGTTGCAAGCCAATAATCACAAACCCCTTGATATTTTCATCCATTTATTAATCTGCCAATTTAGTTGATGATGACATCATACATTTTTGCATTGCCAAGAAAGTAGATCAGCAGTTAATTTGCCTTCACAAATCTATTTTTAGATATCATGAAAACAATTATTTGTTGCTCTGCATGTTTTGGTGCACCTAACTGAGTGACAACCCCTAGATTATGAGGTCTACAAATCCTGTCCCACTGTCAATCTTCTAATGCTCAAACTTTTTATAAACTTCTGACATTTAAATTTAAACAATTCAAATGTAGCAAATATATTTTATAATGTTTAAATATGAAATAATTTATTTTCTCTTTGTAGTTAAATATCTATGATATCACATGATAACTATTTCTTATGCTTATATAATCTGTCAACATAGTAGCAACTTTCTCCAATACAATGTTGCCATCTAGTGCAAACCATAGTAATCAACAGATGCCAGAAGATCAGTGTATCAAAATCCCTATATAGTATCTACTCATCCAATGTTCACAGACTCATTTCTTACTTATGACTTTCATCAGTGAGGAGCCTCGGATCTAAGAGCACTGCACCTAGATCTTAGGATCTAATGCAATCCTCTAGCAACCACCTTTTATCTCCATTTAACTACAAAACTATGAGAATGAAATTGAAAACACAATAATATTTTCAATCTAAGCTCAATAGCTTCTATAGTTATTTGGGTCTGAATTCAATTCAGTACCCGTACATTTTGGTGGCTTTGGCTCTTTAACAACCATAGCCACCACTATCTTATTAGGCAGGACTGGTGTTAAACCACTAAACATCACATGATCACTATCTCATACTAGCACATAATTGTTATTGAACAAGGCAAAATTCTTTCCATACAGTAGTGCCACCCTGTGCCAATCAGAGTAATCAATGGATGCCAGAAGGCTTGTGCATAAAATCCCTATCTAGTATCTACTCAACCAATATCCCCATACTAGTTTCTGGCTTGTGGCCATCATCAGATACAAGGCTCCTCACTGATGATGGCCACAAGCCAGAAACTAGTCTGGGGATATTGGATGAGTAGGTACTAGATAGGGTTTTTTTATGCACAAGCCTTCTGGTATCCATTGATTACTCTGATTGGCACAGGGTGGCACTACTGTATGGAGAGATTTTGCCTTATTGTGTGTACATATATTTTGTCTTACTAACATAGCTAGGTGTTGACTGGCTCAATTATTATTATATATATCATCATATGTGTAACCCGGATCTGTCGAGAACTTTGTAGTTATGTATATATACTTGCATTAAGCGCCCATGTGATAGAACAATATTCCTCCCTTATTATATTCATCACCTTATGTTAATTGTATCTATAGGTTGCATACGTGTACATTCAAGCGTTGCCACCGGTTGATGAATTGCTATCCTCGCTATAAACTATATGTCATGCTTAATATATATATGCTAAACGAATAAATTGTGTTCTTAAATAAAACTGAGTAATTGTTATTTCTTGCTATAACTAGTTAGTGAATTAATATTCATATGCTGGCTGTAATTAATGAGTCAATATATAGCAAAAGGCAAAGTTAATAAATGAATTTCAGATATTATGGATTATCACAATAGTTTGACAAGGAATTATTTACCACTATTATGAAAGCAGCTATTTTAAACTTTTCTTTATTTTTTTTCTATCTGCCCAATATTTTTGTGTTTAGCAATGGTCATAAGTTCAGTTGGAATACTAAACTGTGTATTATTATTAATTGCTAAACGTATTTAAAAAAGCGTGAAGTGTGAATTTCTTTAAAACATTTAACAATTCTACTAGATGATGACATTGAGTAATAGAATTAAAAAACAATTGGAAGCTTTTGAGATGTGGACATGGCCAAAAATGGAAAAAAATCAATTGGGTGAGTAAAATAACAAATGATGTAGTTTTGAAAAGAGTAAATGAGGAAAGAAGATTGATTGAGAATATCAGAGAGAGAAAGAGAGACTGGATCGGACATATAATGAGAAGAGATTATTGTAGTTTAATGAAAGTTGTTTTGGAGGGAATGGTGAGGGAAAATAAAAAGAAAGGACAAGAGACCAATAGAACTGCTCAGCATAGATATACCTACAATAGAGCAAAGAAAAATAACGACAATTCTTCAACATTCTTAGAACATTTCAAGAAGACAGGCCATATATTCGAACCCTCCAATCCCAAAATAGGTTACATAGAGAAAAACGACATCAAACGAAAATTAGAGAACCATACTTCATTAATGGCAACAATAACTCTATCAATAGACATGACGCGTGCTTTGACATTTTCAAACATTGGGCTATCTAAATCATTTGCATATACTTTGCATATCGTCTTTATTTCTCTGTTCTGCATTCACATTATCGCTATGAATATGAGGCAAACGGCCTCGAAAGCACTTATCGTTTTAATATTTTTTGCTCTCTATAGTTTCTCTTTCAAGGGCTTCACACGCTTTTAATTTTATATATTATTGGATTATATAAGAGATGGAAAGACTTATGTGGAATTGAAGAAATGGGCAAGGAAGAGAATGGAATGGATGAATTGATATGACTACTCTCTGGACCTGTCTATTGGACAGAATACTATTGATTGGTTGATTGATTGACTAGATGATGGAAGTCATAACTGAGTCCTTCAGTGAGACTGTTACCAGTTAGACACAAATAGAAATTAACATTAAAATAAGAGATTATATTTGAAAATATATATATTTAATAAATATATTTATTTATAGTTAATACATATTTTTTCCTATTACCTGTATACAATAGACCATTTTAAATAACTTTTTTCAATCATTTTAAATTACACAGTTTTTACTGCCTAGGTGTCAAAATTGATCATCTAGATCTTGGTGAAAATACTTTTAAATGGCAGTCCTTCTAACAAATATATAACATTATTATCTAGAAAAGTTTTAGATTTAAAACTTAGAAATACTGAGATTTATATGTATGTAATTACGTTAAACTTGTTTTTAGAACAAGTATGTAATTATCTTTAAAGGCAAATTTCAGCGTTCAAAAGCATTAAAACTCTAAAAAATTGTCTTTGAAATATAAACAGCCGATTATAAACACCATCATTAAAATAACATTGTTATCATATTCTGAAGCAATTTGGTTGAAAATGTTAAATGACAAAGAATTAATTAGGTATCCAGTAACAACTATACGCAAGGCATTATTAAAAGTCTTTGTTATAATCTGCAATAGAGAAAATTATATTAAGTACAATAAATTTATATTATTTTTGATTTTAATCACATGAAAACATTTCCAAACTAATTAAGTTTTCAATTTATTTAATAATTTTATAAATTATATTCACCAATTTTACAATAATTGAACGTGAAATTGGTGGATACATAATAATTTGAAACAATTTTTTAAATCTTTCCTTATGCTAATTGTAATAGCAGTATACAAACGTATTGAACATTGGCTTAGTAAAAGATTATTCTATGTTGATTTAACTAAGGCATGCTGAGCGGTCGATACAGCAGCAGTTCATGAGTGCTATAATTCTGGCTTTATCCGGCCCAAAGCGCTCAGCATGTCTTAGGAAATCAACACGAAGCAATCTTTTCTTAAGTCAACGTTCAAAACGTTTGCATACTGTTATTATTGTACGGTGTGTGTGTGCGTGTGTGTGTGCTTTTATTTATTTTTTCTATTTATAGTTTCATATATTGACAGAAAAAGAATTTATTTTTTAGATTCGGAAACTATATTTGATAACTATATTGACTAAAATTATATTTAGGAAATTGTGGCAATAGGGATAGTTGTTTTTTTTTTTTTTGAAAAAAAAAAAAAAGAATAAGCATTGCGATAATAAAGTTTAAAAAATGAATGATTCAGAAAATAATAGGATTGTATATCGTAAAAATAAAGCATCTTCTGATATAAGGCCATTTGAGAAAAATGCTTCAACAAAGATAACTTATTTGGATCTTTATAACAACACAAAAGAAGCACATCTAAAAATATATCATGAGAAAGAGACAGGAGGAAAAAATCTGAGAAAAAGACTGGTTAAATTTTTTTTGAAAAGCAAAGGATTGCCACAGTTGTAAAACCTTATCATATATACTACGTAATTGTTAGTTTATTGGGTGATGATGGTTAAACAAACTTCCAGACCTTGAATCCTCATGTAAGCCAGTTATATGTTGTACTCAAAGACTATTATGCATTCTATTTACATATCTTATGAAATTATGTTCTAATCCTGCTTCTTTATAGCACCTTTTAATTCTATTAGTATACTTCTTTAATGCTGATTAAATCAGAAACAAACACAAAAATCTCCATCCATATCTAGTTATGTTTAATCTTCTCTCATATTGGTAACTCCTAATGATACAAAAAGTATTCTAAATGACAACATTTATTATAAATAAATCAAATAAATAACAAATAGTCCATTAATTTTAAACCAAACATCTATTAGCAAAAGATGAACAACTTAAGCCAAAATATCCAAGAAGCCTTATACCCCACAAGTAGTTTGAGAATCAAAATTAACAGTGATAAACCAAGATCCATGGACTTTGAGCTCCAGAGCCTGTTAACAGCTCTTTTAATTGATTGTCAAATCATAGATTATATAAACAATAACAGTTCATTTTTTAAAAAATAATCAAAGAACATCAATTTTATATTATCTAAAATTAAAAGCCAAAGCAGTTTTCATAATATGAGAAGGTGTAACGTATCTAATAAACTCTAACGTTCTCCTTTATCTCAAAAGTAAAATTTTTTAATGACATATTTTTCACACCACCTTTTCTAAAGAAAATTCTAATAATATATTAGTCTAAAACGTCATTCTTTCTCTCTCTTTCTCTGATCTCAAGCTGTCTTCCACTACATCCATGAATCTGAGTTTACATTGTCAATTGATTTTTTTTTAAACAAACACATATTACCATTTCTTTAATTGGTACCTAATATCTCATTTAGATTCTAAAAAATCTCCCTTTAAAAACATTAGATATGCTTAGAACATGTCAATGAATTGGAAATCAATAGAACAAAAAGGCATTCATCTACGAAAGTTTACTAATTTCAACAGTATGTAAATAATTTTTACTACTGCTTGATTATGTAACATTTAGGTTATAATCACATCACAGAACAATTTTAATCCAGATATATTATTTACACGCTGTTGAAATTATTCATATTTAATTTAAAATAATATATGAAACATTAAGCTGGCTTGACTAATTTGTGAATTAAGATTGCTGTTAATAATAAGTTTAAGCCTTTTTGGATATCAATGTTGATTAAATATATATGGCTGGAGGTCAAATGTAAGAGGAATTCTCCTTTGTCAGGCGGAATGAATGGATATTGTTAAACGAAAAGTAAAATTGTATTTGCAAGTTTATTAAAATGACTCATTATGAGTCTGCTTGCAAAATAGTTCTGAGTACCGTATTTGGAAGGAGAGTGTTCTGTGATTTGATTATCTGCAAGATTAAAACTATAAATAAAACCATGTATTTAGAGGTCTACAAGATTCAACTAAATTTGATTTCCCATGTATGTCTTTAAGCAGCCAACAACTTTCACAGAAAACACTATTCTTTTATTATTTTGAAAGCTCTGAAACTATTTTAAAGCATACAATTTTATAAAAATCAGGCTTATCCATTAGATATCTTTTATCATTTAATCTCATGCTCTTCACATAATTGGTTGTCCCATTTCCGACAATTCTTTTGAAGGTTTACAACTCTCAGCCATTTTAGTTTATTTCCACAATAATCGACTGATTTTTAAAATTAATCATCAATAATAGAATTTCATTGTCATTTTCAAACACTAATCAACAGCAGGATTATAATCTTTCCAAATTTAATTTTTTTTCTTTGATCCATAATCTCTTTTCTCCAATAAACATCCTTTTTTTCTATCCATTTAATTATGTGGTCTCTATCAAGATCTTTAAATGTTATGCCCACTCCAATTACATTTCAATCATATTTCATGTTCAGTCCCTTTTTGTTACTCTAAATACAAATATTTTCATGCATTATTGAGTGGTCTGAAGTCTCTTTGTTCTCCTGTTAAATGCCTAAATCTCATTCCAAATGTAAATAACTGATAAACCACATCTACTATAGACCTTTCTTTTCAAATATATAGGCAAACTTCCTTTTACTATTAGTTTATTTATATCAAAAACATTCCATCCAAATTTAATCTTATGATTAATTTCACCCATTCTGTTTTTATCTGTAGTATTTATAGTTGCTAACTTCTTCTAATTTCTGATTTATCAATATTAATTTTCTTCTTTTGTGAAAATCTATAATTTTTAATATTTCTCTTCATTTCTAGTATCTTATTTTTATCTGATTACTCTTGCAACATTTCTTGAAACTCTCAAGTATTATCTGCAAAGACAATCATATCATTTGCAAAATCTAGATGACTTAAATGAGATATATGTATTTGTATTTCTTTGGCTGCCTATTTTAATTTCTTGTAAAATTGATGTAAAAATTATGAGAGATATGGAATCATTCTGTTGTATGCCACTAAAACATCATATAATCAACATTTCCTATGTTTAAACAAGCTACTGTTTCTGTTATGTATCTCTGTTAATGTTAATCTTCTTAGTGTTCTATTATCTAATCACTTGTGTTGCATTTTAAAACATATTGTTTAGAATGTGAAGATATCTTTAATCTACATCTTGATAGTCCAAAGCTTTAATCTTTGTAAAAATGCTTATAGAATCAAATGCCTTTTCATAATCTATAAATTCAAAACTTAATGGCAATTCACATTAGTTGGTCCTCTCTATAACTTTTCTCAATACAGTCCAAGCAGAAAATAAGTTATAATTATCTTGTTACAGACTTGTATAGTATTAATAGTAATTCATAACATCTTTTTTTTTCTTTTTTTTTAAATATCAATATTACTACTGCATTCTTTCAGTTACCTGGTACATTTTATCATTTAAACCTTTATTTTGTCAATAATTGTTCTATTGCTTTACCTTCCTTTTTATAATATCAATAATAATTCCATCATTTCCTTGAGTTTCTACCTTCCTCATAGATTTAATAATGTTTCACTTTTTCATTTAAAATGCAAATAAATATCACATGATCACTATTTATTAAAACAGACAAAACTCTCCATACAATATTGCCACTCAGTGCAAGCCAGAATACTCACTGACAAAGGCCTAAAGCCAGAAACTAGTCTGGGAATATTGGATGAGTAGGCACTAGATGGGGATTTTATGCACAAGCCTCCTGGCATTCATTGATTACTCTGGCTTGCACTGAGTGGCAATATTTCATGGAGAGTTTTGCCTGTTTTCATTTAAAATGCTGAATAATTCAGTTAAATGTACCAATTGTAAGGAATACTTTGTTTGTTCATTATTTATTACTGTATAATTCTTTAAAGAAGTCTTCCACACATTCCATCATGTCATCTCATGTCATCTCTCTTTATAATAATAGTACCATATTTTCTTCTTATAGCAGAATTAAGTTTCCTACCAATATCAATATGCTGATTTATACTTTTGAGATTTATTTTCTTCTATAGTTTTCCTTCCTAACTCAGAATTATATTTTCTTATATTGTTATTAACTTTTTTCTTACCCCTTTACAAAATGCTAGATATTCAATTCTTCTCAATGGATCATTTACAAACATATCTTTGCTGCAGATTTTAAGAGTATAAGTTGTCTTCATACTAAATTTATTCAGTCTGAACTATCTTCAAGGTCTGTTAGTATTTGAATATAATTTGCAAGTTTTAATTTAAATTCATTGAGGTGTTTCTGAAAGTTAGGGAATTCCTAATAGTTTTTGCCTCATAAATCTGTATACTTCCTGTGATGAATCTATTAAGAACATCACAAAATTGAAATAAACCTTTTTTATTAATCAAAAGATAATCCAGTTCTGCTGTGTCTTCATTTGAGTACTTTGACAATGATATTTATTTAGAGTATTTTCCAAAGAAAAAATTCATAATATATATTTTCCACTGCAAATTCCACAAACCTTGTTGAAGTCTTACTTGTCACCATAACTAAATTTATCTATGACACTTTCATCTTTTCATCATTTTATAATTCTAGCTTTTAAGCTTCCAATAATATTTTTAAAGTTATTTGATGTGATAAAAAGTATTTTTATATTTATATAAAAACATCTACTTCTTTGCAATAAAAATTTTTTTTTGGGAGCATAAACCCGAATGATTTGTATCTTATATTTTTCATTAAAATAATTAATTTTGTCACTCTGTCTTAGATCCATTTCCATAAATCCATTTATCCATTTTTTTTATTTATAATGAAACCCACTCCACTTATGCTTCCAATATTTATGCTACTATAGTAAAATACATGCCCAAATTTCAAATGAATTATCTCTTCATCTTTTAACTATAGAAGGTCACTGATGAAAGCCACAAGCTAGAAACTAGTCTGGGAATATTGGATGAGTAGGCAATAATTAGGGATTTTATGCACAAGTCTTAGCATCCATTGATTACTCTATCTTCCACTGAGTGGTACTACTGTGTGGAGAGTTTTGCCTGTTTTTAACTATAGAAGGTCTAATAATATCTAATTTAATATTAGACAGTGCTTTTTCTAATTCATGTAATCTTTCTTCACTTCAAACTAACCTGAAATTGTAGCCACTTAAGTAAAAAGTCATCATCAAATGGCAGTCTGAGTTCACAAGCAGGAAATTCTTAGCACTCTCTTCCTTCATCACCAACTGTTTCTTTAAAAAATGACTTTATAATCTCCCAAGAATAAAGTCCATAATTTAGTTTTGTCTGTCTTGATCCTAAAGATCATTCACACACATTCATCATGCCTTTAAGATAATTCATTTGATGTTTCAATTTAAAAATAATTAGGCAACCAAGAATGATCATTATATTTTTTTCACCCAGAGATAAAATGCCATCAAATTGGGTTGATGGGTATTAGAGATCATCTCATTCATGTTCATTTACCATATGAATAATGATGTAGTATTAACAACTGCACTGGCAAGAACATATGGAGAGAAGATAGAAATTTGCTCTAATTTGGTTTCTTTAAGTCCTCATATAGGAATCAAAGGGTCTCCTTTATCAGTGAGAATGCTATTTAAAAAACTAATAATAGTAGCTTTCGTTTGTAATGTTAAAATAGGCAAACTCAGAACCATCTGCAGAAATAAACGGCATCTATGCCAGCAATTCTTGACTTTTACATATGTAAAAGAACTTCCAATAACAGCCATTAATTTTAATAAATAAAAACAATGCAATTATTCAACCTCTAAAATCTTATTTAGACCATTGACTTTGTTTCAGACTTTACAAACTCTGAATATTATTTATTTATCGTACAAATCAGACTAAAAAATGATTAAAGAATATGCTATAAGAGGCAAAAAAAATTAAGTAATTCACATCTGTCTTGTGTTTGAAAAAAATAATATTTTAATGTAAAGTTGTATAATTTTATTTAATTATCAGAAATGTCTTTGCATATACTGAGTCACTTCCTTCCATTAATAAACAATTTTGTATTTTACTAAAAATAAGCAAATAAGATATTTTATCTACTTACAAAAATCTACATCCAACATACATCTAGGATGTAATATTATATATATATTTATTAAAAATATAGACATAAAAACTTATGGCATATGGCTTCAGTTTTTTAAATCATGAAAGGACATGTAAATATAGTTTGATACTGAAAATGTAAGATTCTTCATGAAGAGAGAAATCATAATAAATGAAAAATTAAAGGAGGCAATTTTAATAAATAGAAATAAAATGAATTTAATTAATAGACAAGCTGCTAACTTTAAAATTCAGAATTTACTGGATTTGAGTTGATGACATTTGCTTCCGTTTCATTTTTTGAATTTAACATCAGCTGAAGCAGGTTAAGGAATTAACCAAAAGCACTTCTGCAGATTGAAAGACTGTATATAATACTTAATTACCATTATATTTATTGTTTTTATTGTTACATATAAATATATTCATCAAGCATATAAGCATAAACATATATGCAATGTATATATATAATATTATTTCCAGGAGATTCCATATAATAAAACTATAATATTAAATAGCTGATAATTCAGTACAATAACAAGTACTTTCCTCAGAGCTTCTTCTTTCTCAAATAATAAGAAAGTGTGTGATGAGTTTTAAAATTGTTATTTTTCTTTTTGTTATTTTCTCCTCATTTTTAAATTCTATTGGTTGAGAAGCTCTGAGGAACTTCTTATTATTGTAGTGAAATGTCAGTTATTTAGCTAGTACATTTTTATTACACAGAAACTCCTGAAAATAATATTATGAATTCATTTGTCTGTGAGAGTATTAGAATATATATATATATATATCACCAAGAATATTTTTTTATATATATATTCCTCAAAAATATAGACATAAGAATATATGACATATGCAAATATATCTATCAAGAACACTATAACACAGCATTTATACAAAATTTCTGATAATTAAAAGCATTACTGTATAACAAGAGATATGATGAGAGTTCTTAAAGAGCAAACACCATCTTTGTTGGTATGTCATTTGAGGGTCTATAAAAATGCTCATTTAATGGTAATTAGTAGTGATGACAAAGAAAACTGTATGTAATATTAATATGAAATACTTTTGAGCAATTATTGTTTTAATAAATATATTTCTCTTAGTTATAAAATGAAGATAGTATTTTTTTTAACTTTTGGAATCTAATCCAATTTTTTTGTACTAGTTCTTTGTTTTGTATAACATAAATCTGCATGTATGGCATTTTTTAGGAACCACCATACTATGTGAGGGTTACCTACAGACATAAAATATGTGGTCATATTAATATATATATCCATAAAAAATATAGTCATAAAAATATTTTGCCATATAAATATTCATCAGGGATGTAAATATAAGAATATATGTCATATGTGCATATTTATCAAGAATATGAATTTAAAAAAATATATAATGTGTACATACACCAAGAATATAAAAAGAGCTATATGTATAAGCTTATAAAGAATAAAACATAAGAATATATGACATAAGTATATATTATTAAATATACAGTAAATGCAAATATGTCTAATAATTATTTTAATTTATATTAATCATTTTATCATAATGCCTTTTGTTTTATATAACACATGCTAATAAATATACCACATTATTGCCACACATGTAACTTGCCAAAAGAAAACCCCCATAACTCTGAGAACATGCTCTCCAATGTGCAAAGTTTTGAATGTATGGTTATAGAAGCAAATGGTTATTAATACCTTATTATATGATTTATATGTATAAAACCCCAAATACTACTCTTCAATTTTACTGATATATAATTGTTGATTATTTATTTATTTAACAAAAATACTCAAAAACTATCATTTGTTTTATATTTTTGATTATCTGCATCACCAGTTGACTGCTCTGCATATAATTACCATCATAATATGTGTTATTGAAAAAAGTCTTTTTGTTTTAAATGTAAAAAAAACTATACCTTATTTATTGCTTTCAACTGAAAATCAAATGAATAAAAGTTTTCACAATCACTATCCCTTCAAAAGTCCAGGTTTAAATATGACAAGAAATGCAATTGCTCATTATTTTGTTTGATAAAATACTTTTTTCAAAAACAAATATTAAGAATCATGCAGAAATATTTATGATGTGTATACACAAGTCTTAATGTATTACTAAAACAATTTATAAGCAAAATCCTCAAAGAATCATTTAAATAAACCTGCAAATAATGTTCACCTTTTGTTATATAAATGCCAATCTATTTTGTCAGATAAAATATTTCATTTGTCATCATTTACTGCAATCATTCCTCCTTGCTTTCTACATGATATTATTTCATCAACTTTTATTTTTTAATATCATGAATTCACATTGTTCATTTTAAAGCTGTAAGATTCTATGAAAACTGTTAAATTGGTATAGTATAAGTAATGCTGTTCAAATGTTGTTTGATATTAGTATCTATTACATAATTCAATCAAGCCACCTTTAGGCAAAAAATTTAATATACAATAATTTGATAAAGAATAAAAATGAAATGATTATATCTATATAAACAAAAAATTTAAAACAAAAGAGCTATTATATAGGTTAATAGAAAAAACTTGTTAAGCCTTAGCAATGTCAATTAGTTACTGGTTTTCAGGCATCATCAAAAGATAAAATTGTTTCTGTTTTCACAAATATAATTTCTTTATATGCTTTCTTTCTTGTATCAAAGAGCTAAAAATTACTACTATTATTGAACAAAGGTTAATGAAATTACCGTAGTGCATAGTTACCTCAATCTATCTTCAGAAAAACTCAATGTATATATATATGTGTGTGTGTTCTCTTGTGTAAAATGTTAAAGAAGTTGAAACTTTAAAAACTACTATCATTACTGATAAGGCCACAATTACTGCTCCTTTACCCAAATAAAAAAAATATTACCAATAGTGGTAGTTTGTTATTTTCCAATATTCAGAAAAAATATAATATTTTAGATTAAAGATTAATATAATTGAATGAATTGAAAGATCATGTATTATATATAATCATGAGTGTAATAATTTCCCATATTGATCCATCACCCTCTACTGTCAAAATTTTTCTTGCAAATATAAAATTAATCCATCCACATTTAATTTTCTAGTTCTTATAAGAATAGTGAATTTGACAAGTAATATTAATCAAACCAATTTTCCAACCATAGTTAAAAGTAGCAAATCTTCATTCAATACAAAAAATAATTTAACTTCACAATGTCTTGTTGTGAGTTAATTACTTCTTATTTTAATATCCTTGTGAGTAAATAACCAATTACCAAATATGTACTTTATTTGCTGTATTGAATGAAAACATTAGAATATGATTGGAAGTTTGCCGTGATTTATATTACATGTCAGATTCAATGGTATTATAAGAAATGGAAAAGCAAATCTAAATGGATTCTTTATATATTTGCAAAATAAATTTTGACAAAAAATAAGCAAGTGATGGGTGATGGAATCCTGCCAAGACATTAATATAATGCTAATAGTACCAAACAAATGTGTATATTGTCAAATCTGAAATATATGTTCACACACACACACACACACATATATATATATATATATATATAATCATTTGTTAGATATGTTATTGGTGTAAAGTATGGTATTCATTTTTTAAATCAATTATCGTCATCTTTTCTTCTAACTTCAAAAAGTCCAACAATGGCCCATTTAATAGTAGATTTCACTCAATTCATGCCATCTTCCTTCACTTGAAAGTGATATGCCATTGAAGACATGTAAATAAAAGATTGCCATTAAATGGCAGTGTGGTTTCACAATCAGGTATTTTTTAGCACCATTCATCTTCGCCAGAAACCACTGCTTTGGATTGCAATATTACAGTCTCTTGTGAATAGGGACCATAATTTAGTTTTGTCTGACATAATTTTAAATACATATTTAAAAAGAGTATTTCCACTCACATTTATCCTGTCTTCAACAAAAGTCAACTGATATTTCATGTTCAAAACTATTTAGGCAACTGAGAAAAAATACCAGTAGTCTTTCATGATCTTAAACTCCATGGTAAGCACTGCATTGGCTAATGGGTGAAAAGTCTATTCATGTTCATTTACTATATTATTCAAAAAATAAATACATAAAACACGTAGACTAAGAAAAGCTTGTTTAATACTTTAACAATATAGTAGAACATCCCTTCAACTAACTGATAGTCATAACATCTGCGATGACAAGATCATATGGAGTGGACATTAGAAATTTGTCCTCCTCAGTTCATTTAAAGCCTCAAGTATTGGAATATAAATAAAGTGGTATTTATCATAAATATAAAGTTGAGAAAAAATATGAAGATTGATGGTTTATCAAACAGAATGGCAAGATTAGTTACTCTACTTAATGAAAGATACCAAATGCAAATAATTCAGATATATATCCCAACAAATTCTCATTGTGATTTGAAAGCAAAGTAATTTTATATGGATTGTATGAAATGCTTTTGATCATATCAAACAATATTTAGAAATTATCATGGGAGACTTGATTATTAGAATTGGTAAATGATTGAAAGATGGAAATACTCTGGGTAAATTTGGTTATTGTGATGGAAAAGAGAGAATACACAGACTAGCAGAATTTACAGAAAAAGTAAAATTTATATATTTTGATGTCTATTTTTGTTTGAGAAAATACTAAATGGAGATGGACATGGAAACATCCAAATTAAAGTACATTAAAATTGGATTATATTTTGACTAACATAAAATATGCATTTCAAAATTGTAATGTTCTAAATTGATTCCAACACAGAGTATGTTCATTGATTAGTAAGATGGAAAATATGTGTTTATGCAAAACGAGAGCAAAAGTTCTTAAAAACAACATCCAATCGCCATGGTTCCATTCATTAAAAAGAACCGGGATCCTACCTCTCTTAGCAGTATCAGGCCAATATCGATGACACCAATTTTTTCAGTCATGGAGGGTATAATAAAAGAAAAAATTCAGGATACCATTCTACATGATATATCAGCCTCTCAATATGCAAGGAAGGGATCATCGGCGCTGACTGCAATTGGTGAAGTGAAAATTCTGCTTGATCACATTAGATCTAACAGAAAATCCCAGCCTGTGGCAGTCCAGCTGGATGTGTCCAATGCTTTTGATACAGTAGATGTCAACATTCTTCTTGAATTGCTATCTCAGTTGGACATATCAAAACAGATAATTCAGATATTGGACAATCTCCTGAATAATAGGCATATTCATATTTCCATAAATGGACATTACTCAGATGGATTTGGCCCTTCAAGATCCATACCACAAGGTTCACCATTGAGTGGTCTTTTGTTCATAAAGTACATCGACCCTCTGATTAAAGAGCTAGATCAGCTTCCAGGGATATATGTGCCCCAGCTTAAAAAAAACATCAAGGTTTTCACATACATGGATGACATACTTGTGATTCTTCCATCCCGTAAATATCTGAAGACACTTCATTCCATAATTACCAATTATACTAAAGATTATAAATTATCCATCAATCCTCACAAGTCATCATCCTGGTGCATCAACACTGGTAGGAAAATACTATCCAATTTTTTAGTGGAACCTCAGTGTTTTCTGGGGTTCCCTATCTTCAAGTCACAGACTGCTATGTCTGTCTGCCTACAAAAATCCATCATAAGCAATGCTACTAAGGTGGTTCAGTCACTGTCAAGGACATACCTGTCCCTACAAAGGAAGATTGCTCTTATTAGTATGAAGATTATGGTGAGCATAAATTACTACCTTCCAATAATGACAGTTACCAAATCATTCAGCTTACAGATTCAGAGGCTCTGTGGTCAGCTCTTTTGGAGAGGTCGGACCACTGCAATTAGCATCTGCAGACTTCAGTTTCACAGGATACAGAATGGTATGGGTCTCCATTCAATACAGACAATCAATTTCCAAAAAGGGCATTCACTTTTAGTAAACCTGGGAAAAAAATACCCTCTATCAGATATTATAGGAGATTGTAATACCTACTGACAGACCTCCCCCCAGTAAACACGCATGGCTTGACACCATTATTAAACAACAATCTCTATACATCAGGCACTCAACAACAGAGTTTAATAATAAAATCAACATCTGGCAGGCACATCGCCTGCTGAATCCTGTAAATACAGGTATTTATGTTCACCTAGGGTGCAGCAATCATAAAATCACCATAATATTTAAATATCTGCTACTGGAGCCCAAACTTTTGGATTATCTGATCAAGGTGAATATGGATTCCCTGCCAACTAATACATTCTTATACTACAAGCAGTTTCTAAATAAAATAGACCCAATTTGTCATGCCTGTTCTAGAGGAGAGGAGTCCTTTAATCATCTGTTAAATATATGTCCAGGCTATAACAGTATTCGAAGAGTTATCTCTCAACACTGCATTATAGTAGTGGATAAAATCCTGGACATCACGGGTTGTCTCTTCTCTGGAGACTTTACAGTAATCAGGTTATCTATCTTCCTGACATATGCTTTTTGGTACACAAGGTGCAGGACAAAGTTCACACTACCAACACTGGACCCCAATGCTATATTTTGTGATAAGCTCAAAGCTCTTCAAGACAAGGATAAGATACTATCCTCTAGATTTTTGTTTAATAATACATGGAGCCTACTAGTATGGCCCACAGACTAACATGAATTTTGGATCTGATATATCCACATTGTAGTGTATCGTAGAAGTAGTCTGTGTTGCAACATGTCGGATTCTACTAGAGAGGCATTGATTTCACACTACATGTATCCCAGCTGATAAGTTAGCATTATTGGGTCAACCTCAAAAGGGTGGGCAATACCAACAAAATAGTATGTATTTACTCATATATTAACCTGCTAGTGCAGAGAATGGCTCTGGCATACTTCTTCCAGACCAACACCAGCAATGGATGAGCCAACATTAACAAAGTGTATTTATTATGCATCTGTACAATTTTATAATGTCAATAAATATATTTTTAAATATAAAACAACATTAACCACTGATATTCCTAACCATCAAAAAATACTCTAATTAATTTAAATTAGAGATTCAGAAAATATTTATATTTGAATGAAATCAATAATAAGATAACTGATACACTATTAAGAATTGCAACAAAAATAACAAATAATAAAAAAAAGCAGTAGTTTACCAGTAAATTGTTTACTGAGACAAAACAATTTATGAAGAAGAAAAGGAATATGAAGACATATAAAAGTGACCATTAACAAGAATTAATATCTAGAGTTTTGATTGAAAACAAGTATAATTTATATTCTTGAGGTTTTAGGTGCTGGTTCAGCATAAAATATTTATATTGGATATCATTTGCTTTTTTTCCACAGGTGTATGGTCATGTGATAATTGAAGCTTGAAAATCAAATCCCTTATGTAATTATATCTAGAGTTTGTAAAATTTTGAATCAATAACCTAAATATAAGAAAACGTAATCACAAATCAGCAAAGAAAACTAGAGAAAAGAATAATTCTCAAAAGTGAAAAACAACAACTTCAAAATAATAGAAAACTTATTTCCACAATAGAAAAAGGGAGCTATGAAAAATGACATCATGAAATGTATGACTGGTCTTCAAAGAAGAATTATATAGCAATAAAAACAAGAAAACAAAGTACCCCCTACAATTGCTACATCTTCTGAATTGCCCATTATTTTAAATGAAAAAGTTAGATATGCAATTAAGTTTATGAAGAAGAAAATGCATCAGGATATGATGGAATAAAGTAAAGAAAAATTATTAGCAAAATTATATACCAAATGCCTACATGATAAAGATATATCTGATGACTAGAAGAATAAAGTAGTAGTAATGAAATTTAAAGAAAGTAATAAAGAAGGTATTAGAAATTCCAATTATATCTGTCTTCTCCAAGACAATAAACTTTGGATTTTAACCAACCAAAAGACCAAGCAAGATTTAAAAGTGGTTTTAGCATAATGGATCACTTCCAAGCAATGAGAGAAGATATAGAAAGACCAATGAATATGAATTGTTATTACACTTTGAATTTGTAGATTATGAAAAAGTATTTGATTCTATAAACATTCACAGTGATTAAAGTTATTGATTCTCAAGGTACGTACCCAGAATATGGCCATATGCTGAAGAAAATTTATGAAAATGTAACCTGAAATGATTAAATTATGTGATAATGCTAAGAAAATTAACATTGAGAAAGATATATGACAGAATGTTTCCACATCTCCAAAACTTTTTACTGCAGTTTTACAGGAAGTATTTTGTGGATTAAAATAAAAATCTAAAGGAATAAAAGTAAATAGAGATTATTAAAATCATTAGATTTTGCGATAATGCGATTGTTTAGACAAAATATGCTTCAGAGCTTTGGAAAGAGTTGCAAGAATTATTAGATGAAAGTAAGAAAGTAGGATTAAAGGTAAATGCTAAAAAGTTAAAATAATGTTTAATGGTTTTTCTCAAAAGAAAGTAGTGGTAATCATGAATTAAAAAGAATGAAGAACTACAAATTGATGAAAACATAATGCATGAAATAAATTATGAAATTGAACTTGGGTTGATTGCATTTGGTTAAAATAACATTAACATTAAAAAAAAATATGCCTAAGTGCTTGAAAGGAATGGCTTTAACAGATGTGTTTACCAGTTCTTACTTAAGTATCTGAAATTTGGACAGTTAGCAGAATAACAATTCAATGATATCAAGTCACTCAGTGAAGCATGGAGAAATGTATGTTAGGAGTAACAAGAAGTAACCATAATATATGAGTGAAACACAAAGAGGTAATTGCTGACTTCATTAAAAGAATAACAAACTAAATGGATCTGGGCACAACATATTGATAGAAGAGACTATAATATATGAACAATTAAAGTTTCAAATTGAGTTCAAAGAGATTATAAAAGACCTAGAAAGAGACCATGTGTGATATGAATGGACAAAATAACAAAGTTTGATGTGTTGTTGAGAAGAGAAGTTAGGGAATTCGCAAATTGATTAAACTTGGAGAAATTTCATAGCGATAATGATTGAAAATGATGATGATGACACATCTTAAGATGTTCGAAATTCCCTAATATTAAATTGAACTTTCAGTTAGAATAAACATCTGCTTGAAATATTGACATCCTTTCTTTCAAAAGACTTTGTTATACAGAAATCTTATTCTGTGAATTTTTAATGAGGTCTCATCATTGAATTTAAAATCGACATGAAAGTTTGAATCTGAAACTAAATATTATCCATTTTACAAAAATACCTTTAGACGTTATAAAAACTTTGATATTTCTCTTAATTATATATATAAAAAAGTATACTGTTGCATTTTTCCCCCGTAATCTATTATCTAATGGGAAAAAGAAAGCTAGCACCACACTATTCAGTTCCAACCCCTTGAAAGCTTAATGACGTGGAAACCTATCTTTGCTACGGAGATTTTTAATTGACTTTTCTATTCTTATTACTATTTTTTAACATTACAAAAATGTTTCTCTCTCATAATAACGTTTCTTGGAAAAATTCTTCCACTTTTCTTACTATATGTCAAATTATCATAAGTAAGCAACTAATATCCTTTTTAAATAGATACATAGCATAGAATAAATAAATAAAAAAGAACTCGTACTAAAGCAAGGAAAGGAAGTGTATTATTAAGAGAAAACACAATGAAGGGAAACTGAATTCAACATTTTTCTAACAAACATTGTAGTATGCATGTGTGTGCCTGCATAAATATAATATTATAAATATTAGCATGAAATATTATTTAAATTTGTTGAAGACGAATATCATTTTAGCAGTGAACAAGTAACATTAATGTCTGGCAGATTTAAACAGGCGAAACTCTCTATACGTATTGCCACTCAGTGCAAGCCAGAGTAATCAATGGATACCAGAAGGCTTGTGCATAAAATCACCATCTAGTGCCTACTCATCCAATATCTCCGGCCTAGATTCTGGCTTGTGGCCTTCATCAGTGAGGAGCCTTGGATCTCAGAGCACTGCACTTAAATCTTAAGATCTCAAGCAACCATCAGCAGCCGTCCTTTATCTCTATTTAACTACAAAATCATGAGCCAAATTGAAAACACTATAATATTTTTAATCCAATCTCATTAGCTCATATAGTCATATAGGTCTGAACTCAGTTCAGTATCTATATATTTTGGTGACTTTAGTTCTTTAATAACTATAGCTATCACTATCTTCTTAGGCAGGATTGGTTTTAAGCCAATAAACACCACATGATTACCATTTCTTATGCTTGCTTATAACTGTTATTAAAACAGGCAAAACTCTCTATACATACTGCCACTCAGGGCAAGCCAGAGTAATAAATAAATGCCAGAAGGTTTGTGCATAAAATCCCCATCTAGTGCCTACTCATCCAATATCCCCAGACTAGTTTCTCACTTGTGGCCTTCGTCAGTGAAGAGCCTTGGATCTGAGAGCACTGCACCTAAATTTGCACTGAGTGGCAATACGTATAGAGAGTTTTGCCTGTTTTAATAACAGTTATAAGCAAGCATAAGAAATGGTGATCATGTAATGTTTATGGGCTTAAATGTCTGGCAGAATTGTACGTTAAAGTATCAGTCAAACAAAATGATTTTCACTATGTCTAAGGTCCCAAGAACTTGCATGGAAGATGGGTTTAGATAACACTAACTACAAAATGGGATATTTTCAATGAGTGTTTAGTTGCAACTACAATAGGTAAAATTTTGATATTGTCTTCTGTTGTGTTTGGCTGAATTTCAGGGTTCAGTCTCAAAACCAACAGTAATATCAAAGAAATATGAACACTCTTAAAATACAGTTGTACTAGATAAACATAGTTAATACCAAGCTAGTCATGCTGAATAACTCATTTCCAGCTATATATTTAGCTTTCCTCATGCGTTCTAATCTTAATTCTTCCAGCTGCACTGGACAGCTTGCCCTGAGTTTGTTAAATGACTCTTCCGGCTATACTAAACAACTTGCCTCGAGTCTGCCATAATCATAGCAGCTTCCAGTCTTATCATGGACTTGCCTCACTGTGTAGATGTATTGGTAGTAAATATTGTAGAAACACCTTCACTGTTGGAAGTGGTTTCAATGGAGAGCACATTCAGTCATTCAGGTAGACAGACATTCTCTCTCTGTAGAGTGTGTACTGTTGTTTAGGCTAGACTGATATTCTCTCTCTTTATATATATATATATATATATATATGTATTGTAGCAGTCGATCTTAGCCCAAAATCGAGCTTCACTGTTCTACCACTTAACCCACATTTCACCCTGTTTTTTTTTTTTGTCATGTGTATATTTCTGAGAAGCATCTATAAAAATTTATAAATATAAATCTCCAATAAAAATTTTCTTTAATTTTAAATATTAACTTTTATGGATGTGACTTGGATATATACATAAATTAATGGAGCTTTTATATATATAAAAGCACAAACAAATCTTGTAAATAATTTTGTATTTTTTTTCTTAACTATATGTTATTTATTTATTTATAGATATTTTTCTTCATATAATTACACAAATATTCAAGATGGAAGATGCAATAGCCGACTGTCCAAGAATAATTAAAGGGGTGGGAAGATTACTTTGTTTCATGATTAAAAAGGGAATTTTTAAATTAAAGTAAAATTTAAAACAAAGCTAATTGATTTTAGTTAGCTGTTAACATTTTTATCAAATCTATTTCCAATCTGGAAATTGCTTTGAACTTACTTTTGGATAGTTATCTAGTATTTGCATCTCCACTAACAATAGATAAAATATTGCTGTAAATTAAAGATAAGATGTTTAATTAAAAACATTCTTTGAATACCTCAAAGTTTGTATAAATAGGGCCAAAAATCTATTGTGTCAGAGTTGGGTCAATAGTCGTTAAGTGACTTCACGTCTGTGTAATTCTTGAAAGACCTCAGCCGCCTTCCCCTATGTCTTCAGCTCCACTCTTTGCCATGCAAATATGTAGCTCCTACCACTCAAGTGTGCCTGTGCCATCAAAGAACCGCTGAGGCCAAGAGACATGTTAAAGAATGCCTCCTGCCACAAAAGTCTCATGCCTACTTTATTCCATACAATCCTGAGATAACAAGTCTAAAGCCATTACAATTGTCTTACACGAAAAATATCTCTTTAAATTAATGTTTTCTGTATATTTAATCTAAAATTAATTATTAAAACTAATAATTATTTCTTGGTATCGATTCTCTATAATTCTAACTAATTTTATTGTAAACTATTTCATCCAACTCACGCTTCTTATTTTTCTTATAATTTAATGTGGTTATAATTTATTTTTAATGAGATTTTTATATTTTTCACTAAACTTTTATTTGTAAATGCCAATCAAACCCAGTCTTATGACTTAGAAGAGGGGGGGGGTTAATGAGTTCTTATTTATTTATTTCTAAATAGCTCATAAGATTGAGTTTGTATTTTAAAATAAATACATGCTTTAAAAAAAAAATTATCATAAAATTATACAAAATATATAAATACTTCACAATCTGGGGTGGATATTGGTGTCCGTTAATTTTGCTAATTTCTTTATTCATCATCATCACCAAAAAGGCTGATGAACAAATTCTATTTTGTTGTTTGCACTTTTAAGTGCATGAATTTTAGTTTTTTTATATATATTTAAACATAATAGTATTGATTCAAGAAGGGAGAGCAATGCACCTTCATTAATTATAGCGTTAACTTTTGATAAGTGACTTTATGTCACATGGGTCATTACTTTAACATACCATTACGTATTTGTTAAACCATTTAAGGCTTTATATTAATATTTAAAACCAATGATTTCATATTCTTATAAAAGCATTGTTAGCATAGGCCACTATTCATGTTATTAAACTTTATCTAGAGACGTGTGTCAGAATGCCCAAGTCGTCTCCTCTTCATTTCAGGTCATAAACAGGGGGATGAATATCCCTAGAACATATATATATATACTCGCATAACGAGAGCAATGCATGGGATAATTTCGGCAAAGTTCGGCCCATTGCATCTCTGCCCGAGGACCCTTTGTCAACCGATTCCACAAAATGTGGGGTGGCAAGTCAGCTAGATTGTTTTCTTCTGTAATATGATAAAGCACCTCAAAAAAATATTGGATCTGCAAATATTCGGCTATTATGCTAGCACCACAATTTCTTATAGTTTGTATTTCTTTTAGCCTGTTTGACAAAATAAATCATAATGATGTGTAATAATGAAACGTTTTTCTCTTTGTAATATTTTTAGTTGGAGCTTAAATCCAACCTCTCATGAAGCTGCCCTCCTCTTTATTGAAATAAGCAATTCTCACATTGATAGAGTTTCGCAATATTCCATTGCTAAATGTCGAAAATGTGTAATAAATAATGTTTTTAATCTACTTACTGATCAAAATGTATCCTTATTTTATTGTTACAAATAAAGTCTATAAATGAAAATAAACTTATGTATGAAATGCCAAGGGTATTCTATGAATTCATATAAACAACGAAACTCTATTATTGTCATATCTTTATATGTGTTTTAATGTATAAACGTCTACCAATCACCCAGACAAATTTGTTTTTTGTAACATTGAATAAAAACCTATTTTAAATATACATTCAGTATTGTAACTGCCACACTAAATTGATATCTATTAAAATAAAATAATTGTATAAAGATTGTCAAATATTTGTAACCAAAATAATAGTTTAAACTGTGTGAAGTTGATTACATATATAAAATCTTGAATTTTTATCAAAATAAATATTTATACTTTTAAACTTTAATCCAGTTGCTCGAATCTTCTTAATATGTATATTTATGTATAGTTTTAACTTAATATCTTGGGTTCACTCAATCTCTCATCATCATTATCAGCTGCTTTTTAATGCAAAATGATGTAGCACTGGGTCCAGAAATAATTAATTTATGTAGTATCGCCATAGGTGTTGTTTGTAGTGTTATGGATTTGGGGAATGGGCAAATAGGTTAGAATTCATGATTTTTCCTGACCCATGTGTCTCGGGCATGATTGGATTCGGGGAGATTCTAAATCTTATTGGATGGACACACATTTTTGACCGGTACAATATATATATATCCCTTGCCTCCAAAAAAGCTGACTATTTATTGCTAGATCCCCTACCTTACTGGCAACAGTCGGATTCATCTGATCAGATAAAAAAGGAATCTGGACTAGTTCACTTCTGAAGGCTAGGTCAGATATGACATCTTCTGCATAAGTTCTTGGATCTCTGACAAAGTGATTTTGCTTGATTGACATTTAAAAATATTTAACATTGTTAGTTGAAGAGACTTTTACTTTAGTTCAATGCAAAATATAATTTATATTTTGCATTGAACTATTTTCATTATCTGGTTAAATTATTATAATGGTTTTTGATTTTTTTTTAAAGAAACATTTAATAATTCAAACTTTCATTTATATTATTGTCAAGACATTTAATAATTCAAACTTCTATTTATACTTTTGTAAAGATGTTCATCAGTTACTAATAGTTCTCAGGTTAGTATCAAACACAATGTTTTGAATGGTATTTTTCTCTTCTCTTTTTCAGATGTTACTGGCCTGACCCATGAAACTCTACTCTAGCATGGAAATTGACTTAAAATGATGCTTTAACTAATTAGGCTGAAAATCGCTCATTACTCTTCCTTTTACCATCATCCTACTCTAGGGTTACCTATAACAAACTTGAGTAGTCAATGGAGATGAGAAGGTTTAAGTTTAATGCTATAAAATCTTCCTCTCCAGACCAATTTCTGGTTCTTGCCTTTATCAGTAAAAACTATTATTTAAAGCTGGATCTAATGTACTTATGATCTATCAGCCATTTTTTATTCATTTATACTATTTATGTTAATGACCTGGAATTTTTTAAAAAACTAGTTTTTAAACTAGGCCACCTCACTTACATAGTTATATATATATATATATCAATAGATGTCATTCTACCAAAAACACCGTCAAGCGTAAGTTTGTTTACATAAACGTCAGAGCAAGCATTCACTATCTCTAACTTTAATTCCACTTTCAGATCATGATTTCAAGCTATTTGCTGATGAAATCATGATCTGAAGGTGGAACTAAAGTTAAAGATAGTGAATGCTTGCTCTGACGTTTATGTAAACAAACTTACGCTTGACGGTGTTTTGGGTAGCACGCCATCTATTGACATAAATACAAGTGTTAGCAAGTTTTTAACTTGTTTTTTTGTTTTTCATATATATATAATTTAAAACTGCCTAACACTATACTAGTAATAAATAAAACACAAAACCATAAAACAATACAATACTAGATGAACAAACAATTTTTACCAAAATCCTTACAAAACCATGGTTTACAATACTAGATAAAAAAACAAACATTATTATATATAACTATGCTATCCAATACCAGATCAGTTTCTATATATTTTAGAAACTTCAGCAAAACCTTCCATATTTTTTAAATATTAGGTAATTAGTCTGAGAAACAAAACAGTGAAAGGTAGCTTCTAGATGCCTATATGCATTAAATCCAACTTTGATTTCTAATATATATTAATGAAAATAAAAGTATATATTTGGTGTTTATTTATTATTTGAGCTTACAATAGATGGCACTAGAATAAGATGAAAATGTCTACTCTTGAAAATATATGAGCAAGTATATGAGATAATCATGTGATGTTGCTGATTTTACTCTTGCTTTAAAATAAAAAAAAAATGAAATCAGGAAGATCTTCAAAGATAGATATATAAAATTTCTTTTGACTATTGTCACTTGACATTTTATTTGGTTAGAACATCAACTTAAATTTAATGTTCACAAATCTAAAGATTGCTAGTTCAGTCTTGTCCTAGTGTAGGAGTGCCCAATCTGTGGCACATGGTCCATATGTGACCCAAGATGTCTAAGAATATTTCCCAAAAACAAGATCATAAACTTATTTAAAACATTATGAATTTTTTTACATATGTCACAACATGACTAAAATAAGCATGCAAACACTGTTCTTTTGTATGTGTCACAACATGGCCAAAATAAATGTGTGAATGCCCTTTTTTGTGAGTACATATCACAACATAAATCATGCAAACACTTTGGCTATTTGCAAAGATGTATGATTTCAGTGTTCCGGTGATTTAGAAGTAAACATTGTGCAAAGACTAATCTTATAGATCAGTGCTCATTTACAGATAGGCTGGAACTATTTAATAGGGCCACTTGTGTTTGTCTGAAGATATGTGATGATGACATATTAATAGTAATTATATGTTGAATTATGTCCATTATTTAACATATTAGGTATTGAATGTCTTTGGAAAAATTCAAATTTTATTTAAACTTTCCAAATACATTCAACTATTAGTAATAGCACACATGTTAATGTATAACACCACGTTCCAAGTGTTATCATTTTCATTTCTTCTTCTGGTGTTGCTGGTATGATCAGTAGCAGCTAGCATAGGAATGCCTGAAAGAGCATAGACAAGAAAAAAATGAATACATCTGAAATAGCAAACCATGTATGTTCCAGTGAACATATGTTTGATTAGAAATAAACAAAAATATTGGATAGAGAAAAAAAATAGCAAAACAAAAAATTCTAAAAAGCTATTCATATGACAAAAGCAAATAACCCATAAGTCAATCTTGGGTGATAATTCTTAATGTCTGGAAGTCATCAATGAATATTGCTCATAGGAAAAAAGTGAAAAAATTAGAAGAATTGACTTTCATAGAGAAGTATATGAAATTTGTACTGACTAACCTTTGGAAGGGTAGCCTAGGCTTAATTAGTTATGTCATCTTGTATTTGATATTCACAGATCTAAAAGTGTAGGTTTGAGTCCCATGCTAGTATTGTCACTGGTTGGACCAACAAATACTATAAAAGTGAGTGGAACAATATCACGCAAAATATGTTATACACTAATTTGTTATGCTGTGACTGACAGTTAATTGTATTTAAAAAGTTATAATACTTAAATAAGGCTAAACCCTTAGTACATGCACCTTAAGTGATTAATAAAATGAATTTTTCTAAAAACATTTAATCTTGGATAGTGGAATTAGTGCAACATATAATTACTAATAGGACTGTGGTCCTACACATTGTTCTGCATTGTCAACCAAGAGGGGTATAGAGGAGCTCAAACATTGTTTTGTATAGCCTGCCATTTAATTTTCGTATTAAAAGTAAGTAAAGTTATGTTTTAATCCTAGTATAATGTCTACAACAGGGATGCCCAACCCGTAGCTCGCGAGTCACATGTGGCTCGCGTAACTGTTTAATGTGGCTCGAATTGCACTCTTCAAAAAAATTGATAAAATATTTTATGTTCCTTGATGGCTCATGCACACACTAAAAAATAAACATTTTTACAATACAAACAATAACGATATGCAATGTCAGGTTTCACATTAAATAAAATATATTTTTCCTGTAATTGTAATTTATATGTATGTTACCAAATTTTTAATAAATAAAATGTATTTACATTTTTTTTTCTTTTTAACATATTACACCATTTTTTTTTCTTTTTTTGCTGTACACGTTTGGTTTGGTGCTATATATATATTGTGTTTAGTGCTCTTGTATATATTGTTGTTTTTATCGAGAAAGATCCTTGTAGACGTTTGGTTTGGTGCTGTATATATATTGTGTTTAGTGCTGGAAATAGTTTTTATCGAGATAAATCCATGTACACGTATATATTTTGCTGTGTATATCGATGTTTAGTGCTGTAAACAGTTGTTTTTATCCGTGTACACGTATATATTTTGCTGTATATATATATATATTGATGTTTAGTGCTGTAAATAGTTGTTTTTATCGAGATAGATTCGTGTACACATATATATTTTGCTGTATATATTGATGTTTTCATCGAGAAAGATCCGTGTACACGTTATTTTGGCCACATTAGAAACGGCGGATTGATACCAATGTGAATAGGCCCCCCCCCCACCTATCTCCCTACATTGCAGGTTTAGTACCCAAGTACCATGTTTATAAATGTAATATGAAAAATGTAATATATAATTGTGGCTCCCCAAATTTTTTTAAATTCTCAACTGGCTCGCGTCAAGTTAAAGGTTGGGCACCACTGGTCTACAACATCTCAAAAGAAATAAAGATCATCCCCCCCCCAAAAAAAAAAAAAATTACAAATTGCTCATTGAAAAGCAGACAGATTACTTTTTGTTGAAGCAAATAATAAGGAATTCTGTTTAATTTGTAGGGTATTTGAGCAAGTTTTCAAAAACTATAATCTGAAAAGGCACTATATACAAAGCATGCTGCCAAGAGTGGAAAAAAAGTCTTGTTTTCTCAGCAATTTTTTTTTTAAAAAATGTTATAATTCCAGCAGATTCCATTGTAAACGCTAGTATCACATTTAATAACAAAAAAATCAAAGAAATGTATGGAAAATGGTGCAGATATAATTCACATTGAAAAAAAAGGCAGATACCTCTAAAATCAGTTTGTCTCTCACCAAAATAAAGACAGGTGAATTCAAGAAATTGGAAAATCTATTGAAAGAATTTTGGGTGTAAATTTGCTAATTTAAAAATTTAATAGATGATAGCACTGATGCTGTAGATACAGCTAAACTATTTTTATTAGAGATATTGAAGATGAACATAATATCAGTGAAGAAATGACTTCTTTAGTGCTATTAAAAACACAATTAAATCAAGGAATTTTATACAAATCTGTAGTAAATATGTTATAGCAAATTTTTTTGTCCATTATGGAATTGCAAAATTAATAGAAGATAAGGTAATTTCTGCTCCAAAATAGATACTGTTTTGCAAATCATATCAAGACACTGAATTTCTTAAGAGCTAAGGGATTAAAACATCACCTACTCCAGGGTATCTTTTAAAATATCGATGCTAATTATTATGACATCATATACTTTTCAGAAGTAAGATATCTAAATTGAGGGCAAATGTTTAAAAGATTTTTATGATTTATGACATGTTATCGAGTCATTTATGGTATCAAAAAGAAACAAAAAAAAATGTGTTGGAATTTAACAATGAGAACTGGCTTACAAATTTAATATTTTTGATCGATTTAAGTGCTCATTTAAATGGGTTAAAAATGCATCTTCAAGGTGATTTAAACCATAACAGCATTTCAAATGAAACTAAAATTATGGCATGCTAATAATATTAACTGGTGATGGCTATAATTGATTTTATTACTCTCCCACTATAATAGGTATCTCACCGTGCTCCTAAGATATGTATTTATTGTATATTTATATCACTTCAAATTTGACTTTTTTATAAGCATTATTACAATAAATGTTAACTCTTATCAAATTTTACTTCTTTTTTTAGCTATGTAATTCTGTAAGTAACATTAATACATTTCCCAAAAAAGATTAAACTTTATTTCAAAATTTAACTAATAACTCACTGAACAGTGCTTTTAACCTGTTAAGTCATAATCACAGGGTTCAGACTTATCAGCTAAACTTATGATCTCTCAAGTTGAAAGCACTGCTCAATGAGTTATTAATTAAATTATGAAATACAATTTAATATTTTCTTGGGAAGAATATTAACGTTACTTATAGAATCACAATAAATTTTAAACTATTTGAACAAAAAACTATAAAAAACATATCCAAAAAACGAAATATTATTTTTGTTTAACTGGATGTAGTTGTACATTTTTATAATCAGATGACAGTTTTTTTTTTAAAATATATGATTGCTTTTATATAAACTGTAACTTTATTGAAATAAATTTGTTACTATTATTTATTGTCATTAGTGCAACAAGATTTATTGTAAAAGCTGTCATTTAAAAACAAGCAAAAAATTTATAACCAAATCTAGACTACAAGCTGTATGAAATACCGTTAGAACAGAAAAGAGGGGAGGTATAAAATTTAAACAACTTTAATGAAATTCAAACTAATTTGATTTTTTTTTAAAAAATAGAGCAATTCTTAGAAAGATACTGAGAGGAATGTCTTACAATTTAAAAAATAACGAAATTAAGGCATGTGAAAATTAGCAGTTGAGAGTTAAGGCAAACAGTTTTACACATTTCAATACATTAGCTTAGCATAGTCCTGCAAATGGCAGAAAATATGAGCTTTGTTTTTTAATTTGATACAAGAATTTTAAAACAAATTTTAAGATTCCCAAAAAAATAATTAATATTTTTTTATTTTTGTGAATCCATTCTCAGTTTTCATAAATATGTTCCTACCAATTTTCAAATGGGATGCATAGAGCTGCAACATCAAAGAAAAATTTGATCTTGTTTCTTTATTGGACTTTTATAGTTCCAATATTCTTAGAGACAATATCCCATGCTTTCTTTTAAACAACACTTGCAGATTAATATGGTTGAAATTTCTTTTGAAATCTAACTGAATAGTAATTAGATCAGACAATATGCAAATTTTGAAAATACACTAGGCAAAAATGCATAGCGTAAATGATGGCTGAGTAGTGACCAAGTAAAAACTTGTCTTTAAGAATTACATGAACTTTTTAAGGTAATGTGTGAGCAATCATCTTTATATGTATATCTTCATTAAAATTTGGTCAAAATATTTTAATGATGAAAGATTGAATGTTTTCTTCTTATTTGTAATGACAGAACTTATTTGTTTGTGTTTGATAATATCACAGAACTACTGGTTCACATTCCTACAGAATATGGTATCATATAAATCTATAAAGGGTTGTTGAATTGAGCGGCAATAACAATAAAGAATGCTAAAAAGTCAGAGTTACAGTAGGAAGAGGATCCTTTACACACCAACATTTCTCAACCAATCACAGATATTGTTATGCATAATGACAGATCATTAGGCTTTTAAATGGAATAGAAAGATGCAATTAAAGCTAGTTGCTAGATATCAAACTATATTATTTCCTGCTTTGAATTCCAAATCTCATTGATAAATGCCAAAGCTAGATATCACTCTGGAGATAGGGTAATTACTGATTACTCAAACTTACTATAGATGGCAGTAGAATATATATTTGCTTTTGTTTTATCCTAAAGGGTATAAGATAATAGGTAAAGTGATTTGTTGTTATTATTAATATACTTAACTAGATAAAAACATGCCCACAATTAAAAAAAAATTCTGAAAACATAAATTATATAATTACTGATCCAGATTCAGATATAAATAATTGTTCAAGCCAATCAGCTTGGGAACATAACCTTAAAATGTTTTGAATATCAAGCTTTTAGTTTGGGTAATAAAATGGAGTTAAAGGCATTTTCTAGATACATAACTGCATCATTTTTTCTTTGAATCTCAAGCCTCATTGATAAACACAAAAGTATTCACTGCTTATTTCTACTTATTATATGTGGTAGTAGTGTAGAGAGCTATTCTTCTTATATCATAATTGCTATGTAATCATTAAAATTCTTCCTAAAATGTAAAATATAAAATGATCGACTTAACTATACTTATAGATGGAGTCTTCATTAACTGCTAAGAAGTAAATTCTTTTCAGCTTTCATTTACACCTCTCTTAGAACATATCTTTCTTATTTAACTTCTTCTGCTACCTGATGTTTTATTCTGTCACTAGATGCAATGATATCTATTTGTTTTAATTTATGAAGTAGATGTTTTAATAATAAAAGGCTAAAAACATTCCTCTACTGTAATCCATTAGGGTATAGATGCAATGCCTCCATGTGTTAACCAAAATTTTGGGTTTGAATTCAGCTCAACTAAAATTCTTTTCAAGAGACATAGAATTTTTTTAGATGACTGGTTAATAGACTTCATATAGTCATCCAGCGATGGTCAGTAAATGGATATCTAGTTTTTTTAACTAGGGTAAAATCTGGGTAAAATACCATTCCAATCTGTAAAGGGTTGTTGAAGTGAGGAATAAAAAGGAATCCTGCTTGCCCATCTTGGAAAAATGGCCAATTTAACTCATTTGTACAAATTTACATAAATTTACATCATATTTATTCTGTTTGCCCTTCTGTTTATCAGCCATTGCTATGAATATGGTACCTATTTAAAGATATTGAATGCAGCTTAGCTTAATATTATAACAAACATTAAACTTTTCTTATCTAAATGTTTCTAGTGCTTATATTAATTGAATTAAAATCAATACTTGCAGACATGCTGAATGGCAAATGTTTGGATAGTTTTCCACCCAGGTTTAAGCTTCAGTGTGCTATTTATTGAGAAGGCTCTTTTCCCTTTTATTATAATTTATCTTGTAATAATAAATTTATTTAAACGCACATTCATTACATAAATAATATTCATTAAGGCTGTAGCCTCAATCACATGCGTATAAAATGCGATAGTAGGGACCTCTACAGGTCTTAAAACCACAAGCTTACTTTGGTTTTAAGACCTGTAGAGGTCCCTACTATCGCATTTTATACGCATGTGATTGAGGCTACAGCCTTAATGAATATCATAATCTATCTTGATAAAATCCTTTCAAATAAGTGGATTACCATTTCCTTAAACGAATTTAAAATTTTATTTTCCAGCATATTGTAGGTAGCTGGTCAATAGACTCCAGATAATCACCCAATATTGGTCAGTAAGTGGATATCTAGATTTTTTTAACTAGAGTAAAATCTGAATGAAATACCATTCCACCCTATGAGAGTTTATTGAAGTGAAGAAAAATCCAATACTTGCAGATCTGATGAATGGTATTTCAATAAACAAATTCTCACTAACTAATAAAATTTTACTATTTTCAGGCATCAATTTGCAAGAGTTTCAGGACTGCTTAAAAAAGTGAATAGGATGTTATTTTAAAGGAGATGCAATTGGTAATACCTAATTCCAGCAGGTTTTGGGTACTCCCTCATAATATAAAAATTAAATTTGTGTGACTACATGAAAATAAATAAATTCCAAATAACATTTTAAAGTTACTTGTTATTATGTATCTAAATAAATCCATAAGAGGTATAAAATAAATTCAAGGTTATGAAAATATTTTGAAATAAAGTTAAGTTTTAAAATTTATTAGGCCAGAAAAGCATAAAAATTGTGCACAATGTTGAAAATAATGTCCTTTACTCCTAACTTTCGAACATTTTTTTCTTTCTAATGACATTTTTTTCTTTCTAATGAAATAACATTTAGGAAAGTAAAGTTTTATTTTAAACAATGTTGAATGGTACTTATATTGTATAAGATTTTTGAAGATAATTGAAAATAGATGGTTAACAATTTAATAATTAAAATATAAATGAAGAATGAGATATTTATTTTATATAGCACGATGTTTTTGAATTGTAATAAACTGAATGATGTATTGTAAATTCTAGTAAATTTTGCAGGCATCATTAATTCAGACATAGTAAAAGTAATTTGAAGTGATTGTTTAATATCTTCAAGCTCTCATTTCCAGTACTTAAGATTTGCCCATACTTAAATGTTTGGGTTGAAAGAATAGGTGGATTCATTCTATTCTTTCACAAAGACTTTATCTTGTGTTATATAGGGTATATGAGCACCGACTTTCACATGACCCACCACTCTCAAAACTATCTCATAACACTGATACACTTGAACACATATGTGTTGAAAAGATAAATAATCACCAATATCCGTATTTCATGCTAAACCAGCAATGATCAGTTGGTCCAGATTACCATCTCTATACATATATGCTATAAGTGCTCATATATTTATTAAGATAGCCAATACTCATACTTTAATGGACAGGCTTCAATCTACTCCACACTTCAACTCTTCAACCGTCCATCCAATTGAAAATCTGATGATGGAATGCTCAAAGGCCACCCTGAGGCCAAGATTCTTGTCACACCCATGTTGACCTAAGTTCAATCTCATCCCTCATGTACAGGACATAATCCATTTAATACATATACAAGGGATGGGCAGACATCTCTACTATGTAATGGAAAATGAGAGTATGCATTTATTGTTAAGATCCACAAAGCGCATGTGCATTAGCTTAAAAAACTGGTTATTAGTTTATAAATGAAGACTGTAAATGAGATTTTGCTGTAGCAAATATTTTTTATTACCATTTGATTGACAAGTGTCAATCTTTCTCCACTCTGAAGTTTTGGCACTATTCATTTCAGATAAAAACATTAATGACTAGTATTAATCATTTGTTAAGCTAGAGATTATTATATCATTCCTAACTCAGATATAAACTTTAAACTTTTAATGTATTCTCTTTTTTAATTAAACAATAATTCAACTTCATCCCTCTTTTTCAAATATTTTTTACTAAAGATATTTTACTTAATTCTACAAATATATTAATTCCAAAGCATAATAGGTATCGAAACACAAACTTAAAAATTGTAATATTGTATATTGCTTCTATAATCGAATTAATCTGGATTTGGAAATATCCCCTAGTAAGAAATAGATTTAAATTTTGAAATTAAATCTTGGAAAAAATATGGAAAAGGAAAATTTTTATCTAATATGCTTAAAAGGTGGATGAGAGCATGTATAAAAAATATTTCAATTTTTAGATTAAAGTATGCCCTTGAGAGAAAAATATTGTGAAAAAATATTACATTTTTTCTTACAACAGAAGTTAATGTACCAACAGCAATTTACTACAGACTGTTAATATATACCTAATTTTTTTTTAAATTAAGAATTTTGTATTAAGCTTCGTGTTTTATATTATATAAAATAAATATAGTAAATAGCATACCGAAAGGGTCCTAAGATAATTTGGTTATTAATATTCACTATATATAAAATACAATCTCTGCAATTTAGATATATATTATTTTTGTTCCAGAACACTTAAAAATATGTTGTTCAAATTTCCATTTTTATTGGGACTAATGACTGTTAAAGAGCTTTGTGGTGTAGAAATACGTGTCTGCTTATCAAGCTCTCAACCTGGGATTCAAA
Organism: Epiperipatus broadwayi; assembly: GCA_028023455.1. NCBI lineage: Eukaryota > Metazoa > Onychophora > Udeonychophora > Euonychophora > Peripatidae > Epiperipatus > Epiperipatus broadwayi. Next base: position 9,869,168 of record JAQFVV010000011.1, read on the forward strand.
TATAGAGCAAATAATTTTTTTCAAATAGCTTAGTATTTTTCATTCAAATAGATGGTCCACAGCCAATCCTGCTAATTATCCAACATTGTTCAATAAATGGATGCTAGTGGCCTTAGCTAGAGAGTACAACAAGAATGAAAACCTGGCTCAAATTCTTACTATAGGCTCATCAGTAAACATGGTGAGTAATGCCCCCCCCCCCTCACTGTTCTATTATAAAAAGCTATTGATAACATTTTTGTTTTGCAGTGAAATATTTATTAAAAAGGCTATTTTATCTTTTTCACACATTACCAGTTTCTATAATAACCTCTACCAGTTTCTATAATAGCCTCTATTCCTGTTTCAGTATTTGCACTATTAAGCCAATAAACACCATGTGATCACTATTTCTTATACTTGCTCTTAACTGTTATTAAAACAGGCAAAACTTTCTATATGTATTGCCACTCAGTCAGTGCAGGCCAGTGCTCTTAGATCTAAGGTTCCTCACTGACGAAGGCCACAAGCCAGAAACTAGTCTGGGAATATTGGATGAGTAGGCACTAGTTGGGGATTTTATGCATAAGCCTTCTGGCATCCATTGATTACTCTGGCTTGCACTGTGTGGCAATATGTATAGAGAGTATTTGCAGTATTCTTAAAACTGTCTTACTTAACAGCTTAATTTGTGTTTCTTTCATTACAAGACCACATTTAAATTGATACTACAGTTCTTTCTCACTCATTTCAACTGGTACTTATTTTCATTACACAGTAGTAATTGAGGCCATTGTTTATTGTGAATTAAACATTTTTAAGATCTTATTTTAAAACATCATCTATTTATTAATATGCCATGATTATGCTCACAAAAAGGTAGGTATATGTGTTGCTAGATAAATAGATAGATAGGTAAGTAAATAGATAGAAAGTCAGACAAATAGATAAGTAGGCAGATAGGTACACAGATGAAGGATTAATAAATAGATAGATGGATAGATAGATAGATAGATAGATAGATAGATAGATAGATAGATAGATAGATAGATAGATAGATAGATAGATAGATAGATAGATAGATAGATAGATAGATAGATAGATAGATAGATAGATAGATAGATAGATAGATAGATAGATAGATAGATAGATAGATAGATAGATAGATAGATAGATAGATAGATAGATAGATAGATAGATAGATAGATAGATAGATAGATAGATAGATAGATAGATAGATAGATAGATAGATAGATAGATAGATAGATAGATAGATAGATAGATAAGGAAACATATATGCACAACAGAAAGTCACATGAGAAGTCAGAAAATGTGGTGATAAATGATAAAAAATAATATTTGGAGAAATATTTATTAGGATCTTCTCTTTTTCAGGTATTGCTGACCTAACTAAATGACAATCTAGACTAAAATAGAACTCTCTCAACTGAAAATGAATCATTTAGACTAAGATTGAACTAATGGCCTTTAGTTTTGATTATTGAATTTAAATTGACGTTCTAATCAACTTATCTATTCGATCAAAAGCAACAGCCAGTTGAAATTTTTATATTTTTCCAAGAGGATCTTCCTGATTTATTTCTTTTTTCATTTTAAGGCAATGTTAATGAGTGTTTTTTATAAGACAACTAAGTGTAATAATCCATAATGATTGGATTACAATACTTAGTTACCTTGAGGAAACTGTTTACTATTTCATGTGAGATATCTTTTTTACTTTTTACTTTTTGTCTAGTATTCTTGTATATTCTTAAATGAATTTGTGGTTTTTGGTACATGTATAGTTTGCTACTTTAGACACATATTTGTTTACCTCCCTTATCATCATTTGATGTTTTTGTAATTATTTTTCAATGAAGCAGAGGATTTAATACTTAGAGTCCTCATTTTTCAATATTCCAAGTTTAAGCTTCATAAAGAATAAAATTCCTTGCAATGAGGCATGACTTTGGAAATGTATTTATGTATTGTAATGATTACAGCCACTGGCTATTGAACAAACTTTTATACTCGGTTCTATAGTGATCATATAATTCCACTTTGTGTATGTTCCTGAAGAAGACTGTTGGGCAATTGAAACTGTCAGTTATTTTTGAAAAATATAGAATAATAAAACATCACATTACTTTGAATATAATGAAATTATTGGGAAAAAAATTTTAATGATTTTTTTTTTAAAAATAAGAAACATTTTTATTTACTTAAATATGAACTAATATAATTACAATAAACTAACCTAATTTATTGCAAATCTTCAGGAATACTTTCATTTTCTATATTTTCACTTTCAGAACTTGAATTCGCATCTTGATTATTTGACCAGATTACATCATCTTCAGGTCATTTAAATTATTAGCAATACAACATTTTAAGAAAGATTTTTATATATATATATTTTTTGATATATCTTTTAAAGACAGCAAATTGTTTGCAATGACATTTAATGATACTAGTACCTCTTTTTTCTTTTGATTAAAAACCTTTTCTAAAATGCAAATTAATAATTTGTCAGATTATTAAAGTAAATGAAAATTCTTTAAAAATAAATTTGTCTTTATAACTGGCAAAAATTAAAAATCTATAGTGGTCAACATAAAAAAGTATTTTTGTCATCCAATTACAAATTGCAGACCCACATAATTGATTTCTTTCTCAATTTGTTTTCATGTAATTTTTCTATTAAAATCTGAATTATTCTTCTAAAATAATTTATATTTTCACAAATATTTTCTGAAAAAGGTTATAAAGATTCTAAAACATACATGTTCACTTTAAAAATCAAAATGAAGATATCAGATCTGTCAAAATTATTGAGAGGTACTCTCTTGTGTAGAGAACAAGAAACAACCAATCAGTGCCTTGGAAGCAGGTTCTTATCTCATTGTTATATTGATTTATTAGTTCTAAAAAAATTCTAAATGTAATTTAGTACGTATGGTTTTCTTGATATAATAATGGTAAAATTAACAGAATAATGTTAAAAAACTACTGGTTTGAGACAGTGTTAAAGCCATTTATGAAATTAATCCAAACAATATTGACATTTAATTTTAAATCTTTTTTCTTTTGATTAAAAATATTTAACAAGATATTCTACACAGGTTAATGATCATAATAATATGCACAAGTATATTATAATGCAAAGACTGCAGAAAATAAGATGCTAAAAATTTTCATTTTGAATTTAAGAGGTATCCCTCTTTTGTGGGTCCAAAATTTGGAAAAAGGGGCATCTTATATTCAAAGTAATATGGTATTGTATTTACATTGTATAAAGTGTATCAAAGAATATATTTATATTAGTAATAATTCCATGCTTTGTGATTTTGTATTATTAGAAGTATATGCTAAGTATTTTCCTAAATAGTTTTGATTTTGACTGAGGTAGTCTGGTCACTAAATATTTAAAAATTACATTTTTGAACTTGTTTTTTGTTGTGAATTCAATTAAAGAATTTATGTTGCTGAAGTTGTTTTCTGGAATTATGAATATAGCATTTCTTTACAATACTCTATCATCTGTTCAATTTTTCAAGCTTTTTGAAGTCACATTTGGTTGTTCAATTTTTTTTAAAAATTACTATATAATTTTCTAGTAAATTAGATCATCTTGTAATATAACTAAACTAAAATCCCTTCATGCTATTTATTTGGGGTTCAAGTCAGAGTTTGTGCGTACTCAGATCCAATATTCTTTGATAGTCTTTTTTCACTGACCATTGAATTTTAAAAGCATTTATCATAACTACATTTCAAAGACACCAATATTTTTCTTTTCATTTTTATTACCCAACTTTATCATCCATAGAAAATTAAACAAATGCTATAGCTTAAATAATTTTAATTTTTGTTTTTAAACATATACAATACTTCTAAAATCTTTTCCAGGTTTTTCATTGCAATTTTGACCATTTTAAGATTGATCTAATGAGACAAACATCTGTCAACTACATATTTTCAAAATGTTCAGCTTCACACATTTAATTATAAGCCCAGTTTTTTATTTCACTGCTTAACTTTTATAAAGACTTGATGTTTTCTACATTGTTTCTCCACTAATCCCAAATCTACATTTGTCTCCATCAAATCTAGTTATCCACATAATATATTTGATAACAAATTTTTCTCAAGTTTCTCTCTCCCCATTTCTTTTTATCCTTCTCTCTTATCTCTCTTCATTCCTCTTTCTCTTATCCATTTTCCTCTCCTTTTCTCTCATTTCTATACTCCTCCTTTTCTCCTTGTTATATTTTTTTTACTTCCTTTTTTCTTTTCACCATTCTCTTTTTCCATCTTTTCTTCCTTTCTCTCCCCATCTTTTCTCTTCATATTCTATCTCCCAAATTTTTTCTCGCATCATTTCCTTCTCCCTTCCTTCTTTTATTTCCTCTCAAACTCTCTTCTTATATAAATATTTGTTTTATCATAATTTTAAGATCATTTCATAAATTATTAACATTATCAATTATATCAAATACTTTGTTATAATCAATAAACATACACAGACAATTTTATATTTTTTGGCTTTATTTAATGTACATTAGGAATGATATTGCTAGTTCTTAATATTTCTTAAAACAGTTTTTTTTTTTTTAATGTAAGGCTCTATTTTGGGCTGTATACAGATTTAACAGGTATAATATAATAGTTTTCACACTGTCAAGAATTTCTTTTAGTTTCTACAATTAAAAAAGAATCAATTTCCAAACACCATTTTCTTAAAAAAATCTTCATTTATTGTTTACTACATGAAAAAAATCTATATTATACAAGTTAACTCCCCCCCCCCCATCTAAAGTTATCTGCCAAAAAAAAAAAAGGTTTCACATTCTCCAAGCTTTTTTGTCTACTTTTTCAAATATCTCTCTTTAAAATCGGCAGTCAACTTTTAACCTATTTATAGGATCAGTAAATAAATTTAAAACACAGAAATATGCAGATAGATAGAATTGTTGTATGTGATAAATAAGCACAATTAAAAACTATGTGATTTCCCAGTAGTAAAGGTCATCCATAAAATCAGATCACGACCAGGATCAATACCCTCTATCCAGAATAACTGAAATAAAGCATAAAAAAAAACACTAAGGACAGAAAAAACACTCTCATTAATTAAAATAAATAAGACAAATAATATGCTTATTGAATAAACTAATAAAACACTAAAGGTGGCACTACTATATGGAGAGTTTTTGCCTGTTTACTAACAGTTATGTGCTTGCATAAGATGGTGATCATGTTATGTTTAGTGGTAAAACACTAACTGTAGAAATAAAAGTAAAATTGAATAAGAATATCACAGAGCAAAGTGGACATAAAGATGTCACAATAAGCTTAGAGGCTTTTGCCTTAAAATACTCAAGATTAAAAACGGTTACATTTTTATATTAATTTAGTTTATTTGATGACTTAGGGAACAATCTGGAAAACTTTTCATTGGTTATTTTTCAAAGGCCTAGGAAAATTTAATAAATATTAAAAGCCTTTATAATATATTTTTTGAATAATGAATGGTTTGTGGAAGTTCGTTAAAAAGTTGAAGCATCAGAAGTAACAGCTGATCAAAATCCTTAGACTTTGAACTCCAAAGTCTGTCAGTTATCCATTGGATTTTCCCCATTAATTCAGTTTTGCTGATGACTTAGAAAACAGACCAAATGTTTTACTGATTATTTCTCAAAAGTTGTCATAGAGAGACTTTAATAGATATTATAAGAATGACTAAAGTTTAAAAGAAACAAGAATAAAATCACTAAATAATGAAAGCACTTATGAGACAGTTAAAAAAAGGAAATGTTATAATCTCAGGAGTTCATTAAAAAAATTCGGGCATCAGAAGTGACACAACCAAGTCATGATTCATGAACTTAGATCCAGAATCTACCATTCTATTTTACTGAATCAAACAATGCAGGGGGTAATATAATTGACTTACATGTGATGAAAAGCAATTGTTATGGTTCGAGTTATTTAGTGTTAAAAATTCATTATTAAATAAGTATCTCCTTGGTTTTTGTGTTTGTATGCGTGCGCGCAAAGATTATTCTTAGTTATGAATGACGAAGTGTGTGTTCTAAAACTCAGATTTAAAAAAATAGATATTAATTAAAATTCTCATTTGATTCTTACACATTGTGCACTCTTTATGCTAATCTCAAATAGGTTTCAATTCAAATTACAAGATGCACTTCAACATTTTTTTCTATATAAACGACATATATGCAAGCACATAGTTTATGGCAACCTCATATATATATATATATCATTTGGACAAGTAAAAAAAATAGCTTAACATGACAAAATAGGATTTTTTATATAGAGATAGATCTTTCACACTGTAGAGGGAGCTACTATTTGAATATTTCCATAACAATTTGTTACAAACTATAGTAGCAATATCTATTATGGAACCAAAAAAATTATTTTTAAATTTGGTTATTTTTAATAAAAAGTTATAAGTTTAATATTTTATGAACATAAATCTTGTAAATCATCGTAAATGAATTATCAAATAATTTGTCATTCAGGAAGATCATTAATGTGATCCGTATACCTCCTGCGCTAAATGATGAAAGGCAAAATTAATAAATATTTTGTCATAGAAAAGTTATATGCTGACAAGTAGTGGAAATGACAGCCATAGATGAACTGTAATCCATGGATTTTTAGCTCTCAAATCTATCCTTTGTCAATGCATCAGTGGCCAATGGTTAGCATAGCTGCCTTCCAAGCAGCTGGCTCGGGTTCGCTTCCCGGTCAACGCATTTAAGATAGGAAAAAAAAACTATTATCCTACAATTGCACTAAACTGTGCAGTACAAAGTAGTCAAATAGTTTGATGCTTGGTAGGTCATATGATGTCTGAGTATCAGAAGTGTAGAGTTAGCATGATCCATCGGTCTTTGGCTCTTGAGTCCATCACTTTAAAAATACTTTAAACTACACAGGTCAAAGTAATCAAATATTTTGTAACTTAGAAAGTCATAAGACTTTCATGCACAGGTAGCAAAGATGAATTATAAACTATGGACTTTAATTCTTAAGCCTACTACCGGTGAGGAGAAAATAAACTAAGATTAATTCCAATCACAAACAATCTAAAATGTTTTTAATTCTATTTAAAAATAAGTACATAATAAGATATAATTATTTTGTTTAATAAAAAAGTTGAATTGCCAAAAAGAAATAAAATCTCATTAATCTTAAATATATTATTATTAAATAAATTTCATTAAATAAATAAATTAAACAGAATGTTCTTCATTTCACAGGTACATATTCTTTTTAACTTTATAAGAAAAGCCATTGATGAAATGTTTGGCTTTGAACAGATTTATCCTTTTTATTATTTGAGAAACCTGATGATGGAAGAATGATGAAATATCAGGGTGAGGATAGTAATTTTTAAACAGGATGTTTAAAATTATATAAAATATATACTGGACTATTTCCATCATCTATCATATTAATTTTTTTTTTAGAAATTTTTTAAAATTTTATTTAAATTTTCCAATTACATTCAACTGTTAGTAATAACTCGCACTTGATGTATAACACAACATTTCAAGTGGTATTTTCTCTTCTCTTCAGATATTGCTTGCTTGACCAATGATAATACTAGAATGAGAATTATAAATTTATTTAAATGCACATTGATTACGTAAGTACGTTTAAATAAATTTATAATTACAACTTTAAATTATCGTAATAGATTTCTAACTATATTTCCATTGACTCGTTGTAAAGCGAAAGATTTCGCGAACATTAATGTGTAATAAGAAATGTGGACTTAATTGGTGAAGTATTGAATAGCTTTATGCTCTCAGATCTAACTGCTTCAGCTTCACCCATTTAAATAGAAAGTAGGTTGAAGTAAAGAAGGGTTCCCCTCTTTTCTTCCAAAGCATAAGCTTGTGGTTAAGACCTGTAAAGGTCCCTAATATTGCATTTTTAGACACATATTCTTGAAGTTACAGTCTTAGAATGAGAATTGAATATGAACTTTTAGATTCTTGAACCTTGAATCTAACTGAACTATTCTGTCAAAACCAACAGTCAGTAGAAATTTTATACACTTATCTATGAGGGTCTTTCTGATTTCTTGTAAATAAGTATATAAAATTTCTATTGGCCACTGTCGTTGGAATAGCTCAGTTGGTTAGGATGTTATCTTAAATTAAAAAATCTAAAGGTCCAGATTTGATTCTGGGCTAATAATTATTATTTGTTCAAGTCAACAACACCTGAAGAGGAGAGAAAAAAATATCCCTCAAAACATTGTGTTATATATTAACCTGCATGCTATTATTTAAGAGTTCTTTTAATATTAAGGGTGGATGGGAAGTGAATGGATTTGTGGGTAGTTTTTAATAGTATATATAATGTGGGTTTTTTTATTATTTCTTTACACTTGAGAAGTCTGCTTGTAGTAGTGAAACCTTAGGTTGTGTTTTAATATTATTTTTATTCTGGTCTGGTTTAATTTTAGATTTGGGGTAGTTTTGATTTTAATAATTGAATGTATTTGGAGAGTTTAAATAAAAATTTAAAAAAAAATTTCTATAGACACTCAATGTTTAATGTTAGATGATGGGAATAGTTCAACATATAATTACAACTATCATAACAAAACCTTCAAGTAAACCCAGGCTCTCGATAAGATAGGAATTTATTTTGTGATGATTAAAATTTGTTAAATTTTCAATAATGAAATGTTAAAAAAAAGAAAAGAAAAATAGATTATTTATAAGTGGGGGTATGAAGTGGAAAAGAAATTGGATTTGGAATATCTTGGAAGTAGAGAAAAAAATTATAAAGACTATTCTTGATGAATTTGAGAAATGTAAGAGGAAGGGCTTTGATTGATAAATAGATATAGCTTATTGATCAGGAGTTCGGAAGAAGTTTGATACCGGAAGTGACGAACTGGAACATGATCCATGGACTTTGAGCTCCAGAGTCACCTCTATCACATCATTAACTGCACAAAGCAATTGTTACTGACTGATGACTCATTAAGGAACTTGTTGCGGTTGTCTAAAGGATAGAGTAAAAATATATAGCGTTGTCAAGCGTTGTTAACCGAGAGGTCATCGCAGCTGCCTTGCAAGCAAGTAGTTTGTTGCAGACGGTTGTGGGTTCGCCTCCCGGCCGATGCTATGACATATGAAATACATATATAGCTTTATACAAAACATGCTATTTTGGAGATAACTAATATTACCGATGGTTGATAAAACAGTTTGAGTTCCGATTGTATTAACATAGCATAGAAAATAATGTTCTCAGTCTTTTTTATTTAATCTCACTTTTTTTTAATATACTGTATACACAATAAATCTTTCTAAATAATGAAAAATATAACACCCCCTTTCCGAAACTTAACGAAAAACAAAATACAGCTCTTGTTAACGATCTAGATTTTTTTTTTTAATTTAAAACAGAACAAAATAAAAAGAGTTAATATTGTTAGAGTTCTATAAAATATATATCACTAAATGCAATTTAACTTCTTTTTTTTTATTATACTTAAAAACTACTAAATTCGTTAAAATGAGAAGAGAAATGCTTACACTTTATTAACAGACTCTTAAGTGGATTACAGTTAATCTTAATTTAAATGTAAAGCTTAAGTCCATCCTTTAAATTGTTCAATAAAGAGGTAAAAAGACATTTAAAAGCCATAATAAAATATTTAAGCACTTATTAAAGTCACAGTAAATAAAATAATTTATATATATATAACTCAAATTCATGCAGTCTTAATTCATCGCGGTACTAAATATTGCTGTTTGAACTCGGACTATAGCTTAGATGATTGGCTGATGGATAGTTGAATAATCTTCAGGTATGAGAGTTAAATATAAATGAATAATAAGTAATGCCTTGTAGGGTATAATATTGGCTCAACAAAAGTTTGGTCTGGTTTCCAAGGCAACAAAAAATCTGCTATTTATGGTTTGCTTTAATTTAAAGGTTATAGTCAAGCATTGGTGGTCGAGCGGTCAGCGACGACTGTTTTACAAGCAGTTGTCGCGGGTTCTCTTCCCGGCTGATGCTATGACACATAGGGGGGGGGGAGGTTACAAGCAACTTTTTCTATCTCTTTTCTCTGCAATTTTTCTCTCATTCATTCTTTTTTTTAATTCTATTATCTTTAGTCTGGAGAGTCTCATCGTCAAGAGTTTCTCATGTCATTAATCATTTCTTTGAACTGGTTGTGACAATGGAATCGATGATTTTACAAATACATTTTTTTTTCCATATGGAAATTAGCTTCAAGGGCAATAAATTCTTACAAATCTTTTACTATGTTAAGTATATAAAGATTGTCAGTTTTGTAGCATTGAGAAATAGATAGGACAGATTTGGGAAACTAAGAATCCATAGTTTTAATTTTGTGATAAGGCAATACAATCGGTAATAAGCAAATTGAATTGTATTGATGTTGTATTGTATGCGATTGCCGCCACCACCAATTCTTCAGAAATTTTCTAAAATTCCTTTGAAAAATTTAGAAACAATTAAGTCATCTATTAGACAATTCCAGGAAATGAGAAAAATGCATGAAAACTTATATTCTAAACTTGCAGTATAATAATATACTTTTTTTTTTCATGTGTCAAAGCATCTGCCGGGAAGCGAACCCGCAAACCTAAGACAACTGCTTATAAGACAGCCATGTTGACCACTCGACCACCAACGCTTGACAATAATATACTTTTTGTATCTTGATTTGCACTAACTTACATGCATATGTATAAAAGCAAAATTTTAAAAGGAGTGAAGAATTTTTTTTGCTATATTTATTAATAGATAGAAAAGAAAAAGTAAACGGACACTTTTTATTAATTATTAATAGAAATTGAATGATTTTAGTAATATTATAATCAAATGAGACAAAGTTAAAGCCTAAGTAAAATAGGAGACAGGAGGTTATTTTCCCAAAGCCATAAATATGTACATAACTAAAGTGTGCATGTGAATTTTTGTTTAAGGAACAAAAATAAATTATATTTCTTCTAGGTTTGTTGTGAAATGTTTAAAAAACATCCCGAGGTCTATAGGAACCTGAACTTGTTTTTTGCATTTTATCCAGTCCTGGTTTAAACTCAAATTGTAAAAATGGCAAGGTATGCATGTGTGTGTATTGATACAATTTAAAAAAGATATATATTCCACAGGTGTTTATTCATATTGTATAAAATAAAATGTAATGGTATTTTCAAATTTTGGGATTTTCATGCGCACATCTCTCTTCTCTACTTCACACATCATGACCACTAACATAGAAACTTATTGCATTATAATAAAATATTCTACAATATAATATCAACACATGGATTCTTTTTTCAAAAACTTAGGTTACATCACTTGAGTAATATTTTGGAATAGTTTTGAGTAAATGGTTAATTTCTATTTGAGACTAAATAACTTTTTTTTAAGTTTATAAAAGCATATTGATTGTGTTAAAATTCAGACCCCTGAAAAACAACAACTGTGATGTACATTCATTCATCCACATAGTATTGAAAGTGGATAAAATCAGACCCTTGTGAGAAAATGGTACAATGAAAAATATGGAAAGTCATCACAAGCTGATTATCCCAATATTTGATATATCTGATGAGCAGTAATGACCTTATTGTTCGGAGTTCATAAAAAGTTTGAGTACCAGAAATGCACAGAACTGGAATCGATTCATTTTGACATTCCATCACTTCACTAAACTATGCAAAAGCAAATATATAGTATGATTGAGCGATCTGTGTTTTTTATGATGATGGATAATTTTCATTTTGTAATTAAAATAAGGGATGTTCTAATCAAAATAGAAAGTTTGAAAGTATTTCTGTGATACGATGATTCTTCACCTTCCATAAAATGTTAAAAACCATTCCTACCTTGGAAGAAAATGGTGTAATGAAAAAATAATAATCAATATAGGTTTGGATATGTAGGGCATGAAACCGTTAGATCACTTGACAAGCAAAGGTCTATTCACAAAATATATGCATTATTTTATAATATACATCTAAGCAACAAATTTATGAAACATTAAAGAAAAAAAACTTATGACAAGAATATGAGAGATATTATCGATAATAAACCAGTGTCTCCATTTGGTTGAAATACTTGTACTATAGCACATATCTATCTTCAGACTTTTTATATCATATTCAACTGATGAGTGCTGGTTCAGCTCGAAATACATATATTGGAGATCATTTACCTTTTCCACATGTATGTGGTCATGTGTGTTGGTTGTATAAGATGGAGTGGATAGCTGTAAGAAGCTTGAAATTGTTCAAATCCCTTACAATTACATCCTACTTTATAGATTTTGCATATTATAATACATAAATGCTTATTTAATTGGACAACATTTGAAAATCTTTTAGTAAAGCTACAGAATTCTAATAAGGCAAAACTCTCCATATAGTAGTGAAATGATGATCATGTGATGTTTGGTGGTTTAATTCTAATAAACTATGTTTAAAAAGGATGCCAGCTCTTAACAGTCACAAGGTTGAAACACTATGCTTATTGTTTTCCTGAAGGTTTGTGGTGATTGTATTTTAGTTGTATTTATATATACAGTTGAATGAATTTGGAATATTTAAATAAAGTTAAATTTTTCTAAAAACATTCAATATTGATATTAGATAATTGAAATAGTCCAATATATAAATACAACAGAATGTTTATAATTCAGATAGAGATTATTTTTATGCGGAATAAGAATTAAATTAATATGGTAATAAAGGGCACAAAACTGTCAATGTAATTTATAAAAGTACTGTTCTTTGTTTTCATATGTCTGTAATAAATATTGAGTATTTTTAATCTTTAAAATGAGTATTTTTAATCTTCAAAACTAACCATGTTCCTTATAAAGTATTGTAAGTTTTTGCACGTTTACAAGATCATACAGTTTATTTTAGAGTACTATAGTTTTTGTGTTTCTGTATTTAACTCTATAACGAATGCTTGAATAGTTTTAAAATTCAAAATTGAATGTGTAGTTTATAAAGTACTGAAAATAAATTCATTATGAGATTTTGTTAGTTTGTTTTACAATTTTGTTTTACTTTCTTTAACTTGCACAATGATTGTTAAGGTTGTGAGCTTAGATCGTGTTTTTTTTTTTTTTTTGATTACTTATTTAATTCTTAATTTTTATCTTCTACTATGCTTTTGCTTGATTCTTGTCGTATAATTAATCTCAATTACTATAAATGATTTCAAGAGTTTATGATATTTACTTCCCATTACATTTATAATCGGCATTTATTTTATTTATTTATTTTATTAATCTCATCGTTATAAAAATATGCATAGCTGTATTTAATAAGTAACGTTTAGGATGCACGTGATCAATTTTGCAACAATGTTACATGGATAAGAATTTCAAAAGGAAGTAAAACAGTTTTGAATCATTTTATGTTAAAGCGTGTATTATTCTGAATGCATATTGCTTTCAATTAATTATTCTATTATCAGTTTCAATAATTAATATTAATGATCTGAGGAAAAGGCGTTTACGTATCAGAAAATAATTGCAAAGTAAATTCATTATTAAATAATTTAATTACACAATAATTATCGCAAATAAATACTTGTCAGCTATAAGTGACAGTTTATTTAGTCACGGCAATGTAGAAATACAATAAAAAATTGTAGATTTATTAATATGCTTGCGATCATTTTTGTCTTGGCATGTAAAAAAATATTAAAACTTGTAAAAAATATTTAAAATGGAATTTATCACTATACTTTTGACAGACAAAATTTAGTGACACATTCCAATTATAATCAATTTTTCAAAATATAAAATAAAAACATATGGATAACAATAATTATAGAATTAAATCGATGAATGGAATATTTTTTGTTGAAATAACAATATTGAAAGAAAGTATATTTATGCGTTTGAAAAGAAATGGTTTTAATAAATGTGTTTTCCCAGTACTTATTCAGGGTTTGGATTGTAATAAAAGAGAAATATTGGAGCGCTAAACAATGATATATAGAGAAATGTGTGTTGGAAATAAAGCGAAAATGAAAGTGAAATACATAGATGAGAAAATAACCGATAGCAGTACCCTTACTGAAATGCAAATAAGTTGACATGTTTGGTTATAAAACTATGTTAATGAATGGACAACTTTAGTTTAAAAATTCATTTTATTTATATATCTATCTACTTACCTGTCCATCTATCTATTTCATTAACATCATCAAGCATTATTAATAAACTGCGGAATGAAGGATTCTCCAAATTTATTTCAATTTCTCAGAACCAAGGGAGTTTAAAAATTCATTTTATTTATATGTCCATCTACTTATCTGTCCATCTATTTACTTCATTAACATCATCAAACATTATATGACTATATAAGCTAATGGGCTTAGATTGAAAACACTAAGGTGTTTTCGGTTTAAGACTCATAGTTTTGTAGTTAAGTGGAGATAAAAGGTGGCTGCTGGAGGGCTGCATTAGATCCTAAGATCCAGGTGCAGTGCTTTCAGATCCAAGGATCCTCACTGACCAAGGCCACAAGCTAGAAACTAGTCTGGGGATATTGGATGAGTAGGCACTAGATGGGGATTTTATGCACAAGCCTTCTGGCATCCATCGATTACTCTGGTTGGCACTGAGTGGCACTACTGTATGAAGAGTTTTGCCTGTTTTAACAACAGTTACACACAAGCATAAGAGGTGGTGATCGTCTGATGTTTGTTGATCATCAAGCATTATTAATAAACTGCGGAATGAAGGACTTTTCAAGTTTATTTTAATTTCTCAGAATCAAGTGAGTTTAAAAATTCATTTTATTTATATATCCATCTACTTACTATCCATCTATCTATTTCATTAACATCACCAAGCAATATTAATAAACTGCAGCATGAAGGACTCTCCAAGTTTACTTCAATTTCTCAGAACCAAGTGAGTTTAAAAATTCATTTTATTTATATATCCATCTACTTACTATCCATCTATCTATTTCATTAACATCACCAAGCAATATTAATAAACTGCAGCATGAAGGACTCTCCAAGTTTACTTCAATTTCTCAGAACCAAGTGAGTTTAAAACTTCATTTTATTTATATATCCATCTACTTACCTGTCCATCTATCTATCTCATTAATATCATCAAGCATTATTAATAAACTGCGGAATAAAGGATTTTCCAAATTTATTTCAATTTCTCAGAACCAAGTGTTTTTAAAAATTCATTTTATTTATATATCAATCTATTTACCTGTCCATTTACCTATTTTATTAACATCATCAAACATTATTAATAAACTGCAGAATGAAGGACTTTCCAAGTTTATTTCAATTTCTCAAAATCAGATGTGTTTAAAAATTTATTTTATTTATATATCAATCTATCTACCCGTTCATCTACCTATTACATTAACATCATCAAACATTATTAATAAACTGCGGAATGAAGAACTCTCCAAGTTTATTTCATTTTCTCAGAATCAAGCTTCACTTCTCAACATTATTCCAACAAATAATGAAGCTTGTTGGTATGATGTGAAGAAAAGTATCGATAATATTTGTTTCTCCTCTCATCTAAGTATTTCATTTTTGATCTCTTTTTGTTACTTATAACATACATTCCTCAATTTTTTATAGATCTGAAGTCTCCTTATCGATCTTCTGTTAAGTGACACAAGTCTTACATCTATAAGTAAGAATTGGTAAAATACATATATTTAAAAACGTTACTTTCAAACACATAGGTGTATTCTTTTTAATACTACATTATTTCTAACAAAAGCACTTCACCCAAGTTTAATTCTATGATTAATTTTATCAGTCCACTATGTTTCAATCAATATTAATAATCTGACCAAGATATTTGTAATTAGTAACTGCTAATTTACAATTATCAATCTTTATTTTCTTCTTATGATAAAATCTATTGAATATTGTTTTAATATTATTAGCATCAATCTTTAGTCCTATTTTTTTACTTTCATTTGATAACTCCTGTAGTATTTCCTGAAGTTCAGAAGCATTATTTGAAAAAACCTCATCATCTGCAAAATCCAAATGTCTAAAATAATTAAATCACTAAACATCACATGTTCACCATTCTTTATGGTTACACAAGCTGTTTTTACAGAGGCAAAACAGTTTATACAGCACTCTCAGATCCAAGGCTCCTCACCGATGAAAGCCATTACCTAGAAACTAGTCTGGCAATATTGGATAAGTAGGCACTAGATAGGGATTTTATGCACAAACCTTTCTGTATCCATTGATTACTCTGGCTTGCACTAAGTGGCGCTACTGTATGGAGAGTTTTGCCTCTGTGTCTTAAAAAATTGCTGTACTTCTTTTAAAACTGTTCTAAAAGACCTAGAGGTATGGAATCACACTGTCATACACTCTTATCATTATTAATCTTCTTAATCATCATACAATCTAATAACTGGTAATGCATTTTGATAAATATCATTCACAAGTATTCTGAGTCTATATCTCAATAGTGCAAAGCTTTAAACACTTTGCAAATGGTTTTAGAACCAAACACCTTTCATAATCAATAAATCCATAGCACAATGACAACTTGTATTTACTGGTTTCTTGTTAAAACTACTCTCAACATTTGGGATTGTTATCCACTGTGCTATTACCACTTTTAAATATGGCAAGATTCTTTTTTATAGGTTTGAGTTCAAAGTTTACTGTATATGAATTGTAATTATCTTGATAAAGATATTATGTAAAGACTGAACGATCTTTAATTTATAATATCTTCTTTCTCACATTTTTAAATATCAATACTACTATTGAATTCTTCCTCTTATCTGCTGCATCCTAATAATGTAGACATTTGGTATATAGTTTTGCCAATAATTCTTCTATTTCTCCATCTGTTTCATTTAAGACATAAGTAAAAATTCTATCATTTTCTGAAGCTTTTCCCTTAATTAGAAATTTAATTTCATGTATCATCACTTTAGTTAAAATATTTTTCAATTCAAAATAATTGGATTAGTTGCTTTGTTTTTTTAATTATTATTATTACGTTATTTTTTGTATTATTCTTCCACATATTTTGTAATATCGTGCTTCTTTTTAGCAATAATTTCATCTTTTTTTACTTCTTACTAAAACAAGTTTTCTTCGAAGACTAAGATATTGTTTTATATTTTAAAATTTATTTACTTCTATACTTTTTCTGCAAATATCATTAACTCTTTTTCAGACCATTTTACAGAACTTCAGATATTCCATTCTTTAATGAATCATTTTGAAACATTTTCATATCTTTTTTTATTGTACATTGTCTTGTCGCAGCTGAAAAATTACTGGTTAATTACTGCTTTTTTACTCAACTATCCTAATTGTTGATCTTAATATGATAAGTTAGAACCATCTTCAATGTCTGTGAATATTTTAAAATGATTAGCAAGTTCTAATTTAAATTCTTTAGGTATTTCTGAAGGCCGGAAATATCAATTGATAGCACTGTAATATTTAAATATCTTCATTTGTCTGATTTTGAATTAATACATATCTTACAACTTACTAGATGATGATGACTTCTGCAGTGGATCTATTAAAAACATAAAATTGAAAGACCTATTCTGTTAGTCAAAATATAATCCAAGTCTGCTGTATCTGTGTTTTAAACCTTTAAAACATTCTCCTAATTCTTTATTTAATTTTCTATGATAATTTCAATTGTCTAACAGCTTTTTTAGATTTCACAACAAATCGTTCAAATTGCAAATTAATTATTTAATTAGAAGGAATTGGAACTCAGTCTTTCAAACACCCTACCCCATCTTATCCAACTGATATACATGACCACATACATGTGAAAAAATAAATGATCTTCTATATATATATATATATATCATGCTAAACCAATCCTCATCAGTTGATCCAGTTTTCCCATACATATATTCAACCTGTATTCTGCCCATCCCTCTTCTGTGTATATAAATGGGCATATCAATGTCCTATATGTGAAGAGGACTTTGAACATTCCATCATCAGATTTTCAATGATATAGATGGCTGAAGTGTTGGGAGGTGAAGAAGATTAAAGCCTATCCATTAAAGTTCAAAGATTTGATATCTTAATATAAACTGAGTACTGATTATATATGTATATGGTTGATAATGATCTGAACTAAATGGTGAGTGCTAGTTCAGCATGAAATATGCATATTGGAGATCATTTATCTTTTCAGATGTATGTAGACATGTATATCGGTTTGATAAAAATGGGGTGATAGCTGTAGGGAGCTTAAAAGTCTGATCAAATCCTTCTAATTACATTAAGTTCAGTATAGTCATTATACTTGTATTTAAATTAATTATTATTTGTGATTTGAAAGATTTATTATAAGATCTGAAGAAGTCTGGTAAACAGTTGAAACTAGAAGAGGAAATTATATAAATCTCTGTGGAAAATGCATTAAGAGAAATATGATTTTTTTAAAATGAAATATTTTTGTCTTTATTTGTTTAAACATTTTATTTTACAAATAGAGGTCTTTATTTTAAGAATTTTCTCAGGATGTAAATGTATGTGATTCAAATGTATCAACCTTACTTCCTAAAAAACTTGTGCACTGATGGAAAAAGAGAATAGAGTCAGGCAAAATTTTTGGGCTTTATTGTATGGATAATATAATGATAAATTTAAAATTCATTTATATGTATATTCATACTATTGATCATATGGTTATTGAACAACAGATTATATATATATATGCGCACACATATATAGACGGTGAGTAGAAATATCTGTGAAATTTTATATCTGTTTTAAATTTCATTTTTTATTATATAAATTAAAGATTCCTTATTGATATTATTACATAAAAAGTAAAAAATTGTAGGTGGAAGGCAAAATCGATTGGTAGCTTCAATAAAAGTGTTTGTAAGAAATTAAATCCAGGATAGCAAAAGTAACTGTCTAAAGTGCCAAATGGAAAGTTTATTTTGGAGTGCACAATGATAAAAAATGTTAAAATAAAATTTGGGTTCTTAAAAAAAAAAAATCTAATAAAATATAAAAACGATGACTCTAGAAATTTAAAGGAAAAAAGAACGGAGTTTCCAAATATAGAAGAAATGTTACTATTGATCCAATAATAAATAAAAAATGTTATTATTTTATTGTAGTACAGTTGAATAAATGTCAGTTAATGATCGCTAATAAACTTGATCATTGGTAAACATTGCTTTCTGATCATCATCATCACTTCTAACCATTACTGAATCAACACATAATGAAATTTCTCCAGTTTAATTCAATTTATCCAATTCATAATTTCTCTATATTATTCCATTAAACTTACTTTTTTTATTCATCCTTCTCACTCACATATAGTGTCATTCTCGGTTTTTTACTATCTCTTGGAATTTCACCAATTAAACACCTATTTTCATCTCTTCTCATGCAATAATCACAATGTAAAACAAATACATATAAGCCCTAAAATTATTAAAGGTAAGAAATAATCATTAAATTTTAATCTTTGTTTGTCATCCATTCATTAAATACACAAATAATAAAATGACATCATAAGTGACACAAGAAAAACGTGAACTCAAATCGACAAAATATATGACAAGATATATATAGAATGGTTAACAGAAAAAGAGAAATAAACATTTTTTTTCTTTCTTGTTGAAAATGAAAAGGAGATTCAAATACAACTTTGATTAGTCAATACATTTTGAGTAAAATATAAATCTGAACCCACTACTCAAAGTTAATTGACAACAATCAGTAAATCATCAGTTCTCCCAAGAAGAAAATAATTTTGAAGGATAAAGAAGAAACCTTGCTTATTATTATGAATAGACTTAATCTAAGTAAAAATACATTTTACAAGTATATAAAAAAAATCTCTTTTGGTAATTCTATTGAAGCTGAATATTAAAAGAAACCAATCATTTCATTATTTATAGGATTATATAAAATAAAAACTATATTATCAGGTTTTAATAACTAATAACTTTAAATAACATTATAACACTGCCACCTCATTCATCATCATGAATGATCAACAATCAGAATAAATCAACAGTCATCTGGGGACGGAATTTGAAATGAGTCTACCATAGACCAGGCCAACTAAAAAGTCTTTGCCAACTTGTGGCAATTATTTAAACATTAATTTGGATAAACTAACATAAGCACTAATCCATAAAATATGTAACTATAGAAACAACAATTCTGGGATATTAAAACATGCTGATTATCATCAAGGCTCTGGTCACTTAGAACCATTAGTGGACTGGCCAATTATAAATTTAAATTCTGATTAATACTAAACTACATTTGGAGTGCATGGACTTTAA
Organism: Epiperipatus broadwayi; assembly: GCA_028023455.1. Classification (NCBI taxonomy): domain Eukaryota; kingdom Metazoa; phylum Onychophora; class Udeonychophora; order Euonychophora; family Peripatidae; genus Epiperipatus; species Epiperipatus broadwayi. The sequence continues at coordinate 9,889,525 of JAQFVV010000011.1, forward strand.
AAAAAATACTCTTCACATCAACCCAGGATTATCATCATCATCATTATCATCAACTGAATTCCCATACAGTAATATATACTCTTTTCATATAAGAAACCATTATTCATGAATTTAGCTCAGAAAACACAAACTCTATAACTTATTGTGAACAAGAGATGATGCAACATGTAATATTCTAAACTGTCTAGAATTAAGTTCACTGGAATAATTTTAACAATTGAATATAAGTTTATTAATAACAATTAAAAAATAATATTAAGATCTGCAGAATACAGATGTATACATAAATTAAGTCTTTTGATTTTGATTAGTGTACCAAAAATAAGGTATCAATTTGTTATTTACTATACCTCATAATGAGTTTACATGAAACACATATACCATTGCACATATGTGTGGTATAATAATTAATTAACATATTTGACTTCTCATAAAATAATAATAAAAAATTAAGTTATCAAATTTTAATAATAGATACCTCATACTAGATTTATATAAAACATATATATATATATCATCACTCAAACATGTGGTATAATAATTGATTAACATATTTGAAATGTCAGATAAAATATAAAATAATTTTTTAAGTTATCACATTTATACAGATACCTCATACAAGATTTACATAAAACATATATATATCATCACACAGATATGTGGTATAATAATGGATTAACATAGAAATGAAATTCATTTTTTACTTATAATACATAATTAATGATATATTTAACATATATGTATGTGCATATAGAAATGTATACACACAGATCTTTATATCATATTTTAATTTTTCAAAATAAAATTATTAAAAATATATTTTTCATATAACTGCACATGTATAACATGTGCATACATAAAATATAGATGATATGAATTAAAATTATGAATGAGATTCTCTTTTATGGTCAGTAAGAGTGGTTTTTTTTTAAAAAAAAATCACATCTTTGAACAGATCATAATATAAAAAAAAATTTTTTTAATAGGTTACTCTTAGTTAATTAATTATTAACCTTTTAAAAAAATTCTTTAACAAATTTATTTGTTTTCCAATCGAGAAATACTTTTGGAGATTAATCAACTCTTTCCTTTTAGATTTTTTTAATGCAAATAAAAATTATCTACTTGTTTTACTTTCAAATTATAGGTTTTAAATGTCATTTTCTTTAAATAAATGATTTAAAATAATTCTTTCTCTCTATATATATGACACTTCTAAAGTGACATTCTAAAGGAATTATAACTCACCAACTGTATTTTATATAAATATGATATGGTATGTTTATCTGTGGTTCTTTTCATATAGACAAAGCAGCATGTTATATCAATTCTTTAACAAACTGATGGACACTCTGGATAAGTGACATCATTGGGACAGATATAATTTAGGTAAGTGTTGATCTGGAGTGGATTCTCTTTCTGTCTAAGATTGGATAACCTTTAGGTAAGCTAGATGTTTTGTCCACATTAGGGCTATGAAACACTGGAAAATGACTCTTTCTCCTCCACATGAATTCAAAGTCTGCTATAGTGAACTCTGGAGCAGCTGCAGGTCTTGGCCTCCTTTTAACTGCTAATTATATTATTGGTTGTATGAGGTAAAAATCAAAGCTTTTAATTGGCCATCTCACAAACTGAAGACAAATCCAATTGTTAAAATATATTTACCTATAATATTAAATTATTTGTCAGGTTATGAAAGTGAATAAAAGTTCTTTCAAAAATAAATTGATATTTATTTATTATAAAATATTCAATTTCGGCAAATTTAAAAGCGAACATACAAACAAAGAGTTGCAGACGTAAATGCTTTTTTTTTAGTTTTACATTATGGAAAAATAAATATTTTTTTTTGCTAAATCTTAAATATTTTTACTGAAATATTCAATATTTTTCAAAAATAATTTTGTTTTTTTAGTATACTCCATGAAAATGATTTGTAATTTCTCAAAATATACTTTTAATATACTTTAAATCATATTTGAAATGAAAATCTCAGTGTTTTTCTTTATTTTCTTTGATCAGGTGGTTTCTTTGTTCTTTCCAGCCAATCAGAATGTCTTTGTCAGCTGAGAGCTGGCTGAGAGCCAATCACCGACAAGCTTATTTATTTGTTTAGCTTTAAATGCCATTTTATTGATATTTTACTTGTAAAATAATTCAGAAGAGGGCACCATCTTACAGAACTTTTAAAAACCTAATCAATAACTGTCAAACGAATATCCTAGCATTAAAAATAATGGAATTAGAGTGACATCAACTGTTGACAAGAGGTCTCGTAAGAGGCAGGAAAAGGGTTAATTATTTTTTATTGTCATTCTGTATAACTCTGAAAACCAACTAACTCTAATCTTTTTATCAACTCTTTTCATCATTAGGGATAGGTGAGGTGAAAAGAATTCATTAACTCAATAATTTTTTTATCCCTATCAGTTTTTTTAATCTACATTTCCTTTTACAAACAACTTTGAAATTTTTTTCAGTATAATCTACAAACTTTAGTTACAAAAAAACATTTCTAAAATAGATAATAGACATTATACCAAAACTGTTATACAAGTTTTAATTTTAAAAATAGATTTCTAAAATAGATGTGGGAATTTTTACAATTATCAGTAGATCTATTTTAACATAAAACATGCTTGTTTAAATTTCAAATCAGAATTCAATAAAAATATTAATTAGACCTTTCTTTAAATGTTTATTTCATTTTAAATTATCAGTGTTATTATTCATGTAGTTATAGAATATATCTACACAAAATATTGACTATATTTATTTCTACTTTTCTTTTCAGCTTTATATATATATGTTCACATACACATTACTATATTGTTGTATGTCATGAAACCCATATGATTACAATGCCTTAATAACCACAGGGTAGATATTCTATTTAGTTACTTTATTAATTAATGGAGAATCAAGCAAGATGAAGCTATGATGATATATTTAATTATACTAAAATCACACTCATTAATGGATGACAAGAATGGATGTACAATTATGACTGATTGCACACTTGCAAGATCAGGCTTTAAAAATACATTAAAATATTGAATCTGTGACTAGGTTATGCATATGGAATTATATCTGATGATGAAACAGACATGGGGTATATCCATCTTGGTGAGGCCATACTCAGAAATATCATCTGATCAGAGGGTCATATAAAGCAGGCATGAATATCTGCTCCCACAACCAGTAACAAACTCATTACTATCAAGAATAAATTTATTTGCATTGATAATAAGGTTGTTTTACAATAGCATGTTGAAACCACCTGAGGGCATTATTTCTGTGATAATGCACAGAAATATGGCATTTAGGTGGCCTGACCACCACTAGTGAGCATTCTATTCTAATGCGTAAGCCTAGAAATAGTCCATTCTGGTATGGGGTGGCTGCTTAGTGACTATTTCTACACTAATGCACAGAAACATGACATTGAATCTGCCGCAGAAGCTATCGTGTCAGCTTACAGCTCAGATTTACGCTAAGCATTTTCAATGTGCGATCACATTTCACTTTTGGCTACAGTATCAGGTGAGGGTGTCTGGAATTTCGATTGTCAAAACTATTTTAATATTCATTAAGATCACCTCCCCCTCTAACTGCCATCTTTTAGGAATGTCTACTAACAATTATCAGCAGAGTCTCATGTTTCCCTAGCCCCCATTTCCTGCTCAAAAAATTCAGCATGTAGGATTCCAGTGCGATTCGGATCTAATCACACTCTAAGTCCCGCTTCTGTGAGAACAACGGCGAGCTTCATCGAATGGCGGAAATCGGAAAACTTGCTGTGAATGTCAAAGATTCTCTGACTGCTGCTGCTGCTGCTGAAAACAGGTTATCAAACAAAAGAGCTTTGAAGCTGCATGGGTGCTGTTCCTGAACAGCCCTAAAAGTTGCTTTTAATTGGCGTAAATATATTTATGTGGGGTTTTTAGTAATTACAGTAAAAAGTTGGTCAACCTTCGAGTCGGAGCATTACGTTCGCTTAGGAATTGTAACCACCCACCACCTTTCTCAAAGTTGGACCTTTCGGTTGTAAATGTTTGGTACCGTTAAATGGAAATCGATTTGGTATTTGTAATTTATTATAAAACAACAAAAATATAAAAAAGAAAAGAAGCTGATTTTGTCGTAGAATACCCAACCGCCGCCGTTAAAAAAATGTAAGTAATGAGAAAGAATAAAAAGTAACTACTTTTTAAAATTCATTTTGATCGATGTACCTTTTTTTTTTTGTTTGTTTGTTTGTTTTCATTCCAAAAATTGTTATTTGATAGATAGTAGTTTTAGTTAAATGTGATCAACAAAATCAAAAATATATAAAAAGAAATCCTGCCCCCTCCCCCCAATATAAGTAATGAAAAGAATAACAAAAAAAAAAATTAAGTACTTTTTTAAATTCAATTTTTTGATTTCTGCATATTTTTTTTTATTTGTTGTTGTTGTTGCATATTCCAAAATTTATTTGATATTACTTTACTTTGAAATGTGATAATAAACAAACCCAGCGGCGGCCCCGTAAACATTATATTTATCTTTGTTTACAAACAAAGCCGGCCTCTGATGGTTTCAACATGCTATTGTAAAACAACCGATAATAATATTAAGGACAACAGCAGAGATCATTTGAGTATGAAAATATGAGAGATACATCCATCTTGGTGTGATCATATCTAAAGAGAACACTCAGACAATCATTTCCACAAGGCTGGAATGAACGTCTGATTGAGTAACAAAATATGAATTAATCAATATATATATAAACCAACAATGCAATTTAATTAAAGACAAGAGCAATAAGTAATTCTAAATTATGGGAACCTGAAAAAGAGTGTGAGTTCACACATTGTAAGTTTGAACAAGTGGTCACATATTATTTTACTTGGCTAAATTAAGATCTAATCACATCATCCAATATAAATAAAAAATCGACAGAAAATATAAATTAATCTTATTTTAAACATTGTATTTAAAACCAGTTCAATTTATTTTTTTATTTATTTATTTATTTAAAAAAAAAACTGGTTTTATAATCTTGATAATTGCAAAAGTAAAGTTTCAATTGAAATGCAAGACTTGATATTTTTTTAGAAAAACAAAATCTTCAAGCTAAGTGAGGAAAGGGGGAATTAAAATTATCTCTGCACTTTTAATTAATTAGCTTTCTTTTAAGGGAAGAGGGGGGAGATCATTCTCAGAATTTTAAGAAATGAAAAAATGTGTTTGCAAAATAGCCCTCCATCACCTGATCCTGGAATAAATCTACCATATATGTAAGATTTAAGAAAGACTGCATTTAGCAAGGCATTTAATCATCCTTAACAAATACAGCAATATTAAAGAAAAATATAACAAACAAAAAATAAATCAATAATACAATCAAAAGGGCAACATCAAATGCATATGAATTGTTTTAGTGGTATAGAAATGCAAAGATCTCATCTCAAAGGTTCAATGTTATTGCAATTACCTTTGAGAAAGATTTTTAAAAACATGGAAAGATATGAAGATCATTGTGTAGATATAATGATGCTTAACTTCACAATGCAATTCACATCCATTGGATCCTGTGTAGCTTTTTTTCTTGGATATTAATTTAATTCTGGGGACAGGCTGGTGCTTTGGAATAGCATATGACTGATGGTAGCATAACTGACTAATAGGCATCTTACTTCTTGAATGATGGCATGGCAGGCCTGTAGGATGAATTCATTAATGATGGCAGGAGTATTGGCACAGGTTCACTGGACAACAGACTTCAGATGGGCAGCAGTTGACCAACATCATCAGGATTTTAACCCACACTCCCTTGAGATGGTGAAGGTTGAGAAGACAATCTTCTACTCACAAGTTCATGTTATACCAGTTTCTACCAGCCAAATAGTTAATGGACTTCTTAAAATAACTTTGGAGGGAATCTTGTTAATACTATTGAAGAATTCTCTCATAAAAGACTAGCTTGAAGAATTTTTCTTAAAAGAAAAACTGGTTGCAGAAATTTCTGTCAAAAAACCAATTTGACAAATTTTTCATCAAAGACCAGCTTCCACAATTTTTCATAAAAATATCCCTGGCTTACATTTACCTAAATAATTATACTACTTTTCAACAAAAGGCATCTGGATTAATTTAATTAAAAATATTTTTGCTGATAACAATTTTGATTAGTTTGATTACAATTTAATCCTGTATTTATTTATTAGTTATGATAATTTTCCAAATTCTAAATATTTTTTGTTTACCTGCACTTTTCCTGCAGAAATCAAGCATCAATTAACACCTTTTTGTCACAGATTAAAACATTGTAAATACTCTTGTAAATATATAATGCAAAGTGATTCTTTTATTTTTTAAATAATTAGATAAGCTTTCAATAACAAGAAGAGAATTGGCTAGTTTATCATCTGGAAACTTTTTCCATCTTATAACATTGTGCTTTATGTAATTAACTTTAAATTAAGATAGAGGTCCCCACAGACAAATTCAGTGAGATTTTGTGATCAGCTTTTTACTAAATTTAATCAAAAAGTAATGCCAGGATGATTTACAATGCATTATCAGATTTTGGGTATACTTTCAATTTGATACACTTTAGGGTAGGGGTTTTGAAATAATTTAATAAATATTTTTATTTTGAAAGAAAAAAATTCCATGGTGACAAGCCTTATTGTTGAATTAATTTTGAAGCTTATCCATTCCAAAAACCCTCATGTCCATTTAGGAGAACCTCCTTTCCAACAGGGAGATTCTTGTTATGATGGATGGCAGAATTGCTCTGGGGTTTCACCCCAACATCTCTATACTCTAGGGATCCCTGCTGAAAACATTATGATTCTCAGAAAATATTCCTGGGGTGCAAATCCCCAAGCTGGGAGGTAAAATGCCTAGCATATGTCAATGATCTTCTCCCATCTCCAGATTGTATGCCAATGCTGGAAAACATACTGCACTGGTATTCAGAAAAATATCAGCTATTTTTCAGTTGGGACAAGTCTGTGGTCTGGAGTCTGTTATCTGAAAATAAAATTACATCATCTTTTCTAGCCAAACCACATACGTTCCTTGGGTTTCCATTCATGCTTTCTCCTTGGGACATGAGACTCCAAATACAAAACATGCTTTCAAAAGGCAAGGCAGACACTCTTAAATCAATTTCTGGCATCTATCTGTCTCTCTATGGCAAGGTCACACTACTCAACTCATTAATATTCCCTAAAATAAATTACTTCTGATCATCCTTCCTACCAAGACCTTCATAACAAAAATTAACTTCCTATGTTCTGGATTCCTGTGGAGAAAAAAAAAATGTTGCAATCAGTATTAGGAAGGTATGCCTACCTAAAAAAACTCAATGCACTAGGACTGCATACCATTTCTTCCTTTCTAGTAAAGAGAGCACATAATATACTTGTCACAATTAGAAAAATAATATTGGAGAACTCTTATCAAGCTCTGGTCACTCCCACTGACACACTGACACCTCAAAGTCAGTCCCCATCCTGGACTGATATGTTTGTCAATTTGGTTGCAAGTACTGAAATTATTGTGGGAGCAATTGGAACTAAGCTCAAATATTGGAGCATTCTTCAACTGTTCTGTGAATCCTTCATGATAACCCCAATTGTTCCCAAGATTAACAATGAATATATCATCAAACCCTTTAAACTAGGCTAGATACTTAGACTTTATTTTAAAAATAAATGTACACTCTTTACCAACTAATGAATTCTTAGTGAATAAAAGATGGTTTGACAAAATACATACTGAATGTCAAATATGCAGTGATGGGTGCAAAACTCCACAACATTACAGATCATCAATCAGCTGCTGGATGATATCATATAAGGACAGAAATTTTATGACTGTATTCAGGCTGATATTTTCTCAGTAATAAGACTCTCTATTATGCTGAACTATTCATTGTGGATCCTTGGGTGTAACATAACATTTGGAACAAATTCAAAGAATGTATTTAGTGATTTGTTGGGCATTATTAAAACATTGAAAGCAAAGGACTGCAAACTTTCCTATGCTAAACTCCATGAGAATACATGGAACCTACTAAATATTTCTATATCTCAACCATTCACAGCAAATTTGTAAAATCATTATTTTTTAATAATTATATGTTTTTTATTGATTTTTTATTTCAAATGTCTCTAATACCAATTGTAATGGTTCTATCTTGTCACCTAAGTTGCAAATTAAAATGTACCATCATTGAAGAAAAAATAAATAAAGGGAATTTGAACACAGACTTTCTAGTTTTCTTCATCTATCCACTTCATATTACATAGCCAACCCACATGAACACATATATGTGTATTTCATAGTGAATCAGCACTCATCAATTGGTCCAGATCATCATCTTCCACACACATATATAGTCAGTGCTCAGTTTGTATTCAGATAACAAAACATCAAACTTTAGTGGGCAGGCTTCAATCTTCTCCACCCTCCAACTCTTCAGTCATCCATATTATTAAATATCTGATGATGGAATGCTCAAATCCTTTGTTGATGCCAATATTGTGTCATACCCATGTTGACTTTAAGTCATTCTAACCTGTCATGTGTACTACTTTAATATGTCCATTCTAAATAACTTTTTTACATGTATGTGGTCATGTATATCAGTTATATAAGATGGAGTGTATAGCCAAAGGGATCTTGAAAGTCTGTGTTCATATCACCTCTAATTATATCTAAAAGTTAATATATACATTATATTTGTAGTCAATATTACTAATAAATGAAATTTAAACTTTCTTATTGACATTTGTTTCTATTCAAAGTATAAAATTAGTTGTACTTAAAATTAATTCAAGATTGTGCAATGTTGGTACATTTTTTAAAATTCAGAATTGCTGTTTACCTACTGTTTGGTTCAAATGGGTACAGCAACAAATTTAATGTCATTTTAAAAAATTAAAATACTGCAGTAAAAAAAGGAGGAGATTGGAGGTGAAGCACTTTTTTATATCGATTTTAAGAATGATATTGTGGTTCGTTATTCAAACATATAAGGGAATTTCATATATATTAAGACTGTTCCAATTAAGATTCTAAACATAAAAAGAATTTATTAAAAAATCTTTCTACTGTACAAGCTTTTTCATACCTGCACTCTAATATGTAATATATAGGGAGTTTGAACTCAGACTTTCACATGACTATCAACTATCCATGATACCTTATACTACTACACTCTTGATCACATACATGTTGAAAAGAGAAATAGTCATCAATATATGTATTTTGTGGTAAACCAGCACTCGTCAGTTTGTCCAGTTTATCATCTCCATACATGTATATACAACCAATGCTCAGCTTATATTATGACAGCAAATCTTCCAACTTTAATACACAGGCTTTAATCCACTGCACCCCACAACTCTTCAATCATCCATTTCCTTGAAATCTGATGATGGAATGTTCAAAGGCCACATTGGTGCCACTCTTCTTATCCTTTCCATGCTAACTATAAGTCACTCTGACCTCTCATGTACAGGACATAATCCATTTACATATATATATATATATATATATATATATATATATATATATATATATATATATATATATATATATGGATATATAGGGGTGATGCATATATAGAGGGATGGGCAGACCTTACAGCACTATATTTTTAATATATGAAATTTTTCTACAGTACAAGCTTTTTCATACCTGCTCTCTAATATATAGGGGTTTGAATGCAGATATGAGGGATGGGCAGACCTTACAGCACTATATTTTTAATATATGAAATTTTTCTACAGTACAAGCTTTTTCATACCTGCTCTCTAATATATAGGGGTTTGAATGCAGATATGAGGGATGGGCAGACCTTACAGCACTATATTTTTAATATATGAAATTTTTCTACAGTACAAGCTTTTTCATACCTGCTCTCTAATGTATAGAGGTTTGAATGCAGAGCAGTATGAAGTAGCATGGATAGTTGATGCTCATGTGAAAGTCTGCATTCAAACCCTATATATTAGAGAGCAGGTTTGAAAAGCTTGTACTGTAGAAAAATTTCATATATTAAAAATATAGTGCTGTAAGGTCTTCCCATCCCTCATATATATATATATATATATATATATATATATATATATATATATATATATATATATATATATATATATATATATATAGAGAGAGAGAGAGAGAGAGAGAGAAATTTCATATATTAAAAATATAGTGCTGTAAGGTCTGCCCATCCCTCATATATATATATATATATGAGGGATGGGCAGATGGGCAGACCTTACAGCACTATAATTTTAATATATGAAATTTTTCTACAGTATAAGCTTTTTTATACCTGCTAATATATAGGGATTTGAACGCAGACTTTCACATGAGCATCAACTATCCATGCTACTTCATACTGCTAATACACTTGATCACACACACACATGTTGAAAAGATAAATAATCACCAATATCCATCTTTCATGCTAAACCAGCACTCATCAGTCCTGATGTTCCAGATTATCATTTCCACACACACATATATATAATCAATGCTCAGCTTAAATTATGGTAGCCAATCTTCATACTTTAATAGACAGCCTTTAATTTACTCCATCCCACAACTCTTCAGCTGTCCATAAAAATATTTTGGAAAAATTGTAAGATTATTCTTTATATATTTTAATTTATTACTTATATTAGAATTTAAAAAATTTAATTAACAAATTATTATTACTAATGAATAACCTAATTACAATATTTTAATGTGAGTATATATAATAAAGATTTTCATGGTTGAAAAAATATTTTTTTTTTAGGAAATTTATGTATCGGTCTTCTATATTAATAAATTTCAGTGGTTGGTAATATATAAATATTGTTTAAATCACTAAAATAATCCTGTTTAATCTTTAAAATATTCCGATTCACAGTTACAGAACATTTGTCCACAAGTAGTAATAATATTTGTATGTTATATTGTGATCTTGTACTAAAATCATCTATGTAGGAAATCATTGTATTAGGATCATGATTTGCATTTGATAGATGTTGTAAAACAACAGTTTAAGGAGCAACAAGGTCAGATATTCCTATAGTGCTGAATTTGGGGCTGAAATGGTAGAAATAGAAATGATGTAATGAAGTTTAATTGGATTAAAAATAAAAAGAATGTTTAATGCAATCTTCCTGTTAAACACTAGTAGTGACACCTACCAGTCATTATTGATTATATACTTCTAGACCAGAGGTTGATAAGATGTCAATTTTGATCTAATAATGGTCTATCAAGATATTTTGGAATAATTGCCTGAATTTAAAAAAGTAATGATAACCAATGCTACATCATGCTAAATTAGATTGCTATACATAAAATATATATTTTTACATATGTACAGGTACTATAGGTGAAAATTAGCTTTTTGCAATTGTGTGTAGTTGGCATTTAATCATGAATAGGTCAAATGATAGCCCCACCTTTATTTAAAATGCATCATGATGTGAATGTTGATTAGAAATTTATTGGTTCAAATATTTTCATTGCACAATGCCAACAGGCAACCAGTAGCTTTGAAGACATTTAGTTAGTTGCAAAGTCAATAATTGCGTTTTTTAGTGAGACAAGTGTATAGATTTAATTAATTTATCATGAAAAATTGGTATTTTATCATATATTAAAAGAGAGATCTAATGTCTGAAACAATTGCTAAGAAGGAAAGACACAGTTTTAGTACAGAGTGGGAAGTACACTTTTTCTTCAGAATGATGAATTCAAAATGTGTATGTTATACACTTCCAAAAAAGGGTAACATTGAAACCTTTTAAAACCATGTATGTTATATATAATTGATGAACTGCGTGAAGCCAGAAAAAAATTACAAATATCCCTTGCCCTAAAAAAAATGTGAATCCCCCCCCCCCAGCTCTACACAAATGTTCAATGCAATCTAGTGCTAATGATAATAGTTTCTGTCTCTTAATATTATTAAATAAATCTTTTACTTGCAATCAAAAATCACTGAACCTGGAATTAGAGTGATTTATTACATTTTAATTGTCTTATTTTTTATATGCCAAAAAAATGAACTCAAGAGTTAAAAAGTTACATGATCAATTCCCAACTAAGGATATAAAAATATCTCAATTGGATTACCTGATTGGGATTGTTATGTTCAACCTGTCATTTTGTATTCAACTAGCACTTGACTACATTAATAACCGACTTTCAAGTATTTTTATTAACGATCATTTGGCTATCATTATACTCTGAATATGAATAGCCACTTACTGACTGCTACTTGGATTGTAATGCAATGATTACTTGAAACAATTCCTGAACTTATCAGGAAAAATCTTCAAACGCATGAAAAAAAATCATTTCACATTGAATTTGAACCCAAGACGGTAACATGCTAATATACTAATTATTATATCATTATTAGGTCTTCAGCATTGTCTCCAATCATTATTTTGTTTTGCAATTTTTTTTTTTTTGATAAATTTTGTCAATATTAGAATTTTCATATAAGCTTCTGCATATCTTTATAAATGTTATAATGATGATATGAACAGAAACTTAAAAGTCTTTTTAGATTAAGTTTTTGTATTTTTTTAAATATACATCTGTTTTTCATTTTACATAACATATAAGATTTTAAAACTCTTTATAATTATAAAACTATTGTATAACTGAATATGAGTTTGATATAAAATGTTTACTTAAGTTTTTTTTTTAAAAAAATCATTATTAGAAACATTAATAATAGTAATGACTAAAAAATAAATCGCATATAATACTAAAGTAAATGTTATATTTGAAATCTTTTAATGCTTTTTAATCACGTGCTGAAATTCGTTTCCATTTCGAAATTTTCAAAAGTAAGTATTTATTTGTTTTTAAAAAGAAAGAAAATTACTTTTCCTTCCAGCTCATCAAAAAACGAAAACATCATAATTAAATACCATATCCTGGCCATTGAAATAAACATCTGTTGTGAAATAAAAAAAAGATTTGCTATTCTTGAATCGCATATACCTCTTGTCTCACCTGCAAAACATAGCATCATAATATAGCGAATATCACTTTTAAAATTAATAAATAATAGGAATTGATATGAAAAAATTTGCTTTAGAATAATTTTTGACTTGAGCAAATGTAACATAAATAATTTAGTGTCAATTTATATGTGATCTACCATAATCATTTTCTATTATTATATCATGCATTTTACAAATATTAAAAACTAATTCATAATATATAATAAATATATTTATTTATAGAAATATAATTAAGGTGGTAGTATGTAAATCATGCGAGAGGAAAACAATCTTCCAGACATAAATATTTTAAAAGCATAGTTGAATTACCTATGCTTAGAGCTTATTTTCAGGTAAGCCAATACCTATTGACTAACTCAGAACTTGATTTTATTGTGAGTTTGATAATCCAAATGAGAAATTATTTGTACAAATTTAATTCTATATATCATAGGAAAGAGACAGTATCTCATTTATAACTGCCCACAATTTTGAATTATATTAATTTTGAATATCTGTAATTAATGTATAAGTGATCTATATATGTAAATCATGTGAGAGGAAAACAATCTTTCAAACATATGCTATTGATATTAATTTGCCTCCATTCACCTGGCAATAAGTGTTTATTAATAGCACAGGTCTGAAAGATTGGTTTTTTCTCACATGATTTATAGAAATATAAATAAATAAACAATAAGAAATTTAGCTATGATATATGCTAAAGGAAATTATAATTATAAAATAATAATAAATTTATCTATGACATACTTTTTATATATCTCAAATTTTCATTATACACATTTTTCAAATGAAAAATTAATCAATAAAAAAGTAAAATATGATACATAGTAAACATATTTATTTTTTTATTGATTATACTTTTATTGCTAAGTGAGCCAATCGGTGATGGGTAAAAATTATATGCTCAATTGGTCCCATAAATCTGTACCTACATAGACATATCTGTGTTAACAATTTTTAATGCCCTGTAATTTGGAGCAGTGGAAGAGTAGCAAACTTTGGAATTTAAGATCTGTGAGCCATGCTCATCTCTGCCATTTTCAATCCTCTGTCAAGCAATGAAGTTATTTGATAATTTATTTGTATTTCATAAAAATTAATAAAGTATACAAAACATTCTCAATGCATCACATTATTCGGAGTTGAATAATAATTCCATTTAATGGCATAAAAAAGTGTGAAATAAACTTCTTTATATATCATTTAAAGTTGAATTATAATTCAATTTAATAGTATGAAACAAAGAGAGGCATAATAACTCATAATTAATAATGTAAAAAAAGATAAAATATCATTCATTCATTAGCAAAAGAACACATTTTTTAATTATAAAATAGTTAATCAAAGAGCATTTATTTTAAAACCACTCTTAGAAATAAGATATAAATAATATAAGTTTAATATAGAAAAATAATTTTCATTATGATAAGATTTTGTGAACATGATCTTGCAAAGAAAAGGCACTTTAATTAATAATATTTTTGACTTTTGTAAATTCTTGTGTGACAATTTAATCATATATGTTCAGAATTGGCTGCATATTTGAAAAATCACTGGACATATTTGAATTACGAACAACAATCAGATCCACTAATTATTAACAACAATCAGATCTACTTAAGATTTGATACCCATATTAATTCTCTTAGGCTCAATTCCTGTTCAGTTTTGAAAATATGCATAAATGCTTGAGATGAAGCAAATAAATATTCCACATTTGTGATATGATTTTCCAATTTATCTAAAGAATGTGTACATAGATTGAAATCAGGTCTTCATGAATTTTTAAGAAGTAGCAGTTTGTTATTTGAAGATAGCAATGTTTAATGATACTATCCATACTTCCACGGTATGAACATAGCACTGAATTATTCAGAATTTCTGGCATGTTTCTATATTTAGAGGCTCTGGTCTCATAATTATCAGGCCATATCAATATACAAAAACATTGTATGATGTTGATACTGACATTTCTGCTGTACTATAGTAAATGCTGTGCTTTGGAATAAGTTCTCTCTGATAGTTAATCTAATCCATATCTTGTATAACATATGGCTTTTCCAAGATAAGTTCAACTTTTAGAATTTTATAAACCATACATTCATTACTATCATATTTTCATGTTTTTTTTTTTTTAAATTATCAAAGTATCTCTTATCTCAAGCTCTGCTATATCACAACTATTCACCAACATAAAACCCCAGACTGCTCTCACTTTACATGCATTTCATATACATACTTTCCCTTTGCCATTTGATGTAGTTGGTTAAACATCGGACAGGGGATCGGGAGGTACCAGGATTGATTCTGGTGCTTGGAGGTCTGATGTTTCTTATAAACTCCCAAGCAATAAAATCATCTGCCTTTATATGTATATAGCTATCAACAGAGCAAAACTCTCCATACAGTAGTGCCACCTGTGCTAAACAGAGTAATCAATGGATGCCAGAAGGCTTGTGCATAAAATCCCTATCTAATGCCTACTCATCCAATATCCCCAGACTAGTTTCTGGCTTGTGGCCTTCGTCAGTGAGGAGCTTTGGATCTGAGAGCACTGCATCTAGATCTTAGGATCTAATGCAACCCTCTAGCAACCACCTTTTATCTCTACTTAACTACAAAACTATGAGAATGAAATTGAAAACACAAATAATATTTTCAATCTAAGCTCAATAGCTTATATAGTCATATGTGATGCTTATATAGCTATCACTTATCAGGTAGGCTAAAGGTTTTAAACACTGTGATCTTAAAACCTATATTGAAATTTTTCATTATATCTGTCTTTTGGGGAATCTGGAGATTGGTCTGTTTTCTATTCATTTTTACACCTTGTGAAAGAGTTATTAATCATTGTTCTATAGATAGATGTCTAATTTTTTAATTTTTTTAGAACATGTCTCATCTCAAACTCCATTGCACCACAACAATTTGCTGATTTTTTTTTTTACAAAATCTACCAAACTGACACCTCATTGTTAGCCATATGCCAAAATATTTCATCTTTTTATGACTTATAACTGGATTCATTGTGAAAACTGTGCATCTTTTATCATAGCTCAACCATCTTCCAGCACAAAGTCTAACCAGCCTCTCTCACTATTGTTGCACTTTGAAACAATCATTTCACTTTCCAAGTAAGACACACATAACATGATTAAATACAGAAATTCAAATAAATATAAAAATTGTAAGTTGATAACTTTTGTATGGATTACTAAATTATATATTTGATATTGTTATTGACTCAAAAGAATTCTTAACATGAAAAGTGAATCCTCTATTATGATCCTTAATTATTAGGTTTTTTTTTCAATATAATTCATATTAAAAAATTGTGTTTACATATTGATGCTGACTTGAAATTCACCATTATTAACATCATTTGTCAGACTAGCTATATTTAAGAAATGAGCTTGCAGATTTAAATGACGATTTAAGTTAAATCCCAAGAGACTTTTAAAGACCTTGAAAGATACTACATGTGAGATGGATGAAGATGGGTTTTGGAGAAGTTAGGGAGCATAGTAGCTGGATTAATGGTGGCACAACTCTTCATATAGTAGTGCTACCCAGTGTAAGCCACAGTAATCAATGGATGCAGGAAGGTTTGTGCATAAAATTTCCATTTAGTACCTACTCATTCAATACCTCCAGACTAGTTTCTAGCTTGTGGCTTTCATCAATGTAAGCATAAATAATGATGATCATGTGATGATTAGCTGGATTAAACTTGGTGAGACCATGGATTGATAATAGTTAAAAATGATGATGACAGTAGCTCAAATTTTAATTGTTAGTTAATTCCAATGTTCATGAAAATGGTTTTAAGAAAACCCCATTCATCAACTGTACTATATTCTAGTCTCATTAATCACAAATAAAAATAGGATTGAATTCTTATTTACATTGAGCGTATTTCCCTTGTAAACTACGACAGTATACATCCCACCTGACTTGTTTTAAGGAAAGCTTATTCATCAACTATGCCAAACCACAGTGTCACACTTCACAAATAGGAATAGGATTGAATATTTTTGTAATGAGCAGATTTCATCTATTTTAATGTTTACATAAAAAATGTTAATTACGTGATATTAAAAGATTTGGAAAACAAAAAAACATCAATTAAATCAAGTGAACTATTCTAAATGAAGCATTTAAACAAAGAATATATAGAAAATAAGAAAATGAAGCATGAGCATTGGTGGTCTAGAGGTTAGCATAGCTGCCTTCCAAGCAGCTGGCCTGGGTTCACTTCCCAGTCAACATTTTGACATATATATATATATAAACAATCTCTATGAACAATGTTTAAGAAAAATATTTATCAAGATGCTGCAACTAAAACCTGCCCTTTATTCATCATCACAAGCCTTTGATTTGTACTTTAAACATCTACATGATTTTGATATCCAAGAATAAAACCATCCCATCATTTTCAATGTGACTTGTTATAGTTTTAAACATAAAAATATTTTTCCATGTTGCAATATCTGCATGCAATCAAAAATTACTTCTCTATATAGCATATTGTTTCATGTGATGAGATAATAAAAAACATTATTGTAAATTGAATAAATAAAATAGTCAAATTATTACTAGATTTCCGAGTGGATTACAGGACTGAATGAGGTGAGTTTAGTGTTTCCCAGAATCCCTATCAATCATTCACCAAAAAGCTCATAACTTTTGCACAACTCTATGTGTAAACATCATGCACACATCATGAATGTTTGTAAAATATAATTTATGACTAATGGACTTTTGCTACCAGCATAAAAAATTGTCATTCACAAGACTCGAACTTCTTATATGGCTATTCTATTACAGATTACAACCCCACATTAGTTCAATCAATCTTAACTGTTAAAATTATAACATATATTATAAAGTGTCAGCTCTTGTACATTTTGAAAATGGTTTTTTTTCAAGATGTTACCTATTATACATCTGTATTTTTTTATTTAGTAAGATTGTTAAATTATTTTTTTAAAAAAATAATATCATAACTCAGTTTTAATTAATTGGACAAAAATAGATCGATACTCTATAAATAAAATCCAAAGTGTATAACCATTTAAGATCTGTATTTCATTGCTTGAAATTATGCTTGCTCAAAATGATAAAAATAGGCTAAACATCATCACCATCAATTTCGACCATAACCAATCTGAGATAATAGTCTCTAAGTTTAATTGTTTTTCAAAGCGACACATAACACTAACAAACTTTCTTATTTAATCCATCCATCTCACACCTGATCTCCTTTTAGATCTTTTACAATATCTTAGGTTCTCATTTAGAACTTAATATTAAAATGAAATATGTTTGAAAAAGGTTATGGGTCTTATTAGTTTTTACTTATGGATCTAAAACTTGGACATTTAATAAAAGAGTGAGACTACTCAAAAAAGTATGCAGAGATGAAGGAAGGAAATAAGACGAAACTATTGAAAGTAAAATACTTAGAGAACAAATAGGCATAATGACACTATAGCTAAATATAACTAACATAATATTTTGAATACATACATCATCATCATCAACCATTATCAATCCACTGCAGGATGAAGTTCTCTCCAAGTTTAATCCATCTTCTCCGATCTTTAGCTTCTCTTCTCCACAACACCCCTGCACATTTTCTTATTTCATCCATCCATCTCACATGTGGTCTCTTTCTGGGTCTCCATACAAGTTTAGAAACCTGTAATTTGCTGCAATTTTAAATAATTATTTTTGTTATAAGACATGATTTAATTGATTTTTGTAACACATATAATTTTTAGGTTTAAACTTATGATCAAATCTTTTTTTTTTTTTTGAAATTATGTGTCCAACATTTAATATTGTTAAAAGCTACATTTTTATTTGGAAGATTTTAATTACGTCAAAATGTTCGAGGAGATTGGAAAATTCTGATGACGATGCAAGAAAAGTGTGGATCTTGATTCGATGCGATGTATTGTTAAATATAATCTTTCAGAAGCTAACAAAACTTATTAACTGTGCTACAAATAAAGAGGCAACACCAGTAATCTTGATACATTTTTTTGGGAGTGAAGTTGCTATAATACTGGGAGTATTATAATAATACCAAGTGGGTGGCATCTTTACGTTTATGACAAAGAAAATATCAAACACAAATAAAACTTAAAGGAGAGTTTATTCACTTGTAACAAACTAATATACATCTAATTCTCTTTTTACATGGTAGATTGATTTCTGAAAATTATATTTATAAGAAATTCATGAAAAAAAATAGAATGAATATATGAAAAATAAAGAGATGACTTTGGACCTAAAAAATCGATGAAAATAATTAAATAAACCATATGAAAAGTTTTGTTAGAATGTTATATTTTTTGTGTGCATCGTATTTCATACACGTTGAACACAAATAAAAAATGAATTATAGGAACGTAAATTTCAGTTTGAAAATACAAAAACTTGAAAGTGCTAATACTTACAATGAAGCGCCCATTGGTGTCTCTATACAAGCCATCAAAAACTTTAAAGTTCAAAGCATAACATCACTTTGACGTTATAAGTAAAAAAATTGAAATAAAGATTTGACTTTTATTTCATTTAGCATATTATTTTTTTAATTTAACAACTAACATATTCAAAAAGTGAAACTGTAGGTCCCAAGAACTGTATATTTGTCAAAAATACAGGTGACATCTTGTTTTTTTTATTTAAGTGTCATAGCATCGGCCGGGACGCGAACCCGCAACCCGGGCAACTGCCTGCAAATGCAAGGCAGTCGCGCTGACCTCTCGACCACCAATGACATCTTGTTTGTCTGTAAAACACATAAGTACCCAATATTTTATTTGTTGTAATTGCCTGACAATAAATGCATACATTTTCACATGATTGGATTACCATTGTTTTTTTGTCCATGTGTCAAAGCATCATCTGGGATATGAACTCACAAACCCGAGACAACTGCTTGTAAGACACCTGTGCTGACCACTCGGCCATCAACGCTTGACCAGAATTGTTATCATTAAAACTTGCAATATATTACTTACTATCTATTGAATTTTTAGCAAAATTAATAAATATAAATTTAAACAAAATTAAATTTTTTTAAGATTAATACCAACAAGGAATTTTTTTTAAAACCAGATATCAAAATGAAACAGAGCATCAATTTCAAAAAGGTACTTTCCTTTCAAAACAAAATGACAAAAATGTTATAATGCAGACAAACAAGTTTCTCCATTTGCAGGAATATTGCCAAAAAAGGGATTTTTTGTTTTTTAAAATAAGAAAAAATAAGAAAATGACAATAATAGACATATATTTTTTATTAGTTTTGTGACAACTCGATCTCAGAAACAAGTGTTGGTGGCTGAGTGGTTAGCACAACTGCCTTACAAGCAGTTGTCCCGGGTTTGCGGGTTCGCTTCCTGGCCGATGCTTTGACACATGAAAAGAAACAAATCTGTAAATAAACATTAAATTAAAAACATTTTCAATTTTCTAAAAATAAAAATAAATTATTTTATATTACTCACATGAAATTATTTAGATTTTTTAAAAAATGTTTAATAAATTAAGACAATCTAAGAATTACTCTGAGAATGTAAGATAACTTTTTTAAGCCTTCAAGACAATAAAGTTAATTTCTTCATTCCAATCATGAATATGTCTCAGCAGCTCTAATCACAAACTACCTTTTTTTTTCCTTTTTTTTTTTTTTACCAATAGTGTTATTTTAAAACAACACATGTAAAAAGAAAAATATTTTTTTTTTAAACTTGTGTTATTTCAAAATTGTGCATAAAAAAATTGTATAAAATGAGAATTAAATGTACATGAATAGACAAAAATTAAAGTATTTTTAACATTTTTAGAAAATATGATCTTTAATTGTAGACATTTGCAAACAGTGTGGCTACAAATTCTTTACACATGTGCTTAGCAAACACACTACATCTATAATTTAACTCTCAGTTCATTTTCTGCATTAGCATACATTAATCTTATTAAGTCCAATGCATATTTATCACATGTAATTAGAATGTAATTAATTAGGGGTAAATTTATTCATATGTTGTCTGATTGTAATTACATAAAATATATCAGCTTTATTTACAATCAAATAAATATATACACACATGCATTGTATTATAACTTTCCTCACTGTAGAAAATTATCTATTTAGTTGCAAATATAATCTTGCAGCCTTTGGAGTCATCACTGATCTCCTACATGTCTTAGCAGGGTACAGACCTTTTCCCCATCTTGAGTTTGCTTTTGCTCATCTTTTTGAAGTTAATTTAAAAATGGTAGACTTTCAACTGATATATTTGCTGACTTTTAAGGCTGATTATTTATTTCAGTTAGATTAATTTCTTTTGTCTGATTATTATTTGGTAAATCTAATGATGTGTCTATGTACTCATCTTCTTTTGTCAGAGTACATGCTCCATCAAATGTAGGTTCTCTATCAATGTTTACTAGCTCTTATGACTCATTTCAATAATCTCTCAAATGATTAACATCATACTTTCTCATTTGGTTTCCATTACTCAACTGAATTAATCTTGATTTGATATGACTTTTAATATCACTCCAGGAAACCATTCTATTTCATTGCATCCATGCAGTCTCACCAATTTTAAATTTCTCACTTTTGTCATGTTTTTATTAGGTACTAACACTGAAATATGTGTACAAGACTTTTGATGCACTAGTAATTCAGCTGGCATATTTTTAATAAACTATCTGAAAAATTATAGTATCTGTTAAAGCTTTGCTGATATTTTTATAGGATGTTTTATTCAGAGTGGTCTTCAACTCTATTGCCTTATTCAGATGGTCCATTTGGCTCAGGGTGGTATGATGGTGTTAGCATATGATGATCCTCTTGCTAGTCAAAAAGCCTTTAAATTGCAAATCAGCTCCATTGTCTGATACTATAGTTTCAGGATATCTGTGACATGAGAAATTTCACTTAAAGCTTGATAGTTATAATACATGCTTGCACTTTTGACTATTTTGTATTCTATCCATTTAGAATACAAGTCCATCACTATAAAAAATATATAACCATTCAATGGTCCAGCAGCATTCAGGTGGGTAGTCTTTGCTAAGATAGAGTTGCTTTTGGCGAAGGTTCTATTTGTTTTTATAGTAACTCAGCAGTGGGTTGGCAGTCTTGTTGCTTAATCTCTCAGGTTATATTTGGCTGCCCCACATATACTCCCATGTGACTTTTGTAAACTAAAGCTAGTGCTTGTTTAGTCTTCAAATGGAATAGCCTCATGATCTGTCATTAGAATACTATTGCTACTTGCTGACAGGCTTTTGTTTATGTTCCATATAGATCAACCTTTAGGCCATCCATGTTTAATCCATCTCTAATTTTATATAGCAAACCTCCTTTTTAGTCCATTTGGCTATTATGGTTCTAGTCAATACATTGTTTTCAATTGTATTCAGGTTTAGTATCTGGTGATCTTGAAAGTGTTTCCACATGGTCAATTTCTTTACCCAGTTTGTAAATAAGTTCATAATTATATGCTGCCAATGGATCATTCTTTGTCTAGCATGTTCAAGAGTCTTCTTCGAGTTTCCTAGCATATCTACTGATGGATGGTAGTCTATACAAATTTTAAATTCATATTCATAAATGTATTGAAACTTTTGACAGTAAAAACTATTGACAAGGTTTCTTTATCAAAGCTCACTGTAATTTTTTTAAGAGTGTTCAGGATTCTGGAGATGCAAACTATAGGATGTTTATCTCCATCATCATCACCACCACCACCACCATCATCATCATCATCATCATCATCATAATAATAATAATAATAATAATAATAATAATAATAATAATAATGTAATACTACAGCCCCTACTTAATATTCTGAGGTGTCCATTGCTAATAATGGCTGCCTGAACATTACGATAGTGGACAAGTAATTGATATGAAGTAAATAGATCCTCAGCTTTCTTGAAAGAATTTTCATGATCTGATTTCATTTCCATCACTGCTCTTTTCTTCACATTTGGTACAATGGTGTAACATTTAATACAATAATGTAATAATGTCTTTTCCATTTAGAAAACCCAACAAAAAACTAAATATCTTTAAAAACGCCTGTGAATTTTTGACATACTTTGATTTTGTTGCATTTTTATAGGTTTTATCTTTTTAGGATTTGGGTACTTTTTTATGATTAATTACTTGTCCCA
The DNA here is from genome assembly GCA_028023455.1 of Epiperipatus broadwayi. Classification (NCBI taxonomy): domain Eukaryota; kingdom Metazoa; phylum Onychophora; class Udeonychophora; order Euonychophora; family Peripatidae; genus Epiperipatus; species Epiperipatus broadwayi. The sequence goes on from JAQFVV010000011.1 coordinate 9,912,795, forward strand.
GAAACTTAATTTCACTGGTAATCAGATGCATTTAGAAATATTTAATTTTATATTAATTTTATACAAGTTAATACAAACAATAAGTATACATACTGTTATTAACATTTTATCAAGGTAAGAAATGATACCTGTACAAGCTATTCATTTTTGCCTAAAACAGACTTGGTGCTATATATGTGCATATAGTTAACAATTCAGCCATTCTATCCATGACATAGATTTGATGGAATGTGGATTTTAAATTGATTTTAGCAAAAAAAAATCTGTAATGATGTTAGTATCTCATGCACTCTGGGTACAGGATAAGCTTCCTTATTAAATTCAGTGTCATGTGGTAGTCTCCATATAGACAACTTCAATGTAATGACAACTGGAGTGGCCCAAGATAACTTCTATCAGTGCTTAAATGCCTCTTTTTACCAGCTTGTGAATTGTTTTTTTTACTTTTGGCATTAATGCAAATGGGAAAAAAGTGTGAAAAATTAAAAATATTATATTGAGTGTTCCTATACATTATAAAGTGCTCACATAATGATTGTATATAAATATATAAATGCATTTTGTTTTTATAATAATTTACTATTTTAAAATAGACACAGAGGCTAAACTCTCCATACAGTAGTGCCACCAGTGCAAGCCAGAGTAATCAATGGATGCCAGAAGTTTTGTGCATAAAATTCCTATCTAGCACCTACTTATCCAATATCCCCAGACTAATGTCTAGCTTGTGGCTTTCATCAGTGAGGAGCCTTGGATGTGAGAGCATTGCAACTAGATCTTAGGATTAATGCAACCTTCCAGCAATCACCTTATTAGCTAACTATAATTAAGCTTTGAGTGCAAAATATAAACATAGTAATATTTTCAATTCAAGCTCATTAAATAGTTTGTGTAAGTATAAGAAATTTTAAAGTAGCTCAATTGGTTAGAGCATTGCTTTAAAATTCAATATTCAAAAATCTAAAGACTTATCTAGCATTGTCATTGGTCAGGCCAGTAACACTTGATACAGAATGGAGAATAATACCACTCAAAACATTGTATATTCTACTAATCTGTGCTGTTTTTGTGTGTTACTACTAACAGTTGTTTGTATTTGGAAAAGTTTAGATAAAGTACATATAAATGGGTTTCTTTTTGGTAGGCTGGTACTGTAAAATTCCATGCTGATCTTGCTTGTTGCCATGAAAAATGTTATGCATATGACACCAGATTCTCATTATGAACTTTGTTGTTATATTAAAACAGGCAAAACTCTCCATACAGTATCGCCATTCAGTGCAAGCAGTGCTCTCAGATCCAAGGCTCCTCACTGACAAAAGCCACAAGTCAGAAACTAGTCTGGGGATATAGGATGAGTAGGCACTAGATGGGGATTTTATGCACAAGTCTTCTGGAATCCATTGATTACTTTGGCTTGCACTGAGTGGCACTACTGTATGGAGAGTTTTGCCTGTTTTCATAATAGTTATGAGAAAGCATAGGAAATGGTAAACGTGATGTTTGTTGGCTTATAAATAATACATACAACACATTTATTAAAAAATCTTGTTTAATACTTAAAATGAGTGTTAAATACAGAACATAGTATGCTGAGCATGCTTTCACTTAACTGATAGTCATATTCATACTATAATAATCCAATAGGATTGCAGGATTTATGAAATCACAAAAGTGATTTGCATAAAATTTGATTATAAGATGTAAGTAAGCTTTTCGTAATATAATATATGTATTTTATGTATTATTTATATTAAATTATATTTTTTCAGAAAAGTTTAAAACTATTGAAATTATACTATCTAAATTATTATATTGTGAATATATTTCTCAATTATTTATCAAATGCTTCTATGTTTACTAGTATGACACATTGATATTCCCAACTTCTTATGAAGAACCGAGTAATAGATAATTGTTTATTATTGTAATTAAACCCTCCATTGATTTGACTTTTATTTAAATTTTTGCAGATTGTAAGAAGACTGGTAAAAACGATGCTTGTTTTTGCAGAACCCATTAGATTGCCTTCAGACAGACTTTTATATCCATTAACTTAATTTTAAAAGTAGGCCATCGTTGAATTTAATAATTTTACTGTTAACAACTTTCATTTCTAATATAATTAAAATCTTTTATAGTTTCTTTCTTATTTGAAGAGTATTGACTTTATTATTTGTTTTGTGTTTCAAGTCGTTGAAAAATTCTCTGTTTCCTGTAGAAACCGCTAAAGCTTATTGTTATTTGCTTAGGATTTAAATGAAAAGTAATATCGTAAAAGAATTTTAACTAATTTATAAATAAACGGAAATATTTTAGTTTGCTGTGTATGTGTGTGTATGTTAGACGTTTCATAAAAATAAGAACTATTTTCTACCAATTTCATTCATTTGTACGTATTCGTACCATCAGCATTCTCTGAGGAGATTAATTTAAAAAATGACTTTAAAAGAAAACCCTATTAAGAAAATAGATTTTAGTTTTTCGAGATCTGTCTACTTTAAAATTTTAGACATATAAATATATCCGTTTGACATTTAAGTACACATATTCAACTCCCAAGATGCATTTCATGCTGAATAAGCCTTCTTCAGTAGATCCATACGATTAAAGAAAATGTGGTGAAATGAAAAGTTATAAGAATATTTAAAATATTGCGTAGGGAAAAAAATGGACTGAAATTGAATTAATTATTCCATGAGATTGTAATTATATATTGGACTATTTACATCATTTAGAATTAATTGTTAAATGGCTTTAGAAAAATTCAAACTAATCTGCGTGCTATTACGAACAGTTGAATGCATTTGAAAAGTTTAAAGAAAGTTTGAATTTTTCTAAAGTTATTTAACAATTAATTCTAGATAATGAAAATAGTCCAAAATATCATTATACATAAAATGCCATCAACAAAAACTTAACTTTTAGACAAACATTACATGTAGTTGTATTCAGTAATAATAGATATATTAATCCTTATTAAAATATGAAGTATACGTCTGGGCCAAATTGATATAATAATTTCTATCTTAATAAAAAAAAAAAAAGGTATATGACTTTATTATTAGGAAATTCATAAGATAATGTCATAAATGTGAATATAGATAGTTTGACATCTTTAAATTAAATTGTACACATGCAAAATTCTCCATATTTTAGCACCACTCAGTGCAAGCCGAGGTAATCAATGAATGTAGGAAGTTTGTACATAAATCCCCTTCTAGTGCTGACTCATCTAATATTCCCAGACTAGTTTGTAGCTTGCGGCTTTCATCAGTAAGGAGCCTTGGATCTGAGAGCACTGCATTTAGATATTAGGATCTAATGCAACCCTCCAACAGCCACCTTTTATTTTTTTTATTTTTTATTTATCAAAAGCTCCTCACTGATGAAATACACAAGCTAAAAATTAATCTAGGGATATTGGATGAGTAGGCACTAGATAGAGATTCATGCAAAAACCTTCCTGCCTCCATTGATTATTTTGACTTGCATTGAGTGACATTACTGTATGGAGAGTTTTGCCTCAGTGAAAAACAGCTTGTGTAAGCATAAAGAGTGGTGATCATGTAATGTTGGATGGTTTAATAATAATCCTACCTAATAGGATTTTGGTGACTGTGGTTATTAAACGACAAAAGATATCAAAAAGTATGGATGCTGAACTGAGTTCAGATCTATACAACTATACAAGCTAATAAACTTAGCTTGAAAACATTAATGTGTTTTCATTTTGGATTCAAAACTTTATAGTTAGTTAAAAAAGTAAAAGATGGCTGCTGAAGGGTTGCATTAGATCCTAAGATCTTGGTGCAGTCTCTCAGATCCAACACTCCTCACTGATGAAAGCCAAAAGCTAGAAATTAGTCTGGGGATATTAGATGAGTAAGCACTAGATGGGGATTTTATGCACAAATCCTTCTGCATCCATTGATTACTCTGACTTGCACTGAGTGGTGCTACTGTATGGAGAGTTTTGCCTCTGTAAAAAACAGCTTGTGTAGTCATAAAATGGTGATCATGTGATGTTTGATGATTTAAATTAAATTGTAATACATTGACATTTAAATTTTATTATTATTAATAACCCACCATATAATAAAAAGATTGCTATATTTATCGTCAATGATTTGAGATTCAAATTTAGAATGATTTTTGAACAATCTAAAACTATCCCACTAGCTCTAAATTTGTTGTAAGTAAGCAACCCAGACCCACCTCCAAAAGATAAAAAAGAACTGCAAAAAAACATTTATTTGAAATAGAACTCTACAGTGAGTAAGGATTCATTTCACCCAACATTTCTCAAAGCTTAAGATAAAGTACTGGGGAAGTTCTTAACATTCAGAGACTATTTAAGACTATTTTAGATCTACTTAGTGACAAACATTTTTTTTGTTTTTTATTTCATGGAGACTTCATCAGCAGAGGTTTTATTCTTTATTGTATTTATATCTAAGCAATGGTGATTAAAATTTTAATTAATGAGCTAAAAACTGTTTTTCTTATATATCTTGATTGGAAAAAGTTAATGCTTTCAACTCTTTTTAATTAAAAGCTACTTTTGGAATATTATCATAAGTATGATCTACAAAGATTTTTAAAAATAGATAATAGAAATGTTTACAATTATCAGTTTTATTTTAACATAAAACATGCTTGTTTTTAATTTCAAAATTAGAATATAATATTAATTAGACATTTTTAACTAAATAATTTATAATAAAATTTTTATTTTAAATTCAAAATTATTTAATATTTTATTATGGTTATTCCAGGGAGATGTAGAAAATATCTACAAAATTTTTGTCTGTGTTTATTTCTACTTTTCCTTTCAACTTTATATATATTTGTGCTTACACACTATGTTATTGTGTGCCATGTAACACAACTGTTACAATATATATATATATAAATTCCTTTTCAGTTGTTTAACATGTACGATATCTTCTTTATTATCTACTACATTACCTCAATAATAAACCATGAAATATAGCAACATTAAAGTATAAGACTCTCTCTTACATTTGAAACTTATGATACATAAAAAACATATGATAGACTTTAGAGACAATTATAACATAGATGTTTTAACATTGAGAAATATATAAAATACACTCCACAATGACATTACTGTTGTAAAAATTATTCTACTATCCTATTATAATCATTAGAAAAATCCCCATAACAAATAATGATTAACATAATAGTTCATTTTAAATAATGACTTAACTAATCTTCTATCATTTAAGAAGCTCACTATAATAATATTAAAATACCCAAAACTACATTAAATTAAAATAATTAATGCTACCCTATGGATATCTCAGGGGATCATAATTTTTCTGTTTTAAAATATAACTATTATATTGATAATTAAATACTTGAATTGTAAGAGAGATTTTATTGGGGTCCAACCATTTAAATAAAAATCACCCTTACCATTACAAACATTGATTAACCTTCTATTTGAAAATTAATCTAACTATAATAATAAAACATGAAAATTAACGATTACTATCTACTCAGTATCTTCAATTAAATAATTTAACTTAATTTACTTTTCTAAGATTTATTTTTGTACTTGTACTAATAACATTTATCATTAAATACTCATTTTATTATAATTAAAAGCTTTATTATCCAAATATTATCTACTAAATCTAATTCAATTAAATCCATTTCTTAGTTATTTATCATTCACCCATTGTAATTAGATCCTTCACAATTACAAACATTGTATTTTATCAGTAACTTATACTTTGAAATAATGTAATACTTATAAATTTATTACATAAAATAAATTTCAAAATTAGATTTCAAAACCAGAATTTGACTCTTAAAACATACTATTAATTTATCTTATATGCTCCCCATTTTGTAATACTTAATAGTACTTTTCAAGTAAATCTTCAAAATTCTTTTATATTTAATAAAAAATATGAAGTACTACAAATCCTGTCTAATGTAATTATAATTTTAAAGTAATTAATGATTAATGTATTGATTCTAAATTCTTGAATATACTCTTTAGATAAAATGTAATAAATATATGCTATGTATAATTTTATGCGGATTATGTGCTTTATGGAGATGACTTTGTGATGGAAATGACTTACTAGAACAAACGTTAACTTAAAATACTCATTTGTTTTACAGTAGCACCAATTAATAATAAGTAGCTATAAACATTATATTAAATAATTATTTAAATATTCATAAATTTACAAAAAAAATTAATAATAATAATAATAATAATAATAATAATAATAATAATAATAATAATAATAATAATAATAATAATAATAATAATAATAATAATAATAATAATAATAATAATAATAATAATAATAATAATAATAATAATAATAATAATAATAATAATAATAATAATAATAATAATAATAATAATAATAATAATAATAATAATAATAATAATAATAATAATAATAATAATAATAATAATAATAATAATAATAATAATAATAATAATAATAATAATAATAAGCAGCTATAAACATTATATTAAATAATTATTTAAATATTCATAAATTTACAAAAAAAATTATTTACATTAATAATAAATAAAATAATAATCATTGTATACATTCTATCCTTTACCTTATATTTATTATTTAGTTCACTCAAATAATAACTTCATCATTATTACCATCATGTATACATTTCTTTTTAATATTATTAAACAGTTTTATCGTTCATGAGTTATCTTGTGGTTATCTTCTTAATCATCTTTCCATAGTTACTTTCTATTTTATAATTTCAACTATTTCATAAAGTTATAATATTTCAATTAGAATTCATAGTCAAAATCTGTATAAAAATGTGGCACTACCATTTTATTGATAAAATTAGTGCTGTTGTGGTAATATTAAAAAAAATAAAAATAAAAACAATGTAAATAATAAATTTAATTATATTGTTTTTTTGGTTTTTTTCTCATGTGTCAAAGCATCGGTCGGGCAGTGAACCTGCGAACCCGGAACAACTGCTTGTAAGGCAGCTGTGCTGACCATTCGATGCTTTGACACATGAGGGAAAAAACAAAAAAATAGTATAATTAGATAATAAACGGTGATCGAGTGGTCAGCACAGCTGCCTTACAAGCAGTTGTCCTGGATTCACGGGTTCGTTTCCTGGCCGATGTTTTGACACATGAGAAAAGAAACAACAATATAATTAAATGTAAATAATGTTTTCTCCTTCTTTTTTCTTTCTTTTTTTAAAACTAAATAATGAAATCAAGGATGCTTTTTCATATACTATCATTCTTATTATGTATTCATCTTCTTTCTCATTTATCTTTTCTGGTTTGTTTCGATCTCACGTATTATTATTTATACAACAATTTATTCAGATTTTAATTGAACATAAAGTATTTGTTTTGCATATAATCTTACAACTTTGATGCTGATTAAACTCAGGAAGATAAAAAAAAAAAACTATAAATTTCTTTAAAATATCTATTCAACTTTCTATGCTTATTACATTCTTATATCACAGAGAACTTCCCAGATAAGAAACTGATTCTATTTAAAATACTATATCGAAATATAAGAATGGAGGTCTCCGCTAATTATGAGGTGTCATATTTTGGCAAGTAGTCATTTTTCATAATGATTTTATCTCAGTTTCTCCTGATTTATATATCAAGCTCTTACAGTATATACAATACTCATGTTTATGTAGAAAATACTCTAATCTCCTTCTAATAAAACATATAGCTATCACACAGAATAATTCCCTTAAACTATCTACTCAGTTCTTCAGAATGGTATTTTATATCCTCTCCCTGGATTTCAACCTATCTTTCCATACTATATTTTAGCATTTACTATTGCTAATTACCTCTAGACCAATAATATAATTTAATCTTCCTCTCATATATTTATCTATCAACATTAGAGATCATGTGACAGAACAAATATTTTACCTTTACTATTGTCAATATGAAACTTTTTCTAATATAACAAATGATCTTTCTAATATAACAAATAAGATCATAATTATTTTTCCATATAATAATTCACTCTGTGTTTTCCTGAAGGTTTGTGATGATGGTGAACTAGTTGTATTTTTATATCGGACCTCATTTGGTTAGAGCATTACCTTAAAATTCAATAGTCAAAAATCTAAAGACCCAGGTTCGAATCCCATGCTAGTACTATCACTGTCAGGCTAGCAACATCTGAAGAAAAGGGGAGAATAATACCTCTCAAAATGTTGTGCATATACTAACCTGTTTGATGTGCTATTACTAACAGTTGAATGTATTTGGAATATTTAAATAAAGTTAAATTTTTCTAAAGACATTCAATACGCATATTAGATGATGGAAATAGTCCAATATAAAAATACATCATTCACACTATTTCATATTATTATAGATAACATTATACTTTATAGTATATTTATTATTATTTTCACAGTATCCTGTAATTTTTTATTCACCATCAGAATTTCAGTCCACTCATCCCATATATTTATAATTCAAACTCATTTAAAGTATAATTTACCACAATTAACTTATAAAATTTTATAATTACTAAAACTTAAAATTAAATTATTGTAGTATCAACAAACACTCTTATTATATAACTCATATATACTCTCTTCATTCTCTAATCATATTCTTCATCTTTTTATAAAATAAAAACAAATCATAATAGATTAATATCTCTTAATCCTTTGTAATTATTGGCATATCAAAATTATTTCAAATATTGATAAACCTACTACAAACTATTATATTTATATAAAAAATAGATCAATACTATAATTAATCTTACATACCTAAGCTGCCATCTTGAATTTTTAAAAAAATGACAACAAATATAATTTATAACATATCTCCTGTTTGAATATGATAAATATAAAAATATATGAATTGTTAAAAAGAGAAAATATGAAAGAATGTAATAAAGCTGATAAAATAGTCATTGCCTTAAAATATTGGAAAAAAAAAGAGATTTTTAAAACTTTTAAACATGTTTATTTTTACATTGGTTTACAAATTCTAAATTTTAAAAGTCATATGTTAAAATGACAATTTCATAGACAGCTTCATTACAGTTACCATAAAATGCTGAAAAAAATGATATATATGATTTATCTGAGGTAATTTTTTCGTATAAAAAATACAAAAACAATGCAATTGGTGACTTCCATTTTTACTAACTGACCCAGATCCTGTCCTTCCATGCAGGGTATCTGTTAGAAATATGTTTAGTTTTTTTGTGGAGGAAAAATAACAGTAGGAATACTTCACAAGATATTATGCAAAGAGAACTTTAATAATTTGTAATGAATTATTATATTATTAAAAAATGGAATGTGACCTAAAATGTGTATTCTTTTCAAGTAAAAAAGTGTACTCAAAAAAATAAATATCAAACAGTAAGAACAGTTAATGAGATTATATGCAAAGAGAATTTTAGTAAATTGTAATATATTATTATATATTAATTATTATATTATTGAAAAAAGGAGTGTGACTTAATATATGTTTTCTTTTCAAGTAAAAAGTGTACTTTAAAAAAAAAGTCAAGCAAAAATTTCTCTAATATAAAATAAATAAAAACTGTAACTAAGTCAATAAACATCAAAATAAACACATTTATTATGAGCACTGATTATATATGTGTGTGGGAGATGGTGTATGATAGTGGATAGCTGAGGGCACTTGGAAAGCATGTGTTCAAGAGATTATTAAAAATTGTAACAAATGAGTACAGTGCTACTGAAATCATGCAAAAAATAAATGATCATATAAATAAAATCATGATATATCATGTCTATTGCATTAACCATATAGGTATATTATTTTCTGACTGTGGATGTGCATGTTTGTATTGTCATTCAAATGTAAATTATCTAAAATTCTACAGCATATTTCATTATATAAAAATATAAGTAATAAAAAACATATTTCATTATATAAAAATACATGTAATAAAAAATAAGTTATAAAAAACACTATTCACTGATGGAAAAATTAATTTCTGGTTGGTGCAATGTGTAAACATTATGATTCCAAGTTCAAACTCCAGTCATCAAGAAGCCCTAAATGCAATTCCCATGCTTGTCCTGCAAATAAAATGACTTCACAAACCTTTTTTTTGGTCAATGCAGTTTCTAGATCTGAATAATCACTAAAATTAGCTTCTACAAAGAAAAAACGTAGAAATACATGTATCAGCAATAAGAACAAGCAATTGAAGCAAGCTGTGACAAAGTTCATACATTTTATGAATGCTAAATCTAAAAAAAAAAAAAGAGAAAAAAAATTAAAGATTGCATTTCAAAAAAAGATCATAAAAACTGTAAATTTCATGGTAGGAAAAAAATACATACATCTTTTTGAACAAAGAGAAGGCTCACAAATACATACATCTGCAATTGAATAATCTCAGAAATGGTGAGAGAATTCATTTCAGTGGTAAAAACATTTTATGAATGCTAAATCTAAAAAAAAAAAGAAAAAATGTAAATGTCATTGTAGAAAAAAATATTATACATCATTTTAAACATAACAAAATGGAGGATTGAATGGTCTGAGACTCGTAAGTGTAAGATGTACCAGTTCTATGGAAGCTCAGCTTAAAATCTAAACTTCTGAAAAAGAATGCTAAGAAAAGGATTGGCATTAAATAAATCTTCTCTCTCTCTTTTTTAAAAAAGATAACTCATTTCACCTTCTAGTTTAATACCATTAAGTTAATCAAATCCAAGTTCACAATTCTTTGTGAGCTTTGTACTTCTCATCTCTTCTTTTTGTTAAACACATATACATTTAAGTAAAACGTTAAAAAAAATATCCTAACAACAACTTAATAAAAGTTTCTAAATTTGATGCATCCTTAATAACTTTTTTAATCTTGAAGATTTAAAGTTAAATGTGCATAAATATCTACTGTAACAATCTACTCTTAAAATAGATTAACGAATATTCACAATAAATCTTAACATTAATCTTCCAATATTGAAATTTTAAGATACGTCAAGTTAATTCATCAATAAATTTTACTTCAAATTATTTCTTCATTTCTCTTTATTTAATAGTTTCAGAAGTTTTTTTTATATACATCCATAATTTTAGATAACTTTATAATAATGTAATATGTCACCTTTATTATTGGTAAAAGTTCCAGAGACTCTCATATATTCCTTTATCCTTTTTAATATTCTTTTCTTAAGTTAATATAACTCTATTTGCTAATATAAAAGTAATCTTCATTTAGAGTAGATTTCATCTTATATATTAAAACATGAATTCTTTTTTTAACTGTTCTATCATTTATTGATTATTAAGTATATGCAAAATATTTTCTTTTAATTTTTCCAAGCTATTCATATATTAATCACTTAATTCAACAAGAATATTAGTTTCAACTAAATTTACCACTATTCAAAGTCATTATCTTTAAAATTTGATAAATTAATTTTATACCTTTTGGAAATTTATATCTCTGTATTTTATCTTTATTCCTAAATTTTAATACTCTGTTATACATAAATGTTTTCTTATGTTATAGCAGATATATTTTTTCTTAAGTAAGTGTAGTTGTCTTTTCTTTTTCACGGTTATCCCAAAAAATAACAATAACTTTAGCTTTTCTTTTAGAATTCCTTTAGATATCATTTTAGTTATGAGTTTAATCTCAGGACTGAAATTAGTTTGTAATAAAGAAACTGGTTTAAACTCACTTCTTGACATTAATGATTGCTATAAAATATATTATATCCTTAGACAGCTTTTAAATATTACTTTTACTGTTTAAAACTTTTAAAAAAATTAAAATTTGTATACTTTTTATGAAAAAAATTGAAACATCTCTTCTCTTTAGTTTTAATGAATTCAATCCTTGATCATCTGCTCATTTTTTTAAAAAAAAACCTGAGTAAAGTGACATCAGAAAACTACTTAATTAAATTTCATTGGTCAATATCCAAAGTCAAATTACTTTAAATAAATATTTTTCTGTCTATATTTAAAATAATTAAAATCAATAAATATTTTACAAATGAAACTAATTTAAATCATTTCATTAAGACTAAAATATTAAATATAATTATAATTTTAATATATGATATTATTAATTGAATTTAAATATAAAGTTTAATAATAAATATTTATACTTAAAATATATTATTATTATGATAATTTTAAAATAAATTATTATCTTATAATCAACAATTGTCCTTCTTTTATTTATTAGAATTCTATATTTTTAGGTTTTAAAGAAACACTATAATGAAAATAAATTAAGGTTCAATTTATTACTATTGCAACTTTTACTGATTCTAATAAATCTATATAAGTAATAGTGTTTGTTTTGGATTGGAAATTATTGGATTGAAATTATAAAGTGGATTATAATATAAATAATTATAAATAAAGGATGGTTATTAAATATCTCTACAGAATTCCATTTTTAATCTTTATGTATTAAGTTATTTATTCATGTTATAGTAAAATTTATAGCATTGCTATCATCTAAATTTAAAATTTAAAATTTTGGAGCTATAATATACATTTTATATTCTACTTCTACTATGGATAACCAATCAAAAGGTTACAATATATACATATAAATTAGCTTACCATAGCGCTCATTTTTAAACAAACCAATATAATATCAGCAATATTATAATTAGGTAGTAAATGAATTTTTATAGCTGATTAATTGTACTGCTTCTTTGATAACATATTTTGATATGCTATTGGTTTTTAAGAATGTGGGTTGTGATGCTGTAATTTGCATACAATAGCTAGTTGGCTATTGATACTTAGTTTAATATATATGTAAATTATATCACTACAGTCTTTATAAAATATTATAACAATCTATACTAAGATAGCTCTACAACTAGGAAATAAATGGAAGTTTATATTCTAGTTTTGGCATTGCTTTGACAACAGATTTCTATATTATTTTGGCTTGTTTAAACATTAGAGCTATAATGATATAATTTATATATAATAATCAGTTAGCTATTGGCATTTATAGTTTATTATATTTTAAATACTGTATACTAGTTTGTTTGAATGCGTGTAAAAATGATTGCTTAATAGTACTATCTCTATTAAACTGAAGTTTTTTTAATCTGAAAGAAAGTTAAATTTCTGTATGTAATGCATTTAAAGAAATTAAGCAAGCAACATAAATTGATTTCATTTTAGGATTTCATTTACTCCCTATTGTAGTATTGCCTTCATAACAAATTGCTATAATACTCTGCTGATTTGTTGGAGCAGAAGGGCTGGATAACGAAGTAGTTGACTTATAAAAAAAATAATTGAAATAAAAATTTAAATGTAATTTGTAATATCATTTTATTATAAGATTTGAAATAGAAAATGAAAATATTCGTTATAAATTAGGAAAACTAAACTAATAATTACAGAAATAGTAAACATTAAAATAAAAATTTTATATGTGTGTGCAAGCTATATATGTATACATGTGTGTATGTTTTAAAATAGTGTGTAAAGAAAATACACTCACCATAAAATATTTAGAATATTTTTTTAAATTCTAAATAAATATTATTATAATAGTTTATTAATTTCTAAATAAATAAATTTAAATTTTATTAGAACCTATTTAATATATAGGGTATATACATGATCGACCACTCTCCATTCTATCTCATAACACTGATATACTTGAATACACTATTTAATTGTAAATCAAAATTTTTAGTTTATAATAAATATTTATAAATTCTAATAAAATATATAATTGAAAATTTATTTTAAATGATAAATAAAATATTTTTATTTGATACATATTTTATGCTCTTATGGAGCATATTTACTTATCAATATTGTTATTTGAATACAAGTATAATGTATATACTGAGCTTTGGATTTGAACACAGACTTTTAAGCTCTCTTCTAATATGCACTCCATCTTATATAACTAATACACATGACCACATACATGTAAAAAAAATAAGTAATCTCCAATATATATATATATATTGTGCCCTTGGTAAAAATTTAATTTTATTCCAAAACAGGTAAAAAGATTAATAATAGTCTAAAAGATAAGTTTTATATTTTTAATTTATTTGTTTTTTATAAATTGGTTAAAGCCATCTATTTTTGTTGTAATGGTAATAAATATTTTAATGTATTAATATAAAAAAAAAATAGAAGATATAATGTCGTTTATTATGGACATAAAACCTTGCTGTTATAATTTAATCAAATGATTATTCTCCATTATTATGCACCATGGGCAGTTTTTTTATGAGTTCCACTTCTATTAATACAAACTATGTCTATGATTCTTGACAATGCTCAGAGATTCACCTGATGTGCAATCAAAACTACAATTAAGCCCAGATACAAACTGAATCCAGTACAAACGTGATGAGTAAATATTATTTAAAACAGGCAAAACTCACTATATATATATTGCCACACACAGCCTTCTGGCATCCATTGATTACTCTAGCTTGCTGTGTGTGGCAATATATGTAGTGAGTTTTGCCTGTTTTAAAAACAGTTATACACAAGCATAAGAGGTGGTGGTCATGTGATGTTTATTGGCTTAAATATTATTTAAAAGTGGTTCTGTTAGCCAAACCACCATCTAAAAATCTAAATCAAAGTGACTGCCTGAAAAGAAATAAAAAATTATAATTATTATTATAAAGTTATTCTAAACTCATCTAAATAATTCTATTTGGTAGTACAATAAATTTAGTAATCTTTAAATATTTTTGAGAAAGAATCAAAGTAAATTTCATCAGATCAAAAAAGTGTTGAAACTGTGCACAACATTGCAAAACATAGTTTTTTATTCAGTCTTCCAAGAAAAGAAATGATAAATTTTAACATTTTTTACAATAAAACACCTTCTCAGTGAGAAAACAATCCACTCTTCTTTTTATAATAATTTCATTTGATTTTAATTGATGTTTAAAGTCATTCTATGTAATATTTTGTGATTATTTAAAGCAAATAAGTATATTTTAAATATAATAATTAAGATTAAATGAAAATGTTAATAATTTATAACGGTAAATTATTAATATTAATTTATAGTAATATGAATGTCAATTTCAAATATTTAAATATGCTTATTTTAAATGAAATGTATGAAAATTGGGGTTATACTTTACATTTTAAGTGAAATTGAGAAATCAAAGGTTTGAACTGGACCCCTTCATATCAAAATTTACTATTAAATATAAAAATAAGAGAATAAATTTACTTTGAAATAATTTATTGAAAAAAATTGAACCAAAATTTTATATTTTAAAAATATAAAAATATAAATTTTACTTGAAACAGTTTAATAAAAACGACATATAATTTACAGTCTAAATCAAGCAGATTTAAAAGTCAGTGTCTTGTGCAATTTAGTCCAATGATTGGAAGCCAGATTCTAAAATGTGGTGATCTAAAATTGGTCTCAGTGACATTTAAACTTCATATGATCTATTGAGCAGTAAATCCATTCATATATATTAGTAGAAGTCAGTACAGTTAATATTTTAATAAACATATTACATAACCATGCACATAAATATAATTCAGTATTATATTGTTTAAATGTTAGTATAACAATCAAATCAAGAATTTGATTGTTTTTCATTACAAATAATTACATATGAGCGCATTTTACTACAGTTATATTTTTTTATAAATAATGATTAGTAATTGAGAATATTTATTGTACATTATTGTTTTGATTTGGCACGCCTGTATTTTTGCATTACTGAACAGCAGATTTTCACATGGCCCACCACTCTCCACTCTATCTCATAACACTGATACACTTGAACACATATTAGATCAACATAGGTGTGACAAGAATCTTGGTCTCAGGGTGGCCTTTGAGCATTTCATCATCAGATTTTCAATTGGATGGATGGTTGAGGAGTTGGAGTGTGAAGTAAACTGAAGCCTGTCTGTTAAAGTATGAAGATTGGCTATCTTAATATATATATATATATATTGTAATGATATATATATCTTATATATATATATATATATTGTAACGATATATAAATATGTCATTACATTAATTTAAAATAAAAACTTAAAAGTTCGCAAATAAAAGTAAAAAACTAAATGCTAAAATTAGAATGTTTGTTAAACATATATACATTCGCACAGATGCCAAACTTTAAAAATATTTTTTAAAAAAAAAAAAAACAAATAAATAAATATTTGAACGTACTTTTTTATAAAAAAAAAGTACAAGATTTAAAAATAAAAACAGGTATTAATTAATTCTTGTAATCTGTAAATGGAAATGATTGTTTATAAATTGTTTGAAAAGCAAGCTAGCCTTGGGCTCTTGTATAATTAAAATGATCTGATGAAAGATAGATAAGAAAATAAAGAGAAATTAACTTGACCAATGGAAGCACTAAGCCTTGGCTTGGACCCTAACGAAAGTGATGGATTAGTGATGTTTTGTTGATTGAATCCGTGTGGATAATATAAAAAGGGAAATACAGTTTTTTCTGAGTTCCAGCGTTTTGTGTTTGAGAGATGTGGTAGGACGCACATACCACACTCTCTATTTAAAAAAAAAAATGAAAAGACTGTGATACATTGAACCAGCTATTGCCATCTCCAGAACATTATCTTCCAATGGAGGTGTCGCAGGAATTAAAAGCAGAAACCTGGACTCTTCTACCGTGAGCTATGAACTTTACAAATTAACAACAACAAAAAAAAGTAATTAAGAACTTTCGTCATTGTTTTTTTTAAAGATTCAGCTAATTTAAATTTTAAAATGAACTCTTATTTGATTTTCAAATTAATAATTGATTGTTTAAATTAATATAGTTAAGTTTTGCTAAAATCATTTTCATTTTTATTATTTTTATTTGTAATAATATTTATTGTAGAAATTATTAAATGCATTACATTTAAGTTGGGTATAGACGTTGCATGGATTCGTTAGTGGTTGATTATGTTGTGGTTTCCACAGTCGATTAGAACATATAAGTCAACAATGTCACTGCGGTGTCTTATGATGAACACCAAAGGGTCTCCTGTATTCCCTCAGCAATTGACGTTATCGATTGACTTTGTATTTTGATCGGTTGTGTTTAATTTGGAATGTTTTTGACCGTGGAATCTGTGCAGCCGATCTATACTCGACATTATAAAACAAATTGTATAAAAATAATCTGTGCGAACGTATTTAAATGTTAAATTTAAGTCGGGCATGAATGACTATATAGTTTTGTAAAGTTATATTAAGGGAGGGTAATCTTAGGTTATTCATTTCGTAGTTGAATTGGTTCAATGGATTGGGTATATTTGTGTAATTGTAGATGTAGTATGAGATCCGCTACAGGCAGGATTATATATATGCCACACACCTTCTGTTTGCCTATGGATGGGTTTGTAAGATGGCAAAGGACCACAGTCCATTCCTATGGAGTTTTATGTTTATTGTTCTACTTGCCAACAGATGTAACATTCCTGTTGGTGGAGAGACAATGTCTTCTCTAATTCTACTTACTGATCAGATGTATATTCCTGACAGTATAGTATTTTGTGTTGTCATATTTTCATGCTACATTGAATACATAAATATATCAGATGGATTGGCGCCAGTTTGATTGCGAAATTTGTTGTCTAAGGTTAAATCAGGGAAGAATATTTTCTTTTCAAATGCAGATCTATGTAGTCTATTCATACTCGACTATCTAAATAAAATATTAAACTCATTGAAACTTAGTTAAATGTAAAATTAAAAGTTAATATAAAAATCTAAAATGTTAAACTTATTCCTCAAATTAGAATGATTTTATATGTGCGTAAATAAATATTTTTACGTGTTAATTTCTGGCAGTGGCTTTTATTTATTTATATTTAAGATATAAATTAAGATATAGATTTTTATCTCTGCGTCTCCACTGAGCTAGTGACTTGGGCTAACGATCTGAATATTTAAATAAAGTGGAATCTTAACAGCGCGTATCTGCCTACTCTATAAATTTTTCTAGGTTTAAATGCCTAGATGGCGCCTTGTAGAGCAGATATCGTAATTTGCGGTTAGATTCGATCTTCACTTTCATTTCGATCGTTATAATATATATATCTGAGCACTTATAATCTGGACCAACTGATGATTGTTGGTTTAGCATGAAATATATATATTGGTGATTATTTATCTTTTCAACATATATGTGTTCAAGTGTATCAGTGTTATGAGATAGACTGGAGAGTGGTGGGTCATGTGAAAGTCTGTGCTCTTATACTCTATATATTACATATATAGACACAGGTATATAATAAGTCTGTGTTTCAGTTATTGAACAGCATATTGTTGAATATATGCATGATAATGTTTCTCATGTTCATGACTTTCAGCTATTTGAAAAAATTTGGGAAAGAAATATTTAGAATATTTTAGATACTTTCCAATTGTTATTGAATTTTTCCCTTATATATATATATATAAAACTTCTTTCATAAATATCAGATATCAGCAAGCTTTACAAAATCTTATGAGCCAAGTAAAATCTTCTTGTAAGCCAGATTCCCCCAGGCTGTAGTTTGAGTTCCCTTGTTGCCGGGTATTATAGCAAATAATTATATATTCAAACTAGAACAGCTCTCTAGCTATTTTACAAGTTTATATAATTAGTTATTTATTCTACTATTCAGTTTTTAATCTATTATAAGTTTGAATAATAAAGCTTTTGCATCATCAGATGTTCATTGATTACACAAGCTCTCAATAGTGGCACTAAAGTAAAGAGCTAATCTTGTTCATATTTTTATATAATAAGTAATAAGTGATAGGTATATAATTATATACTCATTTGATGTCCAGATACAAATCCATAAACACTCATTTTCAGGTTGTACTTTATTCCTTATGAGTGATTTTTATAACCTAGCATTTTAAAAATCATTTTTATTCTGTCCAAGATGAAATCTCTAATAATTAGTACTGTAATTTTCAATACATATTTCATATGAAAAAAAATAGTGTTTTCAATGCAACTCCGACTCAAATCCTCAATTGTTTTAGGTTGTTATTAATTAAAGATTAAAACATCTTAGAAGTGAGGGAGTACAGAGTTTTATGCTTGACAATAACATTTGTTTATGCACTTTATTTTTTTTATTTTTATATATCAAATGCGTTGACCGGGAAGCGAACCCGGGACAGCTGCTTGGAAGGCAGCTACGCTAACCGCTAGACCACCAACACTTGACAGGTTTACAAATAACTTTTAAATTTAGTTTATGTCGCCCACAGTAATTAATTTAAGGACACTATATATATATATTTTTAAAAGGGTGCACCAAAACATTCAAATATTCATATCACTTTTATTAGGAAGCAGTCATTAATTAATATAGTGAAACTTAGATTTATTTATTTGTTCAAAAGATTATGAAAAACAAAAACAATATATTTGGTTAAAAACAACAACATTAAATTAATATCTCAGATTGTGTTGTATGATAATTCAAGTAAAAATTGCGGAGGCAGACTTTAAGTGTACACAATAATGCAAACAGTGCACCACACTCATATATATATATTAAATAATAATAATAATAGTAAATGCCAATAATAATATTATATAAATTAAGTAAAAGTACTTTAGATCACGATATAATCATTATCAATTAAAATCACATAAACAAAACAAAAGAAAGAAAATACCACGTGATTTTTCCACTGAGACAAGACTGATTATGAAAAAATAGGAAATATATAAAAATGGTGCATAAAAAGGATTGAATATCATGAATTTTATAAAATAGTATAAAAAGGAGTTTATAATGATATAAGATAATAGGGAAAGTTATAGAAGAGAATAAATGTATCAAGAGTGTAAAACAACATTGTGGAATTGATAGGAAACATTTCTGTAATAAGAAAAGAAGATGGAACTATTACTAAAAAGAGAGATGATATCATAAAATGTGTAAAAGAGTTCTATCAAGAATTATATAGCAATAAAGAACAAAAAAGTACTTCCTACAACTACTAAATTTTCTGAATTGACTAGGATTTTAAATGAAGAAGTGAAATATGCAATTAAATTTCTAAATAAGTGAAAAGCTCCAAGTAATGATAATTCATATCTTAAGAGGAGCAGGTGAAGAAATAGAAATTTTTTTGGCAAAATTATACACCAAATGTCTAAATGATAAAAATGTACCAGATGTTTGGAAGAATGCAGTGTTAATATTAATATTTTACAAAGGAGATAAAGAAGATATCAGAAATTACAGACCTATCAGTCTTTTATCAGTTTTATACAAAAATTTTAACAAAATAATTACAAATCGTTTACAGCAAACCTTGGATTTAAATCAACCAAAAGAACAAGCTGGATTTAAAAGTAGTTTTAGTTTAATGGATCATACCCAAGTATTGAGAGAAGTTATAGACAGAACCAATGAATATGAGAGATGCCATTATTTATAAAAAGACATTTTATTTTATATGCATTTCTTCAATTATTAAAACATTGGATAATCAAGATATAGACCTAGGATGTTGTCATGGTCTGAAGAATATTTATAAAAATGTGACAGCAACAATTAGATTGCATAATGATGCTAAAAAGATTAATATTGAAAAGGATGTGTGACAAAGTGATTCCATATCTTCAAAACTTTATTATACAGCAGTTTTGCAAGAAGTATTTTGTGGATTAAAATGGGACGCTAAGAGAATAAAAGTAAATAGATTATTTAAGTCATCTAGATTTTGCGAATGATGTATCTGTTTTCGCAAATAATGCTTTACAGCTTCAGGAAATATTGCAAGAGTTAGTATATGAAAGTAAAAAAAGCAGGAATCAACGGTAAAATGTTAAAAAGACTAAAGTAATATTCAATGGATTCTCAAAAAAAAAAAAAAGTAAAAATCGATAATAATGAAATAGAAAAAGTTAACACCTACAAATATATTGGTCAGATTATTATTAAAGATGGAAACCTAATGGATGAAATTAATCATAAAATTAAACTTTGTTAAAGTGCTTTTGATAGAAATAACTTAATATTAAAATAAAATATTCTTATGTGTTTGAAAATGAAGGTTTTTAATAAATGAGTGTTACCCGTTCTTACTTATGGATCTGAAACTTGGAAACTTAATAAAAGAGCAGTACAGAGACTTTATACCACCCAAAGAAATATGGAGATATGCATGTTAGGAATAACAGGAAGAGTGGAAAATGAAATACATGGGTGAAAAAACAAACAGGTATTACTGACATTATTGAAAAAATTAAAAAACTAAAGTGGAGTTGGGCTGAACATATTTCTAGAAGAGATGATAATAGATGGACAGTTAAAATCTTAAATTGTATTCCAAGAGATTGTAAAAGACCTAGAGAGAGACCACATATGAAATGGATAGCTGAAATAAAGAAGCTTGTGGGGTTGATGTTGAAATGGTAAATCTGATTCAGATTTGCCGTTCCACAGTCTAACCCACCTAATCACTTATTTTACTAATGTTTTTTTTTTTTATTATTATTCTGAAAAACATTTTTTAACTATCCTGAATAAATCGCTAAAAATTTGTTTTGGATACTAACACACTCTAAGTCAGTGTTCTTCAACCCTTGGTCCGCGGCCTGGCACCGGACCGCGAAACTTTTCTGCATGTCTGCGAGCTTAACGGGCAGTAAAAAGTTTGTAATAATAAATAATAAGAGTTTAAACTTTTAATTAATATAGCCAATTTTTATTTATTTTTTCATCTCATTTTTACCCAATTAAAAAAAAAAAAAAACAGAACGAAAACAAAATCTAATCAATCATTCATAAATTAATTTGTTTTTCTAGTTATCGCAGATGTTTATGGGGGGGGGGGGGGGGTAGAATTAATTTTTTTATTACTTTTCTAAAAAAAATTTAAAAAAAAGTTTTTTATTATATAAACTCCATATATATATATTCTAACCTCCCCCCGTGCATTCTCACCCCAAAATATACTGTTTATTACGAATATTACGGGTTCTAGCTCAGTTAACAAATAAATAAATGAAATATTCACCATTAATTAAAATGATTACTAGCTCTAATTTTTAAAATACAAATACGGTTCAATTTTAAAATGAATTAACAAATATTTACTATTTTCATGAGACATGGAGTGACAATACAGGGAACGAGATAGACTACATTGAGCCATTATCCACACGATACTACCTCAATGGCATAAGAACACTATCCCCCCCTTTTTATTATACCAAATAACTAATTCATAGTATTCTTACGACTTTCTGAGCTCTATTTACTACGATTAAAATAATAATCATATCTTAATCTTCTTTATAACAAGAATCTAGCTCAATTAAATAAAATGAAGTAAAATAAAATAAAATCTCAGGTTCCTAAATTGTATTCTAACTGATTTAAAATTACGGTAGTAAAATATGAAAAGGGAATTTTATGTCATAATCTACTACACAGCAACTAATAATAATAAAAATAATAATATAATATAATCTTATTTCTTCCTAAAATGAAATAAATAAATACGTACGTGGTAGTATTTTAATAATCTGACAACAGAATACGTGTGGCAACATTGGCATATAATTTAATGTAATATTATGGCAACCGACTTATGACCAATAAATAATATAAAATTATGATCTTTTAATTTTAACATACCAATAAATTCTCAAAATTCTTATAACACTTTTATGTTTACCTTTTGTGCAAAATTTATATGTCTGTTTCAATTATAAATGTATCGTGATTTCATGCATCCATGTGGAGAAATAACAACTCGGACACAAAAACTTTAACAAATTTAAAACAAAGATTATTAACAACATAAATAATTAACAATATTTTTACACTATATACATTGGATATCCCTTACTCTCATATCTCAACTTAGTTTATTAGTTTATAAAATGAAATCAAAATATTATTTACTTTTCCTAGTTAAATCTTTTTTTTTTTTAACACTTAAGAAAATACAGCATTATTACTTGATTTATTATTATGGTTAGCTTATTACAAAATGCATTTCTTATATGATTATCACAAACACTTTTCATCCCTAATATTATTAAAATTACATTTTTTTTTACAAAATTTACATTCGTAATAAAATTCTACAAAATAATAAAATTTAGTTTCATATTGGTTGTATGGAATCTTACAAAGTCAAAACACTATTCTACATTCGGTATTAGGTTTTTATTATTCATTATCCGATGTTTATTAATCCTAATATTCTCATTCAAACCTTACTTTGGATGATATTATTATAACTATTAATATACCATGCACAAGTATATGTTTATTATACCTTATTGAATTTTCTCTTGATAAATATGCAATACTCATTCCCTCCAACATTAATATTAAAAAAAAAATTCATTCAAATTTTATTATCACTTTTAAAATACTTGGTTTAGATTTCTTTTCAAAATCTTATATTCATTTCTGAATTAATTTTACAATGTATTATATGATTCTTTCTCTCTTTATGATATTTTGGACTTTCAATTTTAAAGTTACACAATTCTATACATTCAAGCAAATAAACTATTCTTACACAAATGATAACATATCTTCAGTTCTATTTTATTCATTATTTCTTTGAAAATATCTTTCTGACCGATGCAGATTCATGAAATAAGGATAGCGAAGATAGATGCATAGGATCAAAATACAACTAGAATATTACTCGTCATATACCTTGACAATCATGGCACAGTGAATTAAAAGACACTATAGAGGAGTGACCTTTACCTGTCTACCAACCTCTATCATAGGAACGATGCTAAAGCTATTTCTTCAGCTTTATTCTAACATCAAAAGTTTAAAGATATGCAAAACACTGTCCAAACCATATGTGTTCAGTCATAGGACTTAGTTAACTATACTAAACCACACAAAACTAAATATGATCCAAATCCCTTATATTTTCATATTTCTTAAAATAAAAAAATATCATCTTGGTTTCCTCTCCACTAGTACTTCCAAGTCACTATCCGATCTTATTTCTCAAGATTTTTTCTATACTGTACATCGACAAATACATATCTGCATTACTAACAATAATAAAATTCATTGATATTTTAAAACAATTCCACTGTTCTATAAGAAAATCTTTTTACTACTTTCCTCCATATATTTAATCATATACAAACTATTTAAATATCTGAATACTTTATCACATGAAAGTTCAAAAGAATCACACAATTGTTCTGTTAAATTATATTATTAATATACTTTAAATAAATTGTTGCATGCATATTCCGAATTACTCCTATCTCATTATATGTTAAAATGTTGCATAAAATGTGTACATATAATTAAGACTTTCACACTTCATTCTTAAGTCAATAGATGATCTAAAAAAATACATTATGCATTATAAATAACTATTAAAATTACCAAACGACCTTTATCTCCTCGATCGTGTTCCGTAGGCTTCACCATCCATTTGATCCTTGTAGATATAAGATTCACATCCATACACTTTATTTTTAAACACTATTTCTATAATTTTATCAAGTTATTATATTTAAATTTTAATATTAATAAATTTATGTTTTATGTTTTCCCTAATCTCACATAACATTTTATATTTTAAAATAAATTAGTAAAAAATATTCAAACTATATTTACTGTACTCCTTCATCAAATTTTCCTGAAAACCGTTCATACTAAAGCCAAAAAAAAAATTGTTTATCATTTCTTTTCCATTCACTTAATGTTCCTCTCCCTGCTTGTTCAATTTTAAGGTAAAACAAATATTACTTCGTTCAATAAATATTCATGAATGATAATCCTTGGTTTTTATAATATTTAATACAATTATTAATTATGATATTAGTTAATCCCATAAAGAAAACTTCTAAATATTCTCTTCTAATATTTCCTGCTAATATTTTCTCCCACGCGACTTTTACGATGCATCTTCTCAGTACTTTGATTTAAATATTCAATAAAACTTTTCTGTTTCCATGGATTCATTTCATTAAGTAAATTAGATTTATAGTTTCCAAATCTTTATCTTTATTAATCATTTCTCTAATGAACACTTTATAATATTTTTAATTCTTCTTAGAGAAAGTTTTTCTGTTCCTTTTTCATAAAACACAATAGCTCTTTCATATTATTCTGTAACTTTTTTCCTTCTTTTAAAATTCTGGTACTATATACTTTGTAATGTTTCCTTTAAAAAGACAAACATTCTTTCTCCCTTATAACTTTTATATATTTTTTTCTTTATGATATACGCATCTTAATTTTTCCATAGAGAAGAATAAAAAAAAACTTCGGAGTAGCCTTTTAAAATTGTGCGTCATAATTTTTCCTGACGGCAAATAACTTTTCTTTTAAGTTTTCTGTATAATGTCCAAATTATATTTATCTGAGTTCTAATGATTTTCTGGTTGATCACAAATAAACTGTATTCAAGGCACTTTACAATTATTTTTACTTTATCAATACTTTTAGGTACTTTTTTTTTCTGTAGTATTTCCATTTTTACTGCAAGGTTTCGGCTAAACTTGAATAAAAATCCTGGTAAGAAATCTTTTAAATTAGCCTTCCATTTAAAGGCAGTTCAAAATATTATATTTTAAAACAAAACTTTTAAAATAAATACAAAATTTTTAAATTATAACACTTTTCTAGCTTACGATCTTATACAGCTAAAAAAAATATGTTCCTCCTTCCTTTACTTACACATTCCTTCTCCCGCTCCATCTAATTCCTATTTTTTGTCTGCTAAAATACCTCCGTTGATTGGTTAATGACTTCTTTAGCGCAAACAAATCTACACATTTTTAGTTTTATAATAGATTAAACTTTTTAAAATAAAGAATTTATGACGTCATGTTTTAAAATATTATTTAGAATAGTATTTTTAAACTCAATTATAGTTTTATCAAAATCATTTAAATTTTAAAACAATTATTAAATTAACATTCAATATTTCAACTTTTACTTTAACGATAGATAGCAATTACATTTAGTTTTATAATTCACAAACTTTATTATTATATTCTAACAAGCGTGTGTGTGAAGGTATATAATATACAGTCACATGATTACTAACTTTATCAGATGATTTTTTTTATTTTTTTTTATTTATGTCTCGGTCTAAATTACCAAAACTGATATATTTTATAAAAATTTGGAAAATAATTTAAAAATGTAGAACTAAATATAATTCTCACCATCCCAAAGTTTATCTTAAAATATATTAGATTAAATTTGAATATTAATTATAATTATAATATTACATATAGCATTTATTTAATTTATTAGTTTTAAAACATTACAATTGAATTGTTAATATACTTTTAACTATTTATAGCTGTATTATTTTATATGGCCAGCTTTTACAACCATAAGCAAGGATATAATTAAGCTTTTTTTAAAATAATCCATTACACTTTTATATACCAGGTATTTTTCAGCCTTAAATTGTACTATAAAATCTAATCGATCATACAATTATCAATATATATTACACAAACGTATTTTAAAATTTAAAATTTTTTTTAGCAATTGACCATTCTACCTTATTATGACCTATAGATAAGGGCACAATATATATAAAACTTTATCTTATATATTTAACATTGTTGTTTTGATCAGTTATAACAATTATGCTTATCTTTAAGAAAATTTATCTATAGACTTCTGCTGGTCTGTGAAATCTTATCCTTATTTTTGCTGATTCGCGGAACCTTATCCTTATTTTTACTGGTCCGCAGGTGTGAAAAGATTGAAGACCACTGCTCTAAGTTATTTCATTGATATTATTAAAAGGAAAACAATTCAAATAATACATTTTGAATTTTTGTATACATTTTATATATCTGTATGTTTAAAATATCTAATTTTTTTTATTTAAGAATCCAAGATGGCCTTTTGGAAAGATTTGTACCTCAATAAGAAGTTGAAATTAAAAGTTAAATTAAAGTATTGATAAATTACCAAAATCCATTTACTTTGGAATCTCTATTAATTAATTAATAGAAATTCTACATTGTTATCTAAGTTAAAAAGCTAACATAAAATTATACTGAAATCTATTGATCCTTATCGAGGTACAAACTTTCAAAAATTAGAACAAAAGCATGATTCCTATTGTTTTCTAAAGGCAAATCATTTCAGGCAGCAGAGAAATCGAATACCATTAGGAAGATATAAATAGTGGTCCATTTTTAGAAAAAAAGAACAGACAAAAAGAAAGAAAGAGTTTGAGAAGTCTCCATGATTTTTAAAATGTTGAGCAAGTAGTAGAAAGGGTAGATCACCACTTGTCCCTTCCTGAAACCTGAAATCTTCTATTTTGTCGCTGCCAGAACCTGCCTTCAAAGAAGCCATCTGCCACCAACGTTCGCCCACAGAACTCATCCCGGGGAACTCCAAGGTAAAATGCCGAAGAGCTTAAATATTTTTGTCAAGATGTTAGAAATTATTATTAGAATGTAAATATAATTTCTTAAAGCTAAAAAGAAGAATGTCTAAAGTTATTGTTTATTGACACTGTTAACTGGCTCTTTAATCCTTTTTCTTTTAAATTATAATGTTTTTCATAACTCAAGCTCACCATAATTTTTAATATTTTTGATTATTTGACTATGAAACTATTTATTTGTTTTTATGTTAAATTTAGCATGAGATTTCATGCTTTGATTTTTTTTTTATTTTGACAAACTTCACTTGCGGGGGCTCAAAGAGAGTAATTTGCTAAGAGAGCAAATTATGTTTACTAGGGGAAGGGAGTTGTCATAAAGAATGATTTAATTTTAAATAAAAATAAGTTGATCTAATTTTATTTTCGCAAGTCTATGTCGAATAAAATAAACTGACCGTAATTCTTTAAATAAATTTATTATAGATTTTCCAGGATGGGAATCTAGTATTTTATATTTCTGTAATTTGAAACAAAAGTAATAGATTTTGACCTAGTAACAGCGCCGGTGGATAGTGTCAGTTAATTGTCATGCTTTTTTTTAAGTTAAGAAAGTGGGAGGGGGGGGATTTATTAGAGAAGTAAATTTCCTTATTCTATATGTTTGGTTTTTGTAGGTTAAATATTTACATAAAGTAGTTGTTTATGCAGGTTGGTCTCTCTGCAGTATTAGATCATTTAAGGCTATTTAATTATAATTCATTCATATTTAATGATTATAATATCTCGGGTTAATAAAGAATGCTTGGAGTAGCATGGACAGACCTAAAACAGTCATTCATTTGGTGTTCAGAGTTAGCTCCTGGTTACGCATACATCTGTGAGCTGGAGAGAGTGGTGGAGGTAGAGTTGGTTCGTTGACATGCTATTCATAGAGGCAGATATGTTGGCTCTCCATAATTCCTATCTCCTAGCAGTATATGACCGCGACAGGTGGATGTACCAATTTTCCTTTTATTCTTCATTGGAATAGGCATGCAAGTGTCCATAATCCAGCTCATATGTCCTTACCTATGTTTCTTCTCTCATTTGCATTCATATACTTATTAACCCGACATTGTTTTGCTTTTCTTTGGCCTATCTAATACGTAAGCCATAGGGAAATGATTCTACTTAAGGATCTTCAACCTGACTAATCAACTCCTGTGTTTGCTTTTTTTTCGTAATTAGTTAAAATCATTTAATTTTAACTAATTCATGTTATAGTTCTTATAAGATATGATTTTAGTTGAAAGTCCAACTAACGAGGCTTGTTGGTTTGATATAACAGCTTACAGTTTTAATCACTGTAAAATTAGTTATAAGCTATTCCTGCAAGGTCCACCAATGTCATAAAACATTAGTTATTTGAAATCTAAATTATTATTTATAAAGAGAAAAAAATCAATGTTATTTTCTTATTATTGGAGTAAGTTGCGGAATCAGTCTTATTGTAATTGTTTATTTAATGTCCCTTTCAATAGAAATGGTTTTTTTAAAAATCTTTTGTAAAGAAAAAATAAAATATTTATTCTTTATATACGTCAGGCAAATGTTTAAACCTGCTGCTGTATTATAAGCTTGTACTAAATGGGCATGGATAATTTTAAAATCCGTGATCATTTAATTTTAAAATCTTTTTTTCAATAAATATAAACAAAAGAAATTTGTACAAACCCAATAATATCAAAGATAACCGCTAATGTAAATTCGTCATAAACTTATCTAATTATAGAGTTAATTTAAAGATTGTGTTTTTGTTTTTTTTAAAGAGCTTCAGTTAAATGTAAATGTAAAATCCTTAATGATTTTAAAATATATATAACTAAAACAAAACTTCCAGTGTTCCTCTAATCATTTTTATTTACTTTTATTTTAAATAATCTTTGATTTTAAGTTTATATATAAATCAATCACCCAAGTTCTCATTAAAATATAATTAAAAATGAATCTCATGCTTTAAGGCTCGGCTTCCGGCACGGTGAAAGTAAAGAAATTCGATGTTATCATCGAGAAAGGTTATTGATTAGATCTTTGACCAGGGAATATAGGTAAATAGGACAGAATCCACAATGTACCTGACTTATATATCTTGTACATGGTCGGACTCGAGGTACTTTATCTGTATTCCGGGTCTTGTTGGATTGATATGCGTTTTTCGACCGGTACAATGTGAAGAAGAGAGGCTAGAGATTGAAAAAGATGGATTGAACTGGAGAGATCTTATTCTGCAGTGGATTGATAATGGTTGAAAATGATGATGATGACGTGTATATCAATATAAGTGGATTGTCTACTTATTATACAATTTTTAAATTGGTTTATAAAAATTCCTCCTTTACCTTTTTTATGATATCTTTCTTCATTAATATTTTTGTGTGATCTGGATTAAAGGTAAATTTAAAAATGCAAAATTTTTATAGTCAAAGAAAACTGAGGCAGTATTAGACTGATTATTTATACCGGTTATATATATATGTGTGTGTATGTGAGTGTGTGTAAATAGAGGTATTTGAACTTAGGATTTTTCAGTCTATATTCATTTTTCACTCCATCTCAAACAACCGACACACATGACCACATAATGTGAAAAAGACAAATGACCCCCAATACATGTATTTCATGCAGAAACAGCATCCATCACACACATATATACAATCAATGCTCGGCTTATATTAAGGTAACAATTCCTTAAACTTTAATGGCCAGGCTTCAATTTTCTCATCTTTCCAACTATTCAATTATCCATTTTATTGAAAAACCAATGCTTTGAGCATTCCATCGTTGGTTTTTTCAATAAAAGGGATGGTTGAATCGTTAGTTAAAAGGATGAGAAGATTGAAGCCTGTCCATTAAAGTTTATGGAATTGGTATCTTAATATAAGCTGAGCACTGATTGTATATATGTGCGGGAGATTACAATCTGGTCCAACTGATGAAGGCTGGTTCTGCACAAAATACATATATTGTGGATCATCTATCTATTTCACATTTATGTGGTCATGTGTGTTGGTTATTTGAGATGGAATGGAGGATGAAATATAGATTGAAAAATCTTAAGTTCAAATATCTGTATTTGCTTATATAAGAAATATTTAGTACACTGAATGAATAGGCTAATTCTAATATTCTCACGGGTAAAAGATGAATTCAAGTATTATTTCCGGGAGCTTCCGTGTAGTAAAAATATAATAGCTAAATAGCTGACATTTCTGTACAATAACAAGTACTTTCTTCAGAGTTTCTACTTTCTGAAATCATAAAAATGTGTGGTAAGATTTAAAATCGTTATTTTTTTCCTTTGTTATTTTCTTCTCCTCATTCTCAAATTCTATTGGTTGAGAAGTTTTAAAAAATATTTTATTCTCCAATAGCTTTTTCTAAATATTGTTAATTTTCTTTAGTTCATACTTTACATTTATACTCTTAAAGCTATTATATTTTTATTACACGGAAGCTCCCGGTGATAATATTATATATATATATAACTTTCCACAATTTAAATTAATATTCTACTTGCTATTAAAGATTCTCCTCAATGACTCTGCACTTAACGTGATATTGCATCCAGAAGAAATTATGTCTTATAGTAACTTAGACATTCGATTTAATTTAATTTATTTCGAAATCATATGTGAATATTTGATGTGACAAGATTATAAAGCTCTCAAATTTTTTTCTTAATCTCTCAGCGACAATCATTTAAGCAGAGTTCACTGAAAGAGTGAATTTTACTAGTGATAGATGAAAAATAAACTTTTGTTGATTTATGTAATGATAAGAAGCTCCCTAACTTATAACGAAAAGAAAAAAAAGATTGCAATTAATAAAGAATAATAATAAGTATTATGGGGGAAATAAAGATATTTTTAAAAAATTTTTGTTTTATCAGTACATCCTTCATCTCAACACAACCATATTCCAACTATCTACATTGGTAATGCAGAAACTCAAATCATTCTCTCTCATCATGTATGCATTTCCCAAATAACCCTTACTCATCAGGTGATCTAGAGTTATCAAACACTTAAATCTTCATTCCCATGTTTGATATTCATGCCATATTTATTGGAAATATATACCCTATATAAAATAAAACCTTTTAATTAATACACTGGACCATTTATTGTTATCCATTTTTCACCCCTTGCTTTGTTTATCAAATATTCTTTACATCAAAATGTCTATATACAATATTCATTCTGCTGGGGAAAATATAATGTAGCCATTGCTTTGAATTGTCTTAAATTCTACTAAATTGCAGAGCCCACATCTAGATAATTCTTTATGGCTTTTTTTTTAATTGAAAACTTATCTAATATTTCTATCTAACTATTGGATAATAAAGGCCTAGCAATACACTTGTAAAATATTACTTAATGATGTGTATTTGTTTACAAATTACATTGCTTCATGTGTATGGGTTTAATTAAAAACAAATATATTTAATTGAGGTTTCAAGTTTTTATCTGGGCTAAGAATAATCTCTAGTTTAATAAATTATTAGTAATAATAATTAATGTATTTATCCAGATTGGATTATATCAAACTTATAGATAAAGTGAGTTTGACATTTGTAAATTAAAAGGTAACAATTTACTATTATTGAATACTGAACATATGACTAAGATATATTTGAAAGATTGTGACTTGGGCCAACTGATGAGTGCTACTTCAGTACAAAATGTATATGGGAGGGGAGAGACATTTTTTCTTTTAATGTGCCTTTATTTATATATTCAAGCATATATAGTGGTGTGAAGATTATTAAGTACAACTATAAAAAAATATTACTAATGCTGTATTAATCATATATATTCATCTCATTAATGAACTACTTTTGATAATTCATTCAATTTTTTTTGCATTTCTTAGCTGGCAATATTTCAAATGTATTTCTTCAGTCTAAACAGGCTACTAGCTAGAATAATATTAATATGTGAAAAAAATTATTTCAGCTTATTATTGGCAACATCTCCAGACATTTTGTGACTGATATTGTTACCGGTATAAATCCACCGAGTTCAAACCCAGTCCCCGTTTAAGAATAAATTCCAAAACGCCAACTGAATTCAAACCCAAACCCCGGCATGACCAACCGATGATGACTTTACACCAGCACAGGGTTATCCCTTTTCTAGCTCAGCTTAGAACATGGACTAAATTCTTACAGTTAATGATATATAGATTTATTAGACTATAGATACTGGACGGTCATTCATGTAACGTATATATTTAAGTTGCCCATACAGACAGAAAATGGCTAAATAAACTTAGAGAGTAATAAGGTGGAGTACACAAAGATTAAGATTAAATAAAGTGTTTAATAAGCAAAATATAAAGCATATAAATATAGTGTTAAATGAGACAAATAGAAAGCATATAAATATATAGTGTTATATAATAAAAATAGACAGCATATAAATATAGTGTTATACAGTACGGTAAGACTTCATAAATCCTCTGGATTTGCCTACTAGTCTTTAGTAAACGTTTTATTTAATGAACAAACTCATGCCAATAGCTGTGTGATTGAAGGTTGGTTGAGAATAGGTATTAGAGTTGAAAATATTTATCTAAAGATTTATATTATTATTTTATTAGAAAGGCGAGAGTAGGAAAGTGGAGGTGGTTTTATTAAATAATAAAGGTATTTGTGTTTTATATAAATAAGAATAGTGAAGGTGTTCTGGTTCAAGACCATATGTTTAGATAGGCTTTCTTTGCAGTTATGCCCAATATTGGACAAAAGGTCATTTAGGTGTAGAGATTAGGGAAAGAAAAATTTTCTTCCCAATGTAGAATGCAGCTAACTTCGAAGGAAGTAGGTGGGAATATTGGAGGGTTTTTTAAGAGAAATTATATAAAATGGAAACTATTTGTCTTTTCTAGCCACAGGCTATCCTTATCATAAAAATAGAATTAAAGAAGGTGAAAAAATAATTAGTTAATTTTACTCTGGGACCTTAACCCTTCAGGTTGAGTGATATTAAATTATACGAGTTATTTCTAGATCAATACATTACGATAAACTTTGAAATATTATATATATTTAATATTGAATTAGATTGTATTTTATACAACTTAATAGAATATAAAGTGATTTAATTTACTATTGAATGTAAAGAATATTTAATTCAAAATAAATTACTTTTAAATTAAAGATCATTATTACCACATTTAGGGTTGGAATATTATATTGGATGTTTGTTTATGAATAGATAGAAAATATAAAATTCAGTTGAATATTATTACTATTATTAATTTTATAAATGATTTCTAAAGACAGGAGAGGGTTAAAAAAAGAATTTACTGACAGGTTAAATAAAGATTATAAATGATATAAAGACTACATATGATTCACTTGATTAATAATATTAAGAGGAAAATTAAAGTTATTAAAAATTCTCTTTTTTTCATAGCTTGGCTTAAGTAGGCGATTTTTGAAAGTTATTTGTAAGGATAGTAAACTTTGAGATTGAAGTTGGAAATTTGAAGTATATGAAAAGAAACAGGGAGAGGATCATATTGGAAGAAGCTCTAATTAGCATAATGGCGATTCACTGTAAACTTCTTAATAAGATATTTGAATTATTGTTAATGTGTGTTGTTAGATATCTCTCAAAAAAATTAAATTAGTTTTTTTAAAATTTGCACTGTGACCTTTCGATTGTTTTTGTTTTAGGCTCCGCCTATTTTCTAGCCTCTAGATACTTAAATAATTATCTGTTTTTAGAATCTTTTAATTTAATATGCATTTTTAAATGATACATTAATTACATATAAAAATTCCTTACTAATTTTGAATAAACAATTGCTCTGAAATTTGTGAATTAGATTTTAATTAAAACACGATAAAGAATTATTTTTGATATATTTTTTAAAGACTTTATACATTTTAAACTAAAATTTAAAACAAATAGCGCACTGAAACTTTAAATTAAATGATATAAATTCGAAACAAAAAAATATTATTTCATGGTTTGGAATTTATATAGCATCTTTACACATTGACTGATAAACTATAAAATATATAATTAATTTTTATTATAAATTAAAATAGACAAAATCTCACTGCGGGCGAACAGTAGCCTGAATTACCGTACATAAAAACACTTGAAACGAAGATCGGTTCTCCGATCTGTCTGTTTCAATATTGTTATATGGTAATCTGAACATTACCAATTCTTATAAATTGAGAAGCTCAACTTTTTTTTCTGATTAAAATGTTACAGAAATAGTTCCAACAGAGAATGAAAAGAATACTCAGATTAACAGGAGTAAACAGTATTTAACCTACACTATTGCTACCGTCAACTTTAAACTGGAGATTAATAGACACTAGATGATAGTACTTATCCAGTCCATCTCCACTGCTACTCTATCCATATCTCCAAACTATTTTCTGGATTATGGAACCTGGATCAAGATATAGGGATGACATAAGCATACAAAATAGCAGCAGTAGAATAAAATAGATGTCAGTTTACTCATGTAATGCATTGTGAAAACTCAAAGTCATGTGATATTTTTTGTTTAATCTCAAATTAACAAAACAACTATGTAAATTTATCACAAATCTTGCAAAGCATTTGTGTCATAATAAGATATTTTTTATCTGATGAATATTGGCAAATAGATTAACCAAGCAATATATAATCATTTAAACAAAAAAAGATGCTTCAAAAAGACTGAGGATTCACCATGAAAGTGGCTGAATAATCTGCATAAAACTAAATTGCACCTGATTTTCAACATGAAGTAGATTCTCAACTTAAAAGATAATGCTGAAGTGTACTGCTTTTAACATTTTAGTTTTTACGATTAAAAAAAACCTCAATACATGGTTTTTCACTTTTTACAACTTTTAAAAAAAAATTATTTAATAATTTTGACTATATTATTTTTTGTTTATTTACACTAACACACAGCAACTAATTTTAATACCTAGGCACCCATATTTTCTATTATAATGCATAATATATTTATCTATATATTGTAGGTGTCCAGATTAGAGCTGAATATCACAGTATAAAAAAATTTGTTGATCTTGTTTAATTTCATTTCACTTGATTTATGGATAATGGAAGAGTTGAAGAATTAATGTTAAGCAGGTAACTATGGAAACCATAATATTCAAACAACATTCTTATTTATCATTAATATTAGCATTAAATCATAAATTGGGTGTGATCAATTTTAGGAAAAATATAAATAAGTGAATAGATAAATAAATATAGAAAAATAATTAAGTGAATCATAAAAAGATTACTTGAATAAAATCAATATTATTACATATTTCCATTTCTGTTATTATATTCACCAACAACTTACTTATTACAAGATTAAATATTTCATGTTTCATATATGTTTATTTATTAATTAGTATTGGAATATATTATTAAAAATTATGTAAAAATATATAGTTATTGAAAATGTAATATGAATTCTTTATTTTGGGTTAAAAATGAAAAATAATATTGAAATTGTAAAACAGCATTTTATTTTTACTGTATCCAATTATTTTAGTCTTCATTTTATTCATTGCATTGGAGGCAAATTTTATTGAACAATTTTCTTATATCAACGAGTTATCTTTCAGTGATATACGACAGTTGCCTTAACAACATTGACATAAGCAAAGATATGTTATAAATAGAACTGAAATGCTGCAACGCTAGTTCTTATAATTTTATCTTTGCTTAAAATGAACAGGTTTATATTCATCTTTAAAAAATTATAAAATTTTATTGTTTAAGTGATTAATTTCTAAAACCATAGGAGGATAAACCCAACTGTCTCCCATTCAATTAGGGCAGTTTGTTGATGAAATTCCAGGGAATATGGAAAATTTAGTTTAAAAAAACCCATCAAAATTGTATTGCAAGCTAGCTATAAAAAATATTCTGTCGTTAAAATCTAGGATTTTATTATGTATTTGTGATGAATACAAACCCCATGATATGTATATGTATATCATACCTTTAATCAATAAATTTCATAGGATCAATTAACTCAACTTCCATGTGATATTAAGCAATAAAAATTTCACTTTTTAACTTAAAATAAAACGCTAGCATTTATTACTCATTTGGATATAACTAAATCTTGTCAATGAAAGACTTCTCTTTATATATTATTACCAATGAAAAAAGAAAATAAAAAGCTAGTGATGTGTAGTTTTGCATCACCCAAGTATCTGTTATTTTACAAAGTTAGATATATTTATATACTTGAAAGAAAATATCAGAATTTAAAGGCAAAAGTAATTAAATTCAAATCCTCAATCATTATCTACTTGAAGGAAAATTGACTGTATGCATTGGGCTCAAAAATCAGAAGCTATGATGGACAGCAGATAAAAATGAAGAATGAGATTGTTCACTTGTGGTATGATATCTATGTATATATATTTTCTTTTTTTTTTTAAAAAAAAGGGGAAAATATGTACATTTTGTTCACATTTTATTTTAAAACATGGGATTAAATAGTATATATGTGGGGTCATTATAGGATTCATATGATAAAAGGTCAGAGAGATTCATTTTTGCTATTATTATTGAAACTCTTATCTGATGATATAGGTTAATTTATGATCTGATTTTTTCAAGTGTTTGAAATTTTTTATATTCCAGATTTAACTCGGGATATTCATATAAAGAAGGGTTTAAATACAATAAATTTTTATGTTGGTTTAATTATTTAAAAATTATATTAATGAACAAATAAAGATCAATTTTTATTTGATCACTTTTTTTATTATAATATATTCTGTTTAAAGTATAAAAAAATATCCAGAACCTCTCCTTAAGTTTATATATATAGTATTAATGTCATACAACACATTTTTGAGTTTTATACATTTCTTTTTACATTTGAGAATACATAATTTAAATTTTTATTAGCTTATTTCAAAGTTACAATATAAATAAAATCTTTACCTTATGGCAAAAGGTTATTAAATTTATTTTTATACTGAGATATGCTAATCTTTTGCATTTTTTTATTATAAAATATAGGAAATTTTATTCTGTAATTTGATTACAACTCATATGATAAGCTTAAAAATAGGATACATTAAATGGTATTCAAAGAAGAAAAAAGTTCAATGATGACATGCCCTGCATTACATAACTTAAGATGACTACAGTGGTTCATAGGAGCAATGGGAATGACCCGGGCTGACATGTCCTGCATTACATAACCTAAGATGACTACAGTGATTTATAGAAGCAATGGGAAGGACCCAGGGTTTGGTAGCTTGGAGATAGGTGATTAAGTTTGCATGACTCGAAATGTACAAAAGATGACATCAAAGTTTTGTTTATGCAAAATTCATGGCATTACATAGGTAAGTCAGACCTATCATAATGGATGTCAATGTCCTTATATCCAGGGTCGAAGATATAGGCTTGAGTGTGGGGGCAATTAATAGTCAATTCCAAATGGATGCACTTAAACCAGTTTTTAATTATTTACAGCATAGGTAGTTTCTATCTGGATATAAAAGGGATTAGCCTTAAGGAGGTATAACAATCAACTTTCATGTGACTTCAAAGATGTAGGGGATGACCAAATTCTGGTATTTTTTCTGAATATGTTAAATTTTTTCTATACATAAATCAAGTGTATGATCCAGAACATGATTAAAGGTGAGCCAGCAATGGGTGAACCATAGTGAAAATAATATGAATGTTGATGAATGTATTTCTGGGGTGGATCCACATAGTATGTTGTTAATAAGTGTTGATAATGTAGTCATTTTGTTTTTTAGCATTGAGGCTATAAGGTCTCTGTAGGGTTGAAGGGAAAGGCAGTGGCAGAGGAGATGTAGTGAAGTTTCTTCCTTTCTGAGACATAGGGAGCAAGTGGAATCAATGCTTGAGAAACGGTGTCCTAGTAAATGTTTAGTAGGAAAGACCTTAATGTTAATTTTCAACAGGAAGTCAAAGAATTTAGGCTCAAGGGACCATTGTTTAAATTTCTTGATTAGCAGATGGTTGTTGAGCCAAAGAGGGTTGAGCCTGCAGAAACATCAAGGTATAGGATATAATACACTTCCCATAAATTAATTTTTGTAGAGGATGGTTTATTGAGAATAGCAATGAACTTAGAGATATGGGATATGAGGGTTGCCAGCCGGCTAGTGCTAACAGGGGGAGGCTTATCTGTGGGAGATATATCTTTAAAGAGCAAGAAGTCTGGATACTGCAGAAACAATCTGTAGATGGTGTAAAAGTATTGAAATATAAAGTATTTGTGGAGTGTAGAGACAGCCCATTGAGCTTTATGTGTTTCTGTAGGCCTATGAAGCTAATAGTGGCACTTCCCCACCCCCTCTAATCAGATCGGTGAACATTTTATATACTATATTTATTTATTGTTTGTTATAAACTTTTATAGAATGATAGATTTTCAAATTAATTAGATATATCCAAGAGAAATCACATTTGTAGTTTTTCTCAAGTGGTTACGATTTTAATCTATGGCATACATCATTTGTTTTGTTCTTTTATATATTTTTTATTACTACCATTATTAATTTTTTAATTATAAACCAATAAATTTAGAGTTGATTAATAATTTTGTGAATTAGTTTAATTATTTCTCTTGAGTATGCAAGATAAGTTTTGATACTTAGATTTTGATCCAAGATCAAACCAATATTGGTAAGTGAGATATGATTATACACCCATATGTTTTTTTTATATGATTATTATTATTATTATTATTAAGTCCGATTAGATATGAATTTTATATTTGTCTCTATATTGAAATATTTGTTTGTTTATCTAAATCAATATTACTATTAGAAATAATTTCATTAGTTCATAGTTAATCATTAAAGAGTTTATCTTATCTGGTTATAATGACAGTAGTATATTTTATTCTGTCATTTGTGAAGTGGGGACCATAAAATTTATTAACTAATATATCTTAATATCTATCTTTGGCTTGAATAACTGCCAATAATCGTCTTATATAATTTTAATTGTTATAAAATCCATTTTAGTAATTGATTGGTTGGAGATTTAAGTAGACGAATAATATCAGTGATTGTAAATCGATAAATATCCAATAGAAACCTACAATATATTGGGTCTTGTAAAATACAAGATTATCTAATAGATTTATTGATAATGAGTTCTTGTAGAGTGTTTCGTTTTAATACATAACTTATGCAATAATTGCATATCGATGTAATGTAAAGTATGGATAAAGTATTAATATTATTTTTACCATTTTATTAAATTAGATATAAAACTGAGTAAGGGTTTATTTTATTTAAACATTATAAATATTACGGATTTATAAAACATTCTCCACATGTTATAGTAATCATTTAGAAACTAGTTTCTTTAGATAGGGAATATTATTAAATTTTAATGTAAATTTACATTACTTTAAGTAATATTAGTTTAGTAAAGTGTATCAGAACTTAATTATTGATTTGAATTTGGTTTCATTTGATTATAAATCAAATAGATGTCTCAGGTATATGTCATTGTATAGGATAATGATATATGATTTCATTGCTTATCGTGGTTTATTTTAGAATAGTGAATGGATTTGATGATACCTAAGGTGATGATCTTGTTTGCTTCCTTTTGTTTTAAATACTATCTGAATAAATTAGGATTTGATAAAGATTGTCATCTGTATTTTACTTTAGGGTAGTAGACAATCCAAATAATTATGTATTGGAAATATTGTTATTCCCTAGTGTGAGCAATGACTGAGCTAGATAATTTACACAGGCTATAACAGAGTTACTATTTATTGGTGCATGTTTTGCTCTGTTATAAATGGTATTTAAACCATAAAGGCATTTCTTCATTGTCTTTTATTTTCATTTTGTGTCAGTAATAAATGGTGTCTAAAAATCGGTAGAGCATTTTATTTTATGACAAATGCTGACCAACCAAGGTAGAGAAATAGTGGAGTAGAAGATCCATTATTATTGTTACAAAATACCTACCCAATGCTGGACAATGATGGTCATATATAGGTTGTTATTGTTACAAAATGTTACATCAACTTTAGGGATGTTATAAAATGGCACTCCACATTTAGTCCTGATTTACATTATTATGAATGATGTCTCAATTCTTAAGCATACTAAAGTTTCTATAATCTCATCCCATATTATAAGCAATATTGCATTACAAAATGGCAACCAATGATTGGGCTATATTTTATTTAGAATATATTGATCATTTCCCAGTGTCATAATTTTTATCGCATTACAATATGTATATATAAAAATAACAAAATATTCTCATTATTTGCTTGACAAAATAAACAAGAAATAACATAATGTAATTGTATTTTACAACTCTGAAGAAGACTGCTAAACAGTCAAAACTATCAGACATAAAAATAGCAAAATAATCTCATTGTTTGTTTGTCTAAATAAATTAGAAATAACATAATGCAATTGTATCAGCTCTGAAGAAGACTGCTAAACAGTCAAAACTAGCAGACAATTTAATGAAAAGCATTAGGAAAAAAACAATAAATATTTTTTAAAAAATATTTATTTAATAAAAGGAATACAAAAAGAAAGAAATAGCCTTAAATATTTGATTCTTCAATATAAGCAATGTTCAGTCCATTGAGAATTATCTAATAACAGTCCTGACCACACCACTTTTGCATGAATGTAAAGTATATTAGATTGATGCATTTAACTACAGTATAAATTGATTTTAAGAGTACATTTAGTACCATTGAAATAAATCTCATTATTCTCAAAAATTCATAGATTCCATTTCCAGAAACTCCTTCCAATATGAATGATCTTTTTTATGGCATTCTAAAAACCAATGACTTTAGCGATGACTAAATAAAACCTTCAAATTGTAGTAGTTAATTATTTGGTCTGCTATATTCTTTATTTTTCATCTCAAACAAGATTAGAATTTTGGGACAGCTAGCAGTAGAAGAAACAATAATGGGTATTTAACTATTATTAATTGGTGATAAACAGAGCAAAACTCTCCATACAGTATTGCCACCTGTGCTAAACAGAGTAATCAATGGATGCCAGAAGGCTTGTGCATTGATTACTCTGTTTAGCACAGGTGGCAATACTGTATGGAGAGTTTTGCTCTGTTTATCAACAATTAATGTGCTAGTATAGGAAATGTGATCATGTGATATTATTAATTGGATTATATAGGCTAAAAATACTAAATATTGGATAAACGAATATTAATAAAATAAAAAACTGACTTTAATATTATATAGCCATTGACATTGTTGAGAAATATCTATAGGCATTAAGGCATTTTTTATTTCTAGACTTTGGTGAATTACTAAATCTATATTTTTATACTGTAAAATAAATATGTTATCTAAAATAATGCATACTCACTTTGAATATTGCAAAATAAATTGTTTTTGAAAAGAAAAATGTTAATTTCAACAAAATCACTTCCAATTGTAATGTCTTAATGAATACAGACGATTTCTTAATTAATTTTTTGACTGATGGCTAAGACAATGTGATTTTACAAAGTATACACCAAGATAGTTTTATATAACATATTTAATGTTTAGAATACTTTTAAGACTGTTGAATGTGCTTCCAAACATATGTACTGCGTAGTCTGCCCCCAAAAGTTATAAACATAGGTATTGCCACCCCTTTATCAATAACTCAAAATGTAGGACAACCTGCTCCAAAAAAATAAATGTTATTAGTTTATAATTTGGATACTTAATAGGTCAAAGATTAAAAGAAGACTGTATTACTTCCAGTGCGCATGAGTAATTAATTATTCAATATATATATCAAAAGATTGTATTGCATATACCTTTACATAGTAATGATAGATTTTATTGTCTTTACTAATAAAAAAGTTACAGATGTTCGTTTCCAATAAAGATCATAAAATACTCATTTTATTAAAGTGAAAGTTTCGCACTCTTTTATTATTCAAAACACACAT
The DNA here is from genome assembly GCA_028023455.1 of Epiperipatus broadwayi. Taxonomy (NCBI): domain Eukaryota; kingdom Metazoa; phylum Onychophora; class Udeonychophora; order Euonychophora; family Peripatidae; genus Epiperipatus; species Epiperipatus broadwayi. The sequence goes on from JAQFVV010000011.1 coordinate 9,955,177, forward strand.
CGACAGTTTTATGACTCGCTGTAAAATTCTCTTCCTTTTTTTTTTTTATTGATTTTAGGAATTAATAAATACTTAGTGCTTTTAAATAAATTTATTTTAAATAATAAAATTTTTCACATTTTTTTAATTAAAAATATAAATATGTAATATGGTGATTAATGTTAATACTTTTAATGGTTAAGATATTATGAAAATGATATTTAAACTAAGCTTTTACATATATATATAGGCAGTAAAGCTTTTTTTTTTTTTAGTAAATGACTCACGGCAGAGACTCAAAATTTGCCAGTTATTGCATATTGAGAATTTGAGTATTTTACCATCCTTGGTTTACTGTTTAACTACTGTTTAACTAAAGATATAGGTAGTTATTTGGATAGGCTCGGGATCAGCTGAGAGAAAAATCCTTCAAACTTCAGAGCGTAGGAATAATGAGCACTGTTCTACCACTGCACAACAAGGCCCTTATTTAGAGAAATTTTGATATATATATATGAAAGTTTGCAAATTCATAAATCAATTTATAAGTACTGGCAAGCAATTATCAATCATCATCGAGTATGTCTAGAAAAAAGCTATTTTGAGGCAGAAAACTCAGTATTATCCATTTTTTTAGGATTATATATGCTTAGAAAAATATAATAATAATAATAGAGTCGGTTTGTATATCCAGTCTCAATTTAGTTTAAATATTAATATTTGTATTTTGTCTATTGCATAGAAATGGTGATGTGCGTCATTTTTTCCCAATAGAATCAATGGCTGCCTTTAGCAATATAATTTTTTTTTTCTATTCTTTTTTAGTAATTTAAATTAAGTTACTGTGTTGGAATCTTTCTGATGAAATATTAGTTCATAAGTACTATTGCAGCATAAAGCATAAAAATAATAAATTGGTTTTGATATAACAAATGGTTGGCCTGGTTTATAGATATATTTAAACCATTCTTTGGGAATCTTACTTGTAAAGATCTGACAAAATAGATTGGTATTGATATAACAGAACCTCCACACATATTTACAGATCTATTTAAATAATTCTTTGGGGATCTTGGTTGTAAATTGTCTTATTCCATAATAGGTTTAAAATGGTATATATTATATTTATGATGGATTGATTTACTTTGTGATTTCATTCAATTTTTCTCAAGTCCAGTATTTACTAGTTTTTCTCTTCTCTTTAAAAAGTATATTGAATACCATCTTCATCATCAATGCTCTAACAATTCTCATTGGTTTTTGGTAGTTTTTTTTCTTTTATATTTTTATAAAGGCATTTTTAACCTTCTCACATAATTTTTTTTACCTGGTAACTTTTTATTTTTCAATATTTTTGTATTTAATCATAGTTATCATAGTTGGAAATCCATTCTAATAATCATTGTTATCATTCTTAAGATCAAATTTGATCACATGATTATATTTTGCTGTTTTCCAATGCTGCCATCTATTGTATGCTTGAGTAATCAATAGATATTCAACCAGTGACTCTCAACCTTCCCAATGCCATGACTTTTTAATACAGTTTTTTATGTTGTGGTGACCCCCAACTTTTAATTTTGCTACTATTATGAATCAAAAATGTATTTTTCAATGGTCTTATGTGACCCCGCTGAAAAAATTGTTCAACCCTCAAAGGGGTCATGACCCACAGGTTGAGAATCACTGTATTACACAGTAGTGCTAATTAAATCAATATCCAATATTATCTAACCATACATTCTGACTAGTTTCTAATTTATTGCCTTTGATAGACAGGAATTTGTAATTGATACATCTTTTATAATGTACCACTTTCTTATCATAACCAATTGAAAAAGATTTATTGTTTACGCTTTTCTACAACCAATCCTTTTTTTAAGAAAAAGATTTTTTATTATTATTGATTAACTACTCAAGTGTGAATCATTTGATGTTGTCAATTTTCATTTTATTAATACTTTTATTATGTTCCCCTTTTCAATAATTCCCAACTTTTACAATAATTGTCAGTCTCTTCATAAATCTTGTATTCTAGTACTATTTATTTTTTGCTATTTGTATTTTCTTCATAAATATTTATATGGTGTAGTTTTTGCTTCAATATCTATCTTGGCATTGCATTTTCCTAAATAGTGATGTTTAGTTTATTTAAATCATACTTATTTGTTGGGGATAATCCTAATATATTTATTTAATAATGAAATTCCAGAATGCATCAAAACCATTGTAATCCATTATATTTTTAATTTTCTTATAATGAGTCTGTTCTGTGTCAATACGTTTTCATTTTTGTCATCGTTTTAATGACAGATTTAACATCATTGATATTTCTTTCAATTTTACATATATATATATATTAATTATTTGTATCAAAATGTGTGTGTGTGTAAAAAGAAACTTATAATTATACTTACACTTTTCTTTGTTCATAGCTTATAATCATTAAATGTTATAGAAGTTTAACTCTATTTCTATATTTTTTTGCATTTCCCTCCAAAGTTTTTGCATTTATTACTGTTTTTAAATACATGAGTATCATTATTCATCTTTTTGTCGCTTTCTCCCTTTACATTTGCTTTATTTTATTTGTTTCCTATTACATAATAATTTTATTTAACCCTCTATTTTACACATATTTGCATCTTTTTCAAATCAATTTATATGTTGAATTCTTCCTTTATCCTCATTATTCTCTCATCTTGCCCCAATTTATTTATACAATTTTTAACTTTTAGGAAATAAACTATGGATTCTGCAACTGCTAAAGTATGGCCCCTACTCCACTCCTGATCAAGACTGTATTATATTTTAATTATATACTTTTTTACATTTACCCACACTGATAGTCAATTTATTAGTTTAGATTAATCTCAGTCCTTTATTTTTTAGCTGAAAATAATTGGATACCCCCTCAGCAACCAATAATTGGATGAATATTCATTTACAAACCAATGATTGGATGAATAGACAAGTACCTGAAAAAAATTTCAAGTTTAACCCAATCTTCTTTCAAATTCTAAAACATGAGATTTTCCCCTTAATTATAATATAATTTTAATCATTTATATATATATGGAAATTTTTTATGCATGTTTATCTATAGCTATTCTATATAATATCTTATGCACATTTTGACAGTTTTTTATTCATCGATTTTTCTCCTTTAATAGATTATTCTATTTTGTCACAAATCTTTTAATCATAAAATGAATATTTATTTAAACATTTCTACCTGCTATATGATATTATAAAATAGAACTTATTTATTTTCTTTTTTCTAACCCTCCTCCCCCAATCAGACTTATAATTAATCATTGTACAGTATTTGGTTTTTATGTGCGTAGAAACTGTTTTTATATTTTGTTTCCCCACTACATTACACAACTTCTAAGTTTCTGCTTATCACTCTTTTTATCTTTGCATCTTTATTAACTTTTGCTTACATTATAAATTGTATAAAGTTATTTTTCCATTTTTTCTTGCCTATATTTTTGTCTAGAGTTTTATGTTTTAGAATATTAATTTAGAGTTCAAAAGCAGGCCTCAAATACAAAACATTTTTCTGCAAGCCATCTTTTTTTATGGACTAAAATTTTTATAGGAATGTATTCTAACTAAACAAATTATTAAATTTTATTCATTTAATCTTGTTTATTTCCGTATACAAATCCTAATAATAAAAAAAGTTCGTTATTGTTCAAATAAAATTATGCAATCAACTGACAAATTTCTTATATAATAAAAAATATATATATATAAAATAATTAAAAGATTATACATTGAACAATATAATATCGCATGAGCAATTTTGATAAGAATTCGTTTTGAATTCAGTAAATATAATAATTTTTTTTTTTTAAAATAAACCCTTTTATCTTTGTTTTATTTTCAAGAAAGCAATATTTATAAAACTATAGAAAACGCTTTATAATATTCTATAAAATAATAATTTGATTATGATTAGAATAATATAACAAATCACATTAGAAATTAATATTCTAGAAAGCATGCTTTTATTTGATTTTTTTTTTAAAAAAAAGTTGTTAATAGAGTTCAGCAATAATTAATTTGAAAAAATTTGAGCAAATTCCTATGATTTCCAAATTTAAGGTTATTTAAAAATTCTTTCAAGATAATTTGATAATTATGCGATTCAACGCAATTGTTTATACATTATTTTACAGATTCAAACTTTCATTTAAAAGAAAAAAATTGAAACAAGTGACCACTTTTATTACATTTGATGAGTTTACTGGTTTTTTTTGTATGTGTCAAAGCGTCGGCCGGGAAGCGAACCCCGGGACAACTGCTTGTAAGGCAGCTGTGCTAACCACTCGGCCACCAACGCTTGACAATAAATGTTTTTAAAATTCTTTCAAAAAACAGCACTTATATTGTAATTAATATTTTAGTGCTTATCATAAATAATACCAATAACAGTATCAGTTTTTGTTTATTTAATATTTATTTTCGTTTATCGCATTTTAAATAAATAACATTTATTTATATATTTATTGTAATGATATAGGATGGGCAATGTTTGACTTAATCAATATACCCCATGATTTGCACCAAATTGAAATGCTATAAAAGGGCAAAGTGCTTTATTAACAAATACTTATCACAAGTGAAAACTAAGTTGAAATGGAACAAAGGATGATAATAATATAATCTTTGTTATATCCCAAAGATTTAGTTGGCAAATTGTAATGGAACAAAAATTTAAAAGGTTCAGGCTTGCTAATACCCATATTATAATAATATGAAAATAAGGAAACCAATACTTCAAACTAAAATAGTATACAATGAGAAATGAAAGAGAATGAGCAAATTAGTTCTTTAAATCCTATATAAAAGTCCTCTACTTCAAATACCCTTTAAATTCTATACATCTAGATCATCATTACAGAAAATTGCCCTTTTAAATTGTATAATAAACAAATAGAAAACAAGAATATTTCTCAGCTATGTGTCCAACTTTACTGGCAGTTGATATGATAATAGGGTAACTTTTGAAGTGGCATCTTATAACTCGCTAAATCAAACTCATAACATAAACAAAAAGAACATATTCAACTTTACTATCTCTCTCAATATATCAATATCTTGCTCTCAGGTTTAGCATTAAAAATAACTAATGAGAAAATGATTATTTGCCAAATTTTTACTAACAAACAACTAAATTTAGTTAATTTATTGAATATTTCTAAATCATTAATGTCCTATAATATAACTGCTTATTAATGTTATATATAGAGCTTGCAAATAAGCTCTTAACAAGCTTTGTAGTATATCCCTAACCCCAGACAGGTTTCTGCTACTGACTTCCTCAGTCATGTGCTAGGATATTCAAGCATTAGATTAAAAATACTATGACAATTCCAGCACTTTATCTAATAGATAACTATTAGGTAGAAAATCTGAAATTTTCAGACATTAGTATGTCTTCCAATCCAGCTATCTAACTTAAATAGCATATGGGAGTGAACCAAGTTCAGATACACCATATATTAATAACTTTAGCAATATAAAATCACCAAAGTCTTAATAGCAAAAAATAAAATTACAAAGAAATCAAGTCATATGTCACATGATCTAATTTAAAAAGCTTGTGTTACAAATGTTATTCTGCAAAACTTGTTAAGAGCTTATTTGCTAGCTCTATAAATAACATTTGTAATACAAGCTTGTTAAATAAATCATGTGACATGTGACTTGATTTCTTTGTAACTGCTTATTAATGTTTGTGCAAATGATCATTAGCATGTAAATATTCTCAGGGTAAAAATAATTAAATTAATAAACTCAAATACTGCACAATGATCCAAATGTACGAATAAATAATTAAGAAGGAAAATTCATAAAGTCACTTTAAGTAAAACAAGTGTTATATCTTTATTTATGTTCCATAGACTCTCTTTTTCTTTTAAGAATGACCATAACAATAAAAATTATTCTACACGAATAATTTTCATTAACTGACAGAGTTTTTTTTATATATTATTTATTCAATAACAATAAAATAACAAGTACAATATCCATTTTGATTTTATAGGTTTTTCACCAGATTTTATGACATTTATATTTGTAACGTTTATTAACAAGATGTTTATTAAGTTATATTTGTATCTGAATGAAAACCATTTATTCTTTAAGAATAATTAAAAGATGCAATAACAATAATAATAATGAATAGAAAACAATATGGAGACAAATCCAGCACACGTGTGGACTTCACAGACGATTGTCACACTACCATGGACATTGCTATACCTTTGCCTATGTTACCCAAGAAACCCTACCAGATTAAAATAAACATGATTTACATCTGTAGATACAGCAGTCCAGAGCATATAAAATTTATGTAATCTTGTGTAAATCAATAAAACAACTTTTATATATGTAAACCTACAATTACAGATTGCCCATGTAACCATGGCAATCCAAGCTATGTAAAACCCTTGTAACTAATCCACAGCATATAAAAATTCCTGTAATCTTATGTAAATAAATCAATCAATATGTACATACATAAACCTACAATTACAGATTGCCCATGTAACCACAGTAATCCATGCCATGCACTCTTGTAACTAATCCATAGCATGAAAAAATTATTGTAATCTCATGTAAATCAATAAATCAACTGTTAAATATGTAGACCTACATCTATCCATGTAACTACAGCAATCCAAACTATGTAAAACCCTTGTAACTAATCCACAGTATGTAAAAAATTTTGCAATCCTGTGTAAACCAATAAATCAACTTTTATATATGTAAGCCTACAACTACAGATTGCCCATGTAAACACAGCAATCTAAGCTATGTAAAACTCTTGTAACTCTCTAAGACAAGTAAAGTTTATCATTGAAGCATCATCATCATCATCATCATAATAATAATAAGAAGAAGAAGAAAAAGTAATAAAGAAAGTCTTACTCCACAATTACTAACAAGACTTAGTTCAAGTGGCTAGCTTTAAAAGGAAAAAAAAACCCTTCAAAATACACAATAAAAGTGGCATAAAACAAGACTGGAATCAAGTCCAAAATATAGCTAATCCAAAAACAAGATTAACATAACATATCTTGATGTACAAAAAGAAAAGACCAATGCAACTATTATATTAGCATTTTATAACCATGAAAATTAATATGAACATAGTTTTGATTCTAGTATTATTAAAATAATGTGCAAGGAAAAAACAATGGAAAACATAAGATTAAGAAAGTATAGCTCATCACACAAAATGAATATATAATTAATTAAAATTCTAATAGTATTCAAATTAGCATTCTCATCAGAATAGCTATGATTATGACACACACTTGTCAAAAGTATACTCGATTTAATTATTTTCACTTAACATATTTAATCTCTATCTTGGTAATTTTATATTATATTATATATATATATTGTAATGGGCACAGACGACGTTACATTGTTTTTTTTTATTAGTAAACATGAAAAGAATAAAAGTTCGCAAATAAAGCTTCCTTTTTAAGAATTAAAAATTGAAAATTAAAATTCTATACTAAACTCATATATATAAAATCGCACAGATGAAAAAAAATTATTAAAAAAAAAAATTTATTAAAAATAGAAAAAGTATTTAAAAGCAAAAACTTAAAAAAGATTTAGAGATAAAAATATATCTTTAAGTTTGAAAACAAATTAATTAATGTTATTGAAAAATGGAAATGATTATTTTAATTAGTTAAATGTAAACTAGCCCTTGGGCATTTAAAATGTATAAGCAAAGGTCAGATAGGAGAGAAAAACAATGGAATCGGACCTCAGTGAAAGGACCATCACATCAATGACATAATGTCAATTGAATCCTTAAAATTAATATAAAAGGAAAAGTTTGGAAATTATTAGTTAGTTATTAGAAGAGAGATGTGACTATATGTGTTAGTGCATAGTTGAAGGAGAAGGGATTGAAAAGACACACTCTTCAATCCCTTCAGTTTTGTTAAAAAAAAAAGAGAAATGACATCGTTTTTTCTACATTAAGGACCAGCTAAACTAAAATACCTCTGGATAAATAAAAAACAATGGCTAACTGGATACCAATATCTTCAGGACAGCGTGGGAATTCCCGTTCAAAATTACAAACAACTACAAATTATGGACCTTTTAAAACCGTAAGAACTTTAGATAATTCATGAACATTAAATTAAAAACTTTCCATATTTAAAAAAAATAGAAATAGATTCCTATCTGACCAAACTAAATTATTTATTAATTAGTTATAATTTTATTTGATGTATTTCTTTTTTGTAAAATCATTTCCATTTTTTTTTTTTTGTTCTTTAAGTTTTATTTATGATTTTTGTTTTGCGATAAATTAAATTATATAAATGTTAAACTTAAATTGGGCATGAATGGCTATATAGATTTGTAAAGTTAAATTAGGGGAGGGTAATCTTAGGTTATTTGTTTCGTAGTTGAATTAGGTCAATGGATTGGATATATTGGTGTAAGTAGTAGATGTAGTATGAGATTCGCTATGGGCAGAATCGCTTTTCATGCCGCACACTTTATTTTTGCCTATGGAATGTGATCGTAAGTCGGCAAAATGACCGCAGTCTTTTCCTATGGAGTTTTTTTTTATTGCTCTTATCGTCTTATAGATGTAGTATCCCTATCTAATGAAAGGCAATTTCTTCTCTTAACCTATTTGTGCTGTTGTAGTCGTATTACATTGAATACATCGATATATCAGATGGATTGAAGTTGGTTTGACTGCAAACTTTTGGCCTAAGGTTAAACAAGGATAGAATATTTTCTTTTCAAATGCAATCTATGTAGTCTATTCATACTTGACACTCTAAATAAAAATGCATTAAATTTAAGCTGGGTATAGACGCTTGCATGGATTCGTTATCGGTCAATTATGTTTTTGGTTTTCATATTCGATTAGAATATTAAGTTATTGGTGTCTCTGTGGCATCTTATGATGAATGCTATTGGGTTTTTTATAAATTTCCCTCTGCAATTCCACCAATGATTTTGTATTTTGATCGTTTATGTTTATTTTGAAATGTTTTTGACCGTGTAATCTATGTAACCGATCTATACTCAACATTAAAAACACATTTTATAAAATCCATCTGTGCGAACTTATAAAAATTAAAATGTAAAATCAAATTCTAAAATCAAGTTAAAATTATAAAGTAAAAGTAATGTTAAAATGATTCAAAATTTATATGTGCGTTAATAAATGTTTGTGTGTATAATTACTGGCAGTGGCTTATTTTATTCTTTGTAAAAAAAAATAAAAATAAATAATATTCTTAGATAAGAATTTATAAAATATAAATCTCTGCTATTCCACTGAGCTAGTGACAATGGGCTAACGACCGGAATCAACCAATATAAAATAAATAATTTTTTTTTGAACTTACGTATCTACCTACTATATAAATTTTTCTAGGTTCAAATGCCTAGATGGCGCCCTTGTAGTGCAGATTATGTTAAGTTCTTTATTCTCTAAATCCAGATCATTATAATATATATACACATCATGAATAATTTCCATTTCTTAGGTGAACTAAAAGTCTAAACATCTTAATCTTTCCACTAAAAATGATAGTCTGCCTTTTCTTGCAAATAGCATGATTGCATAACAGTTGTGTCAAAGTTTTAATATGTTTGCAATCAATATACTTGCAGGTAATAGTATGAAAACCATCTGATGGCACTGTTTTTCACAAAATGCACATCAATATATCGTTTTAGCCGCCTTAACTTATGGCTGACAGTACAAGGGGTGTTTGTTGAGATGTAACAGGCTGCCTGAGGGAGATGTATTCTACGATTATGTAATGAAATACTATGCCCATTGCATTGCGACACTATTCATCAATTGAGCACTCTTGAACTCTCACTATGGTCTGATTTGATGGTGGCCATATTTGAAAGAGATTAAACTCTGCAAAAATTCATTGTCAGAAATTTTTTAGAAAGTGTAGTGGAATTAGTGTTCCATATTAAGAATTGTCATAATGTCACAATGCTTTTGAACTGCACACAACTTGAAAAGGTTCTTCTTTTCAGCAGAGTTTTTTTCTGATTTCACACGCAAATGCCCATTTACATGCGAATCCGTACGAGAACTGTCAAATGTCATCTACAAGTTGTCCAAATTGTTTGAAGCTGAGTGAATTGCCAGCCAGCCACACAAGTGGATGCACAATATTGTGTTTTCCCAGAAAGTGAAACTCCTGCAAGCATACCTATGTAGGTCTGCATAAGGAAAGTTGTTGGTTAGAAGGCTCCAAAGTCCCATTACTTACAGCTTTGCCTGTTATTTTATTTGCATGTTACTTTTGGATGCTTTTTTATTGCCCCATAAATGGTGTTGTTTTGGTTTTTTTTACTTGTTTTGCTTCACAACTTATCCAAAGTTTCATTCCTTTTTGATTCAATAAATTATTTTATGAGGAAACTTGTTGTTGTTTTTGTTGTTCATATGATTATAAAGTAGGTAGGTAATATTTTATAAGTTTCATTAACAGTTAAAGTAGGTAATATTATATTATATATAATAAAAAAAGAAGTGTTTAAGAGTTGATTCAAAAGATCCCACCATAAAAAAAATAATAATAATAATAAAAAACTGTGTGCTAACATAATAAAATGTTCAAAAAGAAAATCCAAAAAGAAGTCAATAATTAAAATTCAAAACAAACCTTCCCTACCACCCTACCTCCCCCGGCTTAAAAAAAAGTGTTTTTTTAAAATGAAAAGGTTTATATCTTTTTTTTTAAATTAAAGGCCCAAAAAATTAAGGAAGAACTTTTCGCTATCATATAAAGCTTTCTGTAGTGTAAGGATTTGAAACAAAACAAAAAAAAAGCCTCGTAATAAATTTCCAAAAAAAAAAAAAGATGACAATTCAAAATCAAAACACCCCCTCTCCCCTCCATCCTCTAAAAAAACCAAGTGTTTAGTCAAAAGTACTGAATTGTTGAAATCTTTCAGCAAATCAAAACATCAACCAAAAAAAAAAAAGATAAGTTAAAAGAAAGCAACCAACCCCCCCCCATCTAAAAACAAAGTGTTTGATACCATATTTTTGTGTAAACAAACCAACAGAGTGTTAATCAATAATTTCAAAGCAAACCAACAACCCTAACACCATCTAAAAACAAAGTGTTTGTTTCTTTAAAAAAATGAACCAAAAAAAAAATAAAAAAACCATGTGAAAAAAAAACTTTGGTTTACTGTAAGTAATACTATGTGAAGAAACCTACAGACAGTTAGTCATTAATTTACAAACAAACCAACACCCCTAGACTATTTAAAAACAAAGTATTAGATTGCAAGAATTAGAAGAAGAACTCTCTTATATTAAATGGGATATTATTGGACTTTGTGAAGTTAGAAGAAAAGGTGAAGAGACAATTGATTTAAAAAGTGGACATATGCTCTATTATAAAGGCACAAATATTGGAAATACAAGTGGAGTAGGATTCATTATAAATAAAAAGTGGAAGAACAATATTGTGGAGATTGATGGTGTATCAGACAGAGTGGCAAGATTAGTTATACAACTTAATAGCAGATATCAAATGCAGATAATTCAGGTTTATGCCCCAACAAGTTCTCACAGTGATGAAGTAGTAGAAGATTTTTATATGGATGTACAAAAGGCTTTTGATCAGAGTAAACAACATTTTAAAATTGTTATGGGAGATTTTAATGCTAGAATTGGTAAACAAATGAAAGATGAAAGTGTTGTAGGTAATTTTGGTTATGGTAATAGAAATGAGAGAGGACATAGACTTGTGGAGTTTGCAGAGAAGAAAAAACTTTATATTATGAATTCTTTTTTTGAGAAAAATGTTAGAAGGAAATGGACATGGAAGCATCCAAATGAAGGTACAGCAGAATTGGATTATATTTTGACTAACAGGAAATACATATTTCAAGATTGTAATGTTCTTAATAAATTTAACACAGGAAGTGATCATCGATTAGTAAGGGGTAAGATACATGTTAATGCAAAATTAGAGAGACAAAAATTATTAAGAAAAACTATATTTACAGTTGATATTCCTAATCTTCAGAAACATTCTAATGAATTTAAATTAGAACTTATAAATCGGTTTCAAGTATTAGTAGATTTTGAACATGATTCAGATTTGAATGAAATTAATATGAAAATAACTGATACACTTTTAAAAACTGCAACAAAGATAGCTGGTAGAAAAAAGCAGCAATTGACTAATAAAATTTCTACTGAGACTAGAGAACTTATGAAGAAAAGAAGGAATATGAAGATATGCAAGAATGATGCATTAAAAAGAATTGAATATCTCGAATTTTGTAAAATGGTGCGGAAAAGAGTTGAAAATGATATAAGAAAGTATAACTGTGAATTAGCAAGAAAAGCTGTAGAAGAAAATAAAAGTCTTAAGAATGTAAAACAACATTTTGGTATTGGTAGGAAATTTATATCTGCAATAAGGAAAAAAGATGGAATTATTACTAAAAAGAGGGATGACATTATGAAATTGGTAGAAGACGCTCTTCCGATCTGAATTATATAGTAATAAAGAACAAGTACCTCCTATATCTATTACATCTTCCGAATTGCCCAGAATTTTAAATGAAGAAGTGAGAAATGCAATTAAATGTATGAAAAAAGGAAAGGCTCCAGGTAATGATGGAATTATAATTGATATATTAAAAGAAGCAGGTGAAGAAACAGAAAAAATATTAGCAAAGTTATATACCAAATGTCTAAATGATAAAGATGTACCGGATGATTGGAAGAATGCAGTAATAATATTAATATTTAAAAAAGGTGATAAAGAAGATATTAGAAATTACAGACCTATCAGCCTTTTATCAGTTTTATATAAAATTTTTACCAAGATAATTACAACTCGTCTACAGAGAACCTTGGATTTTCACCAACTAAGAGAACAAGCTGGATTTAAAAGTGGTTTTAGTACAGTAGATCATATTCAAGTATTGAGAGAAGTTATAGAAAGGACAAATGAATATGAGTTGTCATTATGTTTTGGATTTGTAGATTATGAAAAGGCATTTGATTCTATAAACATTTCTTCAGTGATTAAAGCATTGGATCATCAAGGTATAGATCCAGGATATTGTCATATTTTAAAGAATATTTATAAAAATGCAACAGCAACAATTAGATTACATAATGATACTGGGAAAGTCAACATTGAGAAAGGTGTAAGACAAGGTGACTCCATATCTCCAAAACTTTTTACAGCAGTGCTGCAAGAAGTATTTTGTGGATTAAAATGGGAAACTAAAGGAGTGAAAGTAAATGGAGATTATTTAAGTCATTTAGATTTCGCAGATGATGTAATTGTTTTTGCAAATAATGCTTCCGAGCTGCAGGAAATGTTGCAGGAGTTATCAGATGAAAGTAGGAAAGTAGGACTAAAGATAAATGTTAAAAAGACTAAAGTAATGTTTAATCGATTTGCTCAAAATATGAAAATAAAGATTGATTATGATGAATTAGAAGAAGTTAAGAGTTACAAATACCTTGGTCAGATTATTAATACAGATGGAAACATAATAGAGGAAATTAATCATAGAATTAAACTTGGTTGGAGTGCTTTTGGTAGAAATAACTTGATATTAAAAGGAAATATGCCTATGTGTTTGAAAAGAAAGGTTTTTAACAAATGTGTTTTACCAGTTCTTACTTATGGATCTGAGACTTGGACACTTAATAGAAGATCAATACAGAGACTTCAGACCACTCAAAGAAGTATGGAGAGATGTATGTTGGGAGTAACAAGAAGAGATCGAAAACGCAATGTATGGGTAAGAGAACAAACAGGTGTTACTGACCTCATTGAAAAAATTAAAAGATTGAAGTGGAGTTGGGATGGACATATTGCTAGAAGAGATGATAATAGATGGACAATTGAAATTTTAAACTGGATTCCAAGAGATTGTAAAAGACCTAGAAGGAGACCACATGTAAGATGGATGGATGAAATAAGAAAATGTGTAGGGGTGATGTGGTGAAGAGAAGCTAAAGATCGGAGAAGATGGATTAAACTTGGAGACACCTTCATCCTGCAGTGGATTGATAATGGTTGATAATGATGATGATGATGATTTGTTTATTAAAAACAAAAAGAATCAGCTGAAATAAATAAAAAAAACTTTAGTGGTTTACCGTCAGTGACGAAAAAAATTAAAAACTGGTTGGAAAAAAAAAACTTTTACCATAATATTATGTAAACAAACAGATGACCCATGAATTGGTATATTAATGTGAAATGGGAATAAAAGAGCACCATCAGATGGTAGGGTTCAGTATTCATACTATTACCTATTTGTATAGAATATTAATTCTTCTATTGTAAATTATAAAGATCTCACAAGTGGTAGGAATATTTACTATTTATATTAGCACATCCAATGGATATTTCTGCTTATAAACTATTTTATACCACTCTTAAAACTTCAGTACATAATCTTGTAAGCTATCTAACCAGTGAAAAATATTATCCTCTTAGAAAAAAATTTAATCTCTCATTAAAATCCAAAACAAAAGAATAGATTAATAGAGAAAACTTGTTTAGTCTCAGGATTATCAATTAAGAATTCGTTTCCTGGCAATATCAAAAGGCAAAGTTATCTTTGTTTACATAGATATAATCTCTATTTTTATTCTTTATCAAATTAAACATCCAATTCATGTATTTAAAAACCTTATATCATAATAACTATTTATGTCAATTTGAGTCTGACAAAATCAAGAATCTAGAGACTTATGTTGCAGATTTGATAAATCAGGTTATAGAACAACTGATATATACAAATACAAAAAACAATGTAAAAGAAATATTTTAAAGAGAACTGAGAATCTAAGAAATAAAAGTTGGATTGGACTACCATATTTACCATATATTGGAAATAAAATTGTAAAGATCTACACCAATAAATTTAACATGGGATTTGGAACACCCATCAATTTAAATAGACTAATTAATGATGCAAAGGACAAAATACACAAAGTAGATTGACCAAATGACTGCCCTTACAACTACTATGGAGAAACAAAAGCTAACTGAAAACAAGATTAACACAACACACTCTTTGATGTACAAAAAAAGGAAACACCAATTCAACTAATACATCTAATGCATCGATAATTTACAACCATGAAAAAGAATATAGATACAGTTTTGATCCTATTATTATTAAAGTAATGAGCTAGAAAAAAATAATAGAAGATATAAAATTAAAAAGGCATGGTTCATCACACAAAATGAATATGTAATGAACTAAAGATCTAACAGTAATCAAATTAGCAAAAAAATAGGTTTCTTAGATTCTCAACAAAATAACCATGATTATGACACACACCGGTTGAAGTATAATCGTTTCAATTAATTTCATTTAGCATATTTAAACTCTTTGTTGGTATTTTTATATTTGTTCTTAATACTGACAGAGTATCAAGGTATTTATATGTGTACAGCGAGAGTATTAGTAGTATATCTTTTTCTATTGGTTTGATAGTTTATGAAATTATGGAGTAGTTTTAGGAGTTCTTAAAAAGAATTTGATTGGTCATATAAATATATATATATATAATTACACATTCTTATTTATCTACACCACGTTAATCAATCTTAAAATTAAATGTAATATAAATGCACATAATGTATTGTAAAGTCTGTTGTTCGTATTAATTTCAGCAATAATTTTTAAAACTGTTATACACAGGTAAATAAATTTCATACAACGCATCAAATTCATATCAAGGATTTATAGGGTTTTTTTAAAAAAAAGCCAAATGAATTCTCAATGGCAGTGCATCTTCTTCCCAATTCATGAAAGAAAAGAATCTTTTTTTTAAAAAAAAAAGTAATCACTTGAACAAATTCTATTTTCTTTTAAAAGTAACAGTTATATATTTGTTAACTTACTGTTCAGCGTTAACTTAACAAAATAGAGACAAATTTAAAAGTTAATAATTATATTAGAACTCATATCATTTTATAGAATGAAACTTATGTTCCTAAATTAACTCACTCTCTTGAGTTTCTGCTGATGCAGTTTCCATAGTAACTGTATTTACTTTGATTACTAGCATATAAGGTTTCTGAACAATCCAACAAAAAAATAATTTCAAGGTTGATATCACACACAAACAGTTAGTAATGCATTATATATATATATAATAAAAATATATTAAAAAAAGTTAATACATTTTATATTCATAAACATATCAGTCTGTATGCGTGTATTTTACAGGTATATAATAAGCCTGTATTTCAGTTATTACATAGTAGAGATGTCTGCCCATCCCTTATATATATATATATGTGTGTGTTAATTGGATTATGTTCTTACATGAGGGGTCATATTGACTTTAGGTCAACATGGGTGTGTTGAGAATTTCGGTCTCAGGGTGGCCTTTGAATGTTCCATCATCAGATTTTCAATTGGATGGACAGTTGAAGAGTTGGATTGTGGAGTGGATTGAAACCTGTCCATTAAAGTACGAAGATTGGCTATCTTAATATATATCTGAGCACTTATTGCATATACGTGTAAAGACGATAATCTGGAGCAACTGATGATTGTTGGTTTAGCATGAAATACGTATATTGATGATTACTTATCTTTTCGACATATATGTGTTCAAGTGTATCAGTGTTATGAGAAAGAGTGGAGAGTGGTGGATCATGTGTAAGTCTGTGCTCATATACCCTATATATTATATTTTGTTTCTATACATAGCGCTTTGCTGCTATTAAATTAGCTGTGAATAGAACTATTATTTTATTCAGTTTATTGTATAAAAGTGAGACTTGGATTCCCTGATGACATAATAGAACTATTATTTTATCCAGTTTATTGTATAAAAATGAGACTTGGATTTCCTGATGACATAATAGAAAATTTTATTTAGGGATTCTCTGAAAAGTTCTGAAAATATAATGGCAAAATTGAAAGCAATCAATATTTTCTTCACCTTGCTGTATGTGATAACATATGGTGTACTATTCATATCTTAATTGGATCGGACAAGTGAAATCAATGAACGATAACAGTCCTCAAAAAAACATATTTTATAATAAACTTGGGCATGGGTTTTTATGTGAGAGGCAAATAACTTATAAATTTTTATCCTTCAAAAATACCCTAAAAACATGCAATTTTATTTACTTTCACTGGGAAAATATCGCTGAGGATATTATTGAAGTCTTTTAGAAAGAAAGGTTGTTGTTTTTTTTTTTTTGCAAAAGTTAAAAGATATCCCAAAATATTGAATAAGTGGACTAATGTTCTATATATGAAAATTTTTGTGATTCAAAGATTGATTTACAAAGTCATCACAAAACTCATTTCTAAGATGATATTATTATTATTATTATTATTATTATTATTATTATTATTATTATTATTATTATTATTATTATTATTATTATTATTATTATTATTATTATTATTATTATTATTATTATTATTATTATTATTATTATTATTATTATTATTATTATTATTATTATTATTATTATTATTATTATTATTAGCAGTAGTAGTAGTAGTAGTAGTAGTTATAGTAATAGCAGCAGCAGTAGTAGTTGAAATAGTACTATTAATAGTAATAGTAGTAATAGTAGCAGTAGTAATAGTGGTAATGGTAGAAGCAGAAGTAGCGGTAGTAGTAATATTTTGTCTTTTTTTTTAAGTTGGAATGATTAACACTTGTTTACAAGTTGCTACTGCTGGTGATAAATACTATGTTCAAGTGCATTTGCATCTTATAATATAAAAAAATAATCAAATGGTTTGTTGCTCAGAAGGTCACATGCTGTTCAAAGATCAAAGTGATTAATTGAGATACAAACCATAACTCTTTCGTTCTTAAGTCTGCCACTATATTAAAACATGCAGGAAATTTTCCAATATTCATATATTATTGTATTTGCATGAGTATATTAATATTTAAATACACATATATTATCTATACTAAACTTAATGTAATGAGAAGGAATTTGAATTAAGATTTTCAAGCTCCCTACAGCTATCCACTCCATCCCATACAACTTATATACATGACTACATAATACTTCATTCATATGCACTTTAATGCAAGTAATTTTCTTAACCTTTTTTATTTTCTTACAGTTTCGACTAAGATTTTGAAATAACGATCATTTTAATTAAAGTTAAAACTCTAAGGAAGATATAGCTCTGACGAAGACTGCTGGACAGTCGAAACTGTAAGAAAATAAAGAAGGTTAAGAAAATTACTTGCATTAAAGTATATATGAATGAAGTATTATAAGTAATATATATGATTATATGAAGATATGCAAAGAAAGTGAAGGAGAAGAATAACATAGTATACATGACTACATAATGTGAAAAAGATAAATGATCTTCAATATACATATTTTGTGCAGATCATTTATATTTTTCACATGCATGTGTCATGTGTATTAGTTGTATAGGATGGAGTGGATAGCTGTAAGCAGCTTGAAAGTCTGAGTTCAAATCCCTTCTAATGCTTATATTAAGTGAATTATTATTTTCTTATTAACTAAAACAAAATGTTGCTAGAAACTTCAACACCTGATAAACAGTGCCTTGAAGTTGTCTTGTTAACGGCAAAATCCAACAATTGATCTGAGGTTATTTATATAAATTCTATACTACTTAATAATTACTACCTACTTAAAATTACTACAGATGGCACTAGAGTAGAAATTTGCTTTTCTTTATTATACATACTTTGAAATATTTATGCATACTATGAAGCTAAAAAATCATGTGATCTGTTAGTAAATTCAAGACTTGTTACAAAGCAATGATTTGAATATTGAAAGGTGTAAAATTTAGATAACTTATTAGAGAGTAAACATGCTCATAGGTGTATCTAAAAAATTATGATAAATAAATATAAAGTATTTTCCCTTCTTAGCAATTAGAATTTAATAGCTATTAGAAACGCATGATATATATTTCCTGTCCAGTGTTTCTCTAAACCTCTGTAACAAATAACGTTCGACCTATATATATATTATATTACTATTTACTTGACCATAAATTTATTTTGAGTAGATGAACCAACAAAAGCAAATAATTCATCTTTGATAACGTAAATTGATAAAAAGATTTATGAGAATTATTTCCGGAGTTTTTTTAAATATTTATTTTAACATCTTTTTTTTTCTTCTTAATACTTCATTTAAAAAAATAAATAAAATGAATATTTTTGAAGCACGCTGACATATGCACACACAAACTTTTAACAACATTTACTGCAGATATATTTATATTATAGTTTTTCTTTTGATAATTTTTTTTTCCCAGTATCTTGTTGAAAAAATGAAATAGTCATGTGGAGTTTTATATTGTGATAAAATATGTGTTCGAGTTTGTTTGATTGGATTTTCGTAAGCAAACAGGCAGCTACTGTTTGGCAATTTCTAATACAGTACATTGTTTCCAATTTATTGTCGCTAATGTGCATGTAAAATAGACCTCCGATGCTAATTGCAATTTTAAATAATTTAATTTCTAACATACAGGCTATATATGTACCTGTACAAACAATGTAATGTATAGGGTATTTTGATCTCAGACTTTCTCATGACCCTCAACTCCCCAGTATGGGCTTTGAGCATTCCATCATCAGATTTTCAATAGGATGGATGGCTGAAGTTGGAGGGTGGAGTGGATTGAAGCTTGTCCATTAAAATATGAAGATTGGATATCTTAATATAAATCTGCGCACTTATTGTATATATGTGTAGGGATCATAATCTGGACCAACTGACGAGTGATTGCTGGTTTAGCACAAAATACATATATTGGTGATTATTTACTTTTTAGATATATATGTGGTCAAGTGCATCAATGGTATGATATAGTGTGGAGAGTTGAGGGTCGTGTGAAAGTCTAAGCTCAAAATTTTAAATAATATAAATTATTTGTTCATTTAATCATTGTATTTGTAAAATTAAATTTTTGATAGAAAAGTCGTTTTTTTTAAAAAAATATATAAATAGAAATGCATATCTAACTTTTTTTTTATTGCAATAAGAATTTAATCTTGGGGGAAAACAAATACTCTGGATACTTTCCCTATATGAAGTATTTGGGCGAAGGAAAAATTAATTAGAGAATGATAGTGAACAACACCATATTTTTAGCCAAATTTGATTACGTTTTAAATAATGAATCTTAAATAACGAGTGTTAAAGTTCTTCAATAGTTTAATGTCTTATTATTACTTTTTTCGGTAGTTTTTGAAATATCGCAACTGTAATGGGTTAGGGTTAAAAAGTAGGGGTAGAACTGTTGTCGAGTTCAGCAGGTCTAATTATATGCCACGTCACTATAATCATATATATATATATTTAAGTGTAAAGAGCTTTACGTCACTATAATTATATATGTGTGAATAAAACGCTTTGTGGCAACTGTTTGCCATAACCAGTACTTAAGGTTCAGTACAACTATGATTCCCCCCGCCCATGTACAAAAAGGCTTAGGATTTTTTTTTTCAAGATGATGATTTATGGATGACCAGCTATATATTGATCAGAAAATGGTATCTAGATTTAATTAGAGGTAACCCAAGAATAGAAAATTACTAAACCCTCATCTACTAGCAATTGGTAAACCTGGAGAGTAGTTTTCTTTCTCATTGTTCCTTTGTCGTAGGCTGTAGAAGAAGCCTTTCTTCTGTAGCGGCTTGCTGTTTTACTATTTGCCTGTAAAGGCATTTAAATTCATTTTGTAAGAATAAGAGCACAATTTTGTATCCAGTATATCTAACTAAAACGAATAATAAATATGATGCATTATAATCTATTTCTAATTTAATCTTGTTCACACGCAAATTTTCAATGTCCTATTTTTAAAAAAATAAATTCAGGTTAATACTAGTATTGCTTTATACAAAATATTGAAAAAATTCAATATAATTTTTAATGCACTTTAAAATATTTTATCAAAATAAAACTTTACAAATATTAATATTATATGACTAAATTTTTTTATATGCTTACTTATATGTTCACAAAAACAAGACTTTTTACTCTATCCTATAACCATCTACTGTAAGCTCAATTAAGATTAGATTCAAAGCTGGAACTAATATCATGTAGTTTAAAGTACATTTTATATTATATATAAAATAAAGTGATTTATAATTTCCAATTTTTTTCTTTACTTCAAAGAGCTCTGGAATTATTGCATTTTATTCTGTCCAGAATCAAACTAAGTACCTTTGGATTTAAAAACTATCAGCGACATCTATAGCAAAGAAATCCGAATTAATAGTAATGATTAAGTTTAAAAAATGCTATAAATTTTTTTTAAATTTATAAAAAACGTTATGCTTTAATTTATATAAATGGTAGAAAAAACTACATTAAAATATCATGGAATACCATTGTTATTCTTTATAGCAAAATGGCTATCAAAGATTGTATTAATTGGATTGTTTTTAGACATCAATGAATGATTGCCAGTGACTCAGTGCAGTTTAAAAAAAATCAAGAAACACTATAGACATAGCTTTGTCAGGCAAATGCAGAAAAAGTGTTATGAGCAAATGAGTGTTTTGTATAATTTTATCAATTAATAAAGCATTTGCTAGAGGGAGCATCAAACCTTAATTTATAAGTGCTGAGAGAGAAAGAATTCAAAATCTCTATCAGAAGGTTCTTATCCCCAGACCAATTGTTTTCAAGCTTATGGCTCTCCTCAATGAGTCCTAGTTCTCAGTGAGGTGAGTCTGGGGATAAGGACCTAGCTCCTCACTGAGGTGAGCCATAAGCTCAAAAACAATTGGTCTGGGGATAAGGACCTTCTGATAGAGATTTTGATTTTTTTCTCTTTTAGCACTTATAAATTAAGGCTGATGTGATGTATTTTGGCTTCTCCTTAAATGAAATCAAGAATATCTCAACAATTCTGCCCAGATAAACCTGTTAGCCACTTTATTTTTCCATTCCCCACTCTAAGTCTTTCCATAATCTGCTCCATCCCATTTCTACAACATAATCTTTGTCAACTCTATGACCTTTAAATCTAAATCCTCCTTATCTTTTCACAAACCCAGCATAAAAACCAATAACTCACTTCTGTATAACCACTTTGTTCATATCTATTCTCCCATAACTTCGTTATCTGTACCCTTTCTGCTTTCAAGCATTTACATTCAATCAACAAATGCCTAATATTTTCTATACCTTCCTTACACAATTTGCACACTAAATCACCCATAGTTTTCCATTTACATGTATATTCTCTTGTTGCTAAAGATCCCATTTGAGCCTTAAACAATAAACTACTTTCCTTACTATTATCATAAATTAACTCACATCCAATGTTTCATTTACTTCTATGTATATTTAAACTCTTTTTACCCTCCATACTAGTTCTCCATCTCTCCAACTCCCTATTTTTTATTAATGCTTCTATTCTTTTATCCCATTCCTTACCACTATAACACTCAACAATCCTCCTAACACAATCATCCCACCTTTTATACAAGTATACTGATATAAATTCTTTATCCAAATCTTTTGCATACCGTATTACCTTTCTCACCCATCTTGTTACCTGCCCTTTACTCATAACCCAATTAAACACTATTTTGGCTATTCTTTTACTATCCATAAACTGCAACCTACCAAACATTTCCATTTTACTTGTTGCATCTCTCATATAAAAACTTGACTATCCCATTTCTCCTTGAATTGCCTCTTTTGCTGTCCACATCTCTGCATCTAATCCACGTCTTCCTACTTCCTTTATATTTTCTCTAAATAATCCAAAACCCTTTTACTAACACATAATGCATCATTACCATATGTTAACCCTGCTACTGCAACTCCCTTTCATACAATTCTAGCTACATCATATTTATTATATGAAAATGCTGTTAGTTTCTTTACCAAACCCTTTCTTTTCTTTGCTTCATTTACCAATTTTTCCTCCCATTCATCCAAGCAATTTTTCTGATTACATAAGATGATTCCTAAATACCTATATCTATCTACCACACTTAACTTTATATTCCCCAATAAGAATTCTACATCTTCCCTTTCCCCAGTATTAACCATCATTATATTCGATTTTTCTTCACTAAATTTAATCCCTAATTCTTCACCCACCCTTGCACATGTCCTCAACATAATTTCCATATCTTCTCTTCTTTCTGCACACAAAAAGATATCATTCGCAAAAAAAAAGACCCGACAAAGTATACACTCCCTTGCCATCTATTAATGGTATCTCTATCTCTCTTCCTAGTCTTTCTATTGCTTTCTCCATTTCACTCAAATACAACAAAAATAAAATAGGTGACATAGGGCATCCTTGCCTTAATCCCATCCATTTTTAACTTTAACTGATTCTACATTCCCTAATTGGTAAGTATAATAATTATTTTCATATAATTTCTTAATAATATTTACTAAAGCTTCATCCATTCCCAAATTTTCTAACCTTACCCATAATCTATTTCTATTTACTTCAGTGGAGCTAGTGGTAAGCTCCTTCCAGTGAACATTTTAATACAAGCTTTAAAGCAAGTTAGTCAATTTTGTGTCTTGTTTTATTAATTATTACAGCATTTGACAGAGCTAATTAAGAAGTTTTACTTCAATATTCAATCTACAGCTCTTTCCCCATGAATAGTCATTTACTTTGTACTTATTTTAGTATGATTGTACTAAACTATGATATCATAAAGTGTGAAACATTTGAAGTGAATACTGTTGTTAAAAGAGATCTATACTAACTCTGATTTTTATTTTATAGTGTGCTTTTTAATACAATTTATAGACAGCTTTTTGAAGCAAGTAGAAAATGTAATAGATGATAATGAAGTTTTTAATATGAATCAATTAAAATCCAAAACAATAATTTTAGCTGCTTGATTTCTAAATTTACAATATATTTATGATTAAGTGACTGTGCTAATCATTAATTCAAATTATAATTATAGAATATTCTTAATATTTTTAATAGGCAAAACAATTTGGCTCATAGTCAACCAGTGACAGAAAAAAAAATCCACTGAAGTTTTTCGCTTTTAAGATAATCATCATGAAATGTGGACAAATTTAATTATTTTTAAGACATTCAATTTTTTTTTGCACTGCTTATATTAAATAATTCTTTAAAAATCATTTCTTTTTTACATTTTTCACAACACTTTTTTTCTCATGTGTCATAGCATTAGCCAGGTGTGAACCCACTAACCTGGGACAACTGCTTGCAAAGCAGCTGTTGCTGACCTCTCAACCACCAATGCTTGACTCTGTGTAAATAAACAAGAAATAATATAAAGTAATTGTATTTTATATTTCTGAAGAAGATTATTATTCAATCAAAACTGTCAGATAATTAAATAAAAGCATTGTGAAAAGTGTAAAGAAAGGTGATTATTTTAGAGATTTAGATTTGGATGTTGAGGAGTAGAAAGATTCCAATGTCTTGCTTTATACACTCATAATATAGGATATATGTAATAAACAGAATTATCTTTTAATATTTTAAAAGCAAATCATAAGACAAAACATTGTATTCATCAAGATAAAATAATAATGAATCTAGTATTGTGAGAGCTTATTTTCATTGAATTAGGCTATGAAGAAATAAATAGTAAATTAAGAAAAAAAGTATTATGTTATTTAAGCATAGTTTTCATGGAAAAAAAACAAAACTCATTTATATTTAAAAAATCATTATAAAGACACTGAAAATTGCTTGCTTTTGTTGGGCAGATTTATTGTAAATGAAATACAAAGGAGGTCTATCTGCCAATCAATATAAAAATTCCTACAGAAAAAATTGAAAGATAGCATCACAAGATGCCAGATATGGACTAAATGATCAGTATGTAATGTATAGGTATACTGGTGATTTATGGATTGTTTTTTGCAGAAAATTTTTATTTCTGGAAGACTTCAACACCACCCCCTAATTGTAGTTTTTGAATGTATTCTCATGAAAATAATTAGCATTATATTAAAATGTCTTTGAAATAATTTTTATAATATAAAGAGGGTCTATCTTTCCCATAAAAATTATCTTCAAGTTTACTATAAAACACCTTACCTTTTTAGAATGTTCTGGCATTGTTCATTCATTTTACATATCCAATCCAATAAAAATTATGAACAACATGGCCATAATTATTATAATTGCCCACTAATGTTAATTTTATCAATTTCATCAAGATAATTAGGCATCAGAGTTCATATTAATATTGGTTTCTCATCAATTACAGTGCCATATTTAATGTAATCCAGTTACTTATCATGACTATGGACTGGGGTTTAAATCTAAGCTGGATAAAATTTAATTTTTTTCAAAGCATAGGAAATTTTTAGATATCCAGCCCTTAATAAATTCAGCTTATTATTGATATTGTTTGATGAATGAATATCTAGTAGTTAACTGAAGGGTAAATGTTCAAATAGAGGTCATGCTCTGATTAGAAAAATATTAACTAGCCATGGTTTGCTTCATATATTTGATTACAGATTTCCATACAGTACATTGGTAAAGAAGATACATCTCCAAAAATCAGGAAGCTTAACATATATGTGAGATGAAGATCTAATAATTGACAAAAGCTTCAATGGAGAATATACAAGTTTAGTAAAAAAAAAAAGTAAAAAAGTAATATAACTATCTTTGGAATAAACTGTATTAATAGTATTATTTTCTGGCATGTGTTCAAGCAATGAAGCATCTGCAAAACATTTAAATTGTTTGGGGAAACTGCATTATTTATATATATAAAAATATATACTAAGTATATGATCCTATATAAATAAATACTGTAGCTCTGATAAAGACTTCTGATTATTCAAAATCATAGAAAAATGTTAAAGAATCAATTTTATTTGATTACATCATAAAAAATTATTAAAGAAAGATATAAACGATCTTATAAATATATATACAGATTAATGCATAGAGGAATAAGATATACAGAGATATTGTAATATTTTTATTTTTAAAAGGTCTCTAAGAGGTTTGGCAAACCATGTAAGAGAAGTAGTTAATATCTTTAATTTGTGAAGATATTCATGGAGGCCACATAATTTCCCGTTTCTTTGACTAATGATGAAGCATGAAGTTATTGAAAGAAAGAAATAGATAAAATTTATAACATAGATTTTTTTTTTTTACTATTTTTGGATATAAGTAAATTAACTTGGCCCTATAATTTTTTTTGCTTTTCAAAAATAATAATGAATTTAAGCATTTATTTTATATAGCGGATGTTTTTAAAACTGTAAATAGTAATAATCAGCCATTAAGCTAATGCACATGAGCTTTGTGGATTTTAACTATATAAATGAATACTCTCACTTTCCAAACACAAGATAAAGTCTTTGTGAAAAGATAGACTGAATCATCTACCCTTTCAACCCAAACGTTTAAGTATGGGAAAATCTTAAGTATTTGGAAATGAGAGAGGCAATATATTAAACAGTCACTTGAATTATGAAAAGACTGCTTTAAAGAAATATCTTTGGAAGTATAAATATTTTTCAAATGTTTATAATTTTTAGAGCTAGGCTTTTTAATATGTTTTTATGCATATTATCATTGCCTTCCATTTTAATCCTGTAATAAAACCTAATAACTCCTCCAAACAGGACATGAGCAACTATAATAATAAATATAATAAAAATCATTGAATTATTGAGTTTACTCTATTTATTGCTAAGTCAGCAACTATACTGTATTGAATCTTATTCCTTCAATTTAAATCCGTTATTTTTATTTTGAATTGATGTGATTATCTCCAGATAAATATTAATTCTCTCTCTGTGTGTGTGTATGTGTGTGTGGTTGCTTTAGTTTTTAATGGCATAAATAGTAATGCCTCTATTATATGACTCAGTATTTTTATGAACATGAACCATTTGTCTCATTACCAGATAGTTGTCACACATGAATTTTTATCATCCAAATTATTACACTTTATGTTTAATCTGGATAATAGATGAAAGTTATTAGCAGGCAAAAAAATTTATATTTCCATAGTTTCAGCCAAATTTAAACAGAAAACAGTAGTGACTTATTTTATTTTAAAAAGGTTAAAAAAGTAAGTAATTTATTTTGATTTAAATTGTTTAGTGTATAATGTTTATATATATATTTCATATGATGGAATTAGAATCCATTATGTTGCCTTAATATATATATATATATATATATATATATGTGTGTGTGTGTGTGCGTGTGTGTGGGTGGGTGTGAAATAAAAAGAATGTAATTTTACATTATTATCTAATAATAATAAACAATCAGTTGTAAACAAGGATGGCCATTTCAACTTCAAAAAAGAAAGGAAGAAAGGAGAGAGAGAAAATTGCTCTAATAATGAGTTTTATGATGACTATACAACCACAGCTACTTCTGCATATAGAACATGTTGGTTCATTTTTTTGTTTGCTTAATATTTTATGGTGGTGTCTGTTAATTTCTTTAGTAGAAAAATATTCTTTCTGAAATACTCAACACCATATTCAATTTTAGTTCTCCAATGTTTTTTATTCTCTGCCATATCTCTCCAACTAAAACAATAATGCACTTCTTTAAAATGTCTTTGAGATAATCATTATAATGTAGACAGAGTCTACATCTCCCATAAAAACTAAAATATGATTTTAAAAAGTCTTGCATTGTTCATTTATTCTACTTGTCTATTCTAATAAAAACAGGCAAAATTCTTTATACAGTAGTGAGTGCTAATCACTTGCAAGCTAGAATAATCAATGGATGCCAGAAGGCATGTGCATAAAATTCCTATCTAGTGCCTACTCATCCAATATTCCTAGACTAGTTTCTGACTTGTGGCTTTTATCAGAGAGGAGCCTTGGATCTGAGAGCACTGCACTTAGATCTTAGGATCTCACTGTCAAAAGCCACAAGCTAGAAACTAGTCTGGGGATATTGGATGAGTAGGCCCTAGATAGGGATTTTATGCACAAGCCTTCTGGCATCTATTGATTACTCTCATTGGCACAGGGTGGCACTACTGTATGGAGAGTTTTGCCTGTTTTAACAATAGTTATGAGCAAGCACAAGATGTGGTGATCATGTGAAGTTTAGTGGCTATTCTAATGAAGGTGTGATTTTACAATAATGGATTCCACAATATCATATCCAGCAAGTTGAATAACATTTATTAGTTTTATGATTCTTGCCAATACATCTTTAAAATTTTGTGGAGCATCTTTAAATGAAACTTTTCTATCTCCTTTATATTGCACTGATGGTGGGAGATCCAAGTTTCATATCCATACAATAAATTATATAAAATAAAATCTCTATATGTAGTTAACTTAGATGCAGTAATTATTATGTTGTTGCAAAATACTCTATATTTAACTTATTAAAACAGAAACAGCAATTGAAGTTTATGTTGTACCGCAAAATTTAAGTCCACTTTTCTATTTATAAAACTATCAAAAATTTAAAGTTATTTACATTCTCACATTGACAATCATCCAGATTAAAAGTTGCTGTATATTTTTCTTCTGTCACTGACTGATAAAGAACTCATGTTTTTGAACCTTAATTAATAAACCAAAATCTGTATATGTTGCATTCAAAACATTAAGAACATTCTGTGAATCAACTTCTGAACTAGAAAAAATATTAATCATCAGCATATTGTAAATCCAAAATCCAAGAGGTTATTACTTTTGCTTTTAATCAATTAAAATTAAAAATTCCATTACAATATTTGTATCATAATCAATCCTTATTTTCATATTTTGAGCAAACACATAGGTATATTTCCTTTTAATATCAAGTTATTTCTACCAAAAGCACTCCAACCAAGTTTAATTCTATGATTAATTTCATCCATTATGTTTCCATCTGTATTAATAATCTGATCAAGGTGTTTGTAACTGTTAACTTCTTCTAACTCATCATAATCAATCTTTATTTTCATATTTTGAGAAAATCCATTAAACATTACTTTAATCTTTTAACATTTATCTTTAGTCCTACTTTCATCTGATAACTCCTGCAACATTTCCTGCAGCTCTGAAGCGTAAGTTGCAAAAACAACTACATCATCTGCAAAATCTAAATGACTTAAATAATCTCCATTTACTTTCACTCCTTTAGCTTCCCATTTTAATCCACAAAATATTTCTTGCAGCACTGCTGTAAAAAGTTTTGGAGATATGGAGTCACCCTGTCTTACACTCTTCTCAATGTTGACTTTCCCAGTATCATTATCTAATCTAATTGTTGCTGTTGCATTTTTATAAATATTCTTTAAAATTTGACAATATCTTGGGTCTATACCTTGATGATCCAATGTTTTAATCACTGAAGAAAAGTTTATAGATTCAAATGCCTTTTCATAGTCTACAAATCCAAAACATAATGGCAACTCATATTCATTTGTCCTTTCTATAACTTCTCTCAATACCTGGATATGATCTCCTGTACTAAAACCACTTTTAAATCCAGCTTGTTCTCTTGGTTGGGGGAAATCCAATGTTCTCTGTAGACGAGTTGTAACTATCTTGGTAAAAAATTTGTATGTAACTGATAAAAGGCTGATAGGTCTGTAATTTCTAATATCCTCTTTATCACCTTTTTTAAACATAATGGATGAAATTAATCATAGGATTAAACTTGGTTGGAGTGCTTTTGGTAGAAATAACTTGATACTAAAAGGAAATATATCTACATGTCTGTAAAGGAAGATTTTTAATAAATGTGTTTTACCTGTTCTTACTTATGTATCAATAATGAAAGAAAGAAACAGTGCACTGGCAAAGACAGTACTATCAGGCTTCTGAATTTTAGGCTATTAAGATCATATATAATTTTCAATGATCATCCAATTTTGACAGGCAATGTCTTCCAAATTATTTATGAGGACTAATAGTTTTAATTTTAACAGTCAGTTTTGAAAGAAACTTTTTAAATTCCAACCATCAATAAAGATATTAAATATATATATATTTTGCTCTAAATCTTTTTTTTTTCTGACTCTGTATAATATCTTACTTTTCTCATACGGTACTTATTAAACCTATTATTTTGAAATTTCCTTGTGAGTATATGACATTTTTAGTTATTAAAATGATTCTAAAATTTTAAATACAATTTCAATAAATATTTATGCCTTTAATATTATTGTGAGACGAAGTTTTGATAAACAGATCTGCGAATTATTGCTTGCAACAAGCACACGGTATACCCAGCTTATTTTTCGAAATAGTAATCTATAAACCGAAATATAATTTATATTACTTTAAAATTTATTGAAAATATTAATTGAAAGTGTAAAAAAAAAAGTTTTACAAACAATAATCTTTTAAAATAATACATTTTTGAACGATATACTGCCATAGGAAAAAAAAAATTAGCTTTTTTTAAAAAAAAAAAAAATAAAACACAGACCGGAAATTACATTTTGTTTTATTTACAAAAAAAAAAAAACCACTTTTAGAGTAAATAATTAAAAAAACAGATCGCTTTTGACAAAGTCATAATTTAAAAATACATCGATTCATGAAATGGTGAAATAGAATGTAAAATTATTACGTTTGACCGTATATTTAAATACTTATGACTTTATAAATTATTCACCCCTGTACATTATAGGTCCTGAATGTTTTAAGTACTATGTTCATAAACGTTAGCAATGAGGCATTTAGCGGTTGCTATTTTTAGTGTTAACGTGGAGAAACAGCACCGCGTAGTGGGCTAGAATTTTGTGGTAGTGGGCTAGAATTTTGGTAGTTTCTGATAGCAGACGACACATAAGCTAGATGTGTTTATGGCAATCAGCGCTACCTAGGTTCTTGCTAGCAGATGATGTAAGCTGCTGGCTAGCTTGTGGAAGGTTTCTGTGCATACGCATGGTGAACAGCGCCACCTAGCGGCATGAAAAAGCATCGTCTGCTTTCGAGGCCCCTACCCTGTATGTTCTGTGTGAAAACACAGAAACAGCGCCTCTAGCAGCCACATAGCAGGTCGGGTTAAAGTACCAATTAAACAAATATAATTTAATTTATCCCAGGATTTTATTGTACCTCATCATACCTTATTGAATTTTATATGACAAATAAAGACGATAATATATTGGAGGGGGTTGTACACTATATTTAGTGCCTATCTTATGTAAGATGCATAGTAATGTTTTACGATATCCTTAATTTTTCACAGTGATAATTAATCCACTAGCAACCTCATTTCTAAGATCGGTCTAGTTTCTTAACCCTTTTAGGAACAAACAAATTGTTTACCTAGTAGTTGTATCATTGCTATATAAGTGCATAACTTTATATAATCTGACCACTGTATCTCTTAGTGGTATGACTGACTGCATTGGCTAACTTATATATTAAATTTCAATATTTAGTTAACAGCAAACCTCAACTAACATATGAAGTTTAGAATTATTAATATGCAAGAATGCTTTGTTATATGATATAGCAACCATTAAACTTTACTAGTCACAATGAGAATAAATATTCACTGGCGATTGAATTATCTGTTCATGATGTTTCATGATCAAATAATGTGAAGCTGAAAACAAAGACAAATAAAACATAAAGCAAGTGAAATAGTGGGTGGAGAGGGTTTATAAATTAATTTAATTTAAGGCAACCTATTTCCAATACAAAATATAACAACAGACATTATATTTATATCCAAATCTTACTAATATCTACGGTAAATACTTATACCTTCTTATATACCAGCATTATTTTGAGAATTTTATTAATATTTTAATTATAACAATAATAACTATAAAGAAAATGATTTCATAATTTAAAAAAAAAATTCAGTAGACAATCATTTTAACAATAAATCCCTAAATTCCATGCATGCAAAGATTATCGAAGTTTTGTTAGCAATAATTTTAATAATATACACAACATTAAATCCACACGATGGAATAATCCATTCAGAAACTAAAATTCAAAGCACCGATTTGTAGACTGATTTTTCAAAGGTTTGCAGTAAATTACAATTATTATTCATAACCTGGCTTGCATGGTTGTAATAATTATTCCCGCTAAAAAAAATTAATTTATCCCTTTAAAACATCTTTGTCATATTTCATGGATATTTTGTTTCAATAATTATAAATTCGCTATTCTTGGGCTAGCATTAACACTGTAGTTCTGCATAAAATGAGCAAGGTAATCCTTTAGGAAGCAATAAGGAAGTAATATCCTAATGGTTGATGCTTATCATATGCATTAAAAGTAGTGGTTTGATAATCCATTAATTTAAGCAAGTTGAATTTATCCAGCTATATAGTTCAGATCATCTTGTTAACTTATGAGACCTAGCAGAGAGTAAATAATCCATTGGTTCGAATTACTTTCAGCATTTTAAAACAGTTTTCATATATGAACAATTATATGCTGAACGTTAATTGTAGTTTGTACAAAATTTCTAACATTCAGTAAATTCTTAGAGAGAGGTAGACAATATTATTTCAAGCCAGTTAATCCATTTTCAGAGAAGAGATGAATGATTTCTGAAATATTTTATATTTAGAGCATCCCATAGGTGATTTTATAAATTCCCTTGGTAACTTAAAACATTTAAGTTTGATTTCCTTTTATATAATATTCGGTGATAATCCTTATTGTTGTTGCAATTTTTCATTTAGTCTGATGAGACGATACATTTTGCCAGCTAGACAAAATGTCTAGTATGTTTTTCTACTTTCCCATGTTGAAGAAGGCGAGGAAGATGGCTAAGTCTTGTTGCACTGTAATTTCATAAAAACTGACTAACTTTGGTCAGGGAGTAATATTTATAGCTTATTATCATGTGGTCTGTGATAGTATCCAATATTACCCAGAATTCTTTGCTTTTCAAAATTTTGCAGGTAAAATTTGTTTCATTGCTATGGTAATAATGGATAGCAGGCAAACTTGAGTTTGGGGATTTCAAAAGCCCAAATTTTGAGGCATTATTTTAAAATAAACTTAAATATTAAAAATTGCATACTATATTTTAACTTAGATTATTATTGTACAAATAAAATATACAATTTTTTATTTTGCATATGAACAATTTCTAACATCAGAATATTACACAATAATAATTAGATTATATTTTCAAGTTCTCAAAATTTTATTAATAAATTTAACTCATAAATATCATATTAGCTGAATTTTAATAATCGTTAACCAAATTCCATTTCGTCCTTTTTACATTGGTAACTTTGTAAATTGACTGTATATTTTATCATAGAAATATTCATGCATGCACACATATATATTCAAAAGGAGTGTTAAACTTTATTGTTCTAATTAAGTGTAATTGGCCGTCCAATTCTCATAATATAAGTATTAGATTAATGCTTCAAATGCATTTTATTGTAGTTGGTCAAATACATCCTATCTTATGGAGTTAATATCAATTTTAGGTGTATGTTTTCTGTTTGCACATATAAAAAAATCCAAAATAGAAATAAAACAAACTAACTCCTTTTTAAAACTTGTTTTTTATATGACTATTACATGGGAAAAAAATATCCGTTTTGACTATTTTTATATAGTCTTTTTCAAGGCACACTAAAATAAAATAATATATATATATATAACAAATAACACATATCCCATAAAAATAAATAAATAAATAAACAAAAAATTACAAAATATATTCATAACCAAAAATATACCTTATCTCACTCCCCTTTCCTATTACTAACAAACACAACTCAAAGAGAAACAATTTCCTTTTATTAAAAAAAAAAAAAAATCTATATATATCTTTTAAAACATTTAATTAAAAACCTATTATTTTCTTTTCTGTTTATCTATTAAAATAATAGATTTTTAATTAAATGTGTTTAAAAGATATATATAGATTTTTTTTTTTTTTTTTAATAAAAGGAAATTGTTTCTCTTTGAGTTGTGTTTGTTGGTAATAGGAAAGGGGAGTGAGATAAGGTATATTTTTGGTTATGAATATATTTTGTAATTTTTTGTTTATTTATTTATTTATTTTTACGGAATATGTGTTATTTGTTATATATTATTTTATTTTAGAGTGCCTTGAAAAAGACTATATAAAATAGTCGAAACGTTGGATTTTTTTTTCCCATGTAATAGTCATAAAAAAAACAAGTTTTAAAAAGGAGTTAGTTTGTTTTATTTCTGTTTTGGATTTTATGAACTATTTTGAAAAGAAGAACTATGTGCTTGATATATTAAATTATAAAAAAAATCAACTGCACTATTTGAAAAGGGGAAGAGGGTACTGAGTCATGTATTTTTACTATGTATTAGTTAATAAAATCCGCTCGGAAGCAGATCACTTTCTACCACTCTATTATAATAGGCAGTACTATAAGAGACTTATAAATTCACTTTTAACCAAATTATCTGTCATTTTACCAATAATAATCATTGATTTACTTAATTTATTATGAAAAGAAAGCCCCCCCCCCTTTTTTTTTTTACAGATTATGGCTAAGTTTATTAATTCCCCTAGTAACATATGTTACAATATGCATGTTAATGTAAACAAAGATTATTGTTTTTACTATGTAAATACATGCAGACATTATAAACAAATTGTCTCCTTATTGTATTAAACTAGTCTAGAAAATCTGCTTATGTCAATCATACATTTAAATGTAAATTATGCAAATAAGGATCAATTAATCGTAATTGGACTATTGTATAAAAAAAACCTTGCTAGGATTTATTAGTGTATGTAATAAATGCTAGTGTGAATTATGAAGTGCAATGAAACACTAATCAAGAGTGAAAAGTGTTTTTGAAGAGTGAAAAGTGCTTTTGAAGAGTGAAAAGTGCTTTTGAAGAAGCCAGTGTAGAAAATGAAAGAGTTAATAATGAAATTTTAAGAGAACTAATAAGTGTGACTATGATTCACATATTACAGTACCAGCTGAGAGTCTATATAATGGGGCTATAGTTATAATAGATTTATCTTCTTATTGAATATGTGTATATTGCTGTTATTTCAAAATGGATGTGTGAAATACGTTCTTCAATTAATACACATTCCAATGGAATTATATTTATTTACTGATCAATTGTACAAAGAGATCCACACATTCATGAGCTTATTTATAGACATAGAGATTTCTACTGAAATGTCTCTTCATTACTCTATTAGTTATTTATTCTCTTCATGATGAATACATTTATTTTGTTACAATAAACTTTGTACGTACCTAGGTTTATTTAATATGCATCGATGCTGCCTAACTGGTAAATCAATATCCTCAGGGCATAGAAAAATCAAATGTCCACAAAGTTGTCAAATGAATGGCAAAAATAGTCATGATTGAATTATTTCCAGCCTAATTGTAGTACCAATTTCATTTTAATAGGATCATTCGCCAAAGAATTAAGGTACATAAAAATTAAGAATAAAGAATTTTACAGAGGAGAGATTTGAAGGAATTGCATCAGTTTGAATGGAACTGTTGTGTTCAGTCTGGAATTTATTAATCAAATATGCATGACACCCAATAACTAATCTATTGTAACTACTGGTTTAATTTCAATGGTGAAATGAAAAAAAAAATGTTTTTTCTATTCCTTTGGTCATATGAAATTTCATTAAAAATTTAGTGAAATAATTTACTTTAGAATTTAAATATATTCAACAACTTCTTTTATAATAGACTTTTTTAATTTATAATGCATTTAATTATAGTGTCACCTAAAATAATCATTATACTTCTTTATATATCATTTTTCAAATTTGAGTCTTGGCTAATCAATTGAAGAGCAGTACACAGACTTCAGATTACTCAATAAAATATAGTAAAATATATATTGAAAATCCCAAGAAGAATGAAATACGATGAGAGAATACATGGGTATCGTTGAAGGAATTAAGAGGCTGAAATGGAATTGGATTCAACATATTGCTAGAAGAGATGATAATAGATGAACAATTTAAGTCTTAAATTGAATTCCAAATAGTTGTAAAAGATCTAGAAAGAGATTACGTGAGAGATGGGTGAATGAATTGAGGAATTTTATTAGTGTGGTGTAAAAAAAGAGAACTATTGGTCAGAGAAATTGGATTAAATTTAGAGAGACCTTTGCCCTGCAATAATGATAATTTCATTTTGCGTAAACTAATATTATTACTTTTTTTTGTTTAAATATATATAAACATTAGGGTTAACTTTAAAAATATATTTATCACGTAATGTTGTTCTCATTGGAAATAAAGTTGCAGTAACGCATGCTTCAGTTCAGTCTCTTTTGACACGTGACAATCAATAACCAATTAAATTATTTATACTAAAAATATTTTTCTGAAAAAAATTATATCCCAGCGTTAAAGCCTGTCATTTGAGAAACTTTTTCGAGATATTGTCCTATATTGATTAATGTCTGGAATATAAAAATTATTGATTTGCTATTGAAGTCTAAAATATTAACCTTACTCTTCAATTTAAAAATCAATTCCAGTCTGATTATCAAAATTTAATCCAATAGAATCGAAATAATTCCTATTTGCAAGAATCTTAAGCTATCATATGCTAGTTTATTAAACAGATAGAGATGAGGATGTAAAAGATTCTTTAGCAGCTAAAAATAAAGTTTCCAATAAATTTCTTAATGAATAGTTTTATAAAAATAGTAACCAATAATTTTAAAGATTAATTATATATGCATTCACATGTACCAGTCTGTCTATCTATATATAGTATATGTGCGTGTTAATTAGATATACATATTAAATAAAAACAATTACTTTATGACTGAAAAATATCCCCCCTACTACCTAAATCACCACTCTCGTTTTTAATTTTTCTCTAGTTGCTATATTTAAAATATAAATAAAATGACGAAGTAAAAATTAAAAAGTTATAAATATTAAAGTTAAAATATGTTGATAAGATAAGTAAAAGAATAGACTAAGATGCAGATAAGCTAAAATGATAATAACAATGATACTAATTTGTGTTCTAGAATATTCCATGACCGTAGTGATGCTGTCTGGGATTGGACTGAGAAAGGAATTAAAGCTCACCTGTAAGAAGAATCGAGGTCTATATACATACACTCGTATCGACGAAGCTGGTCGCATTTATCTGAAGGAACTACAAGGCCGAGTGCTCAAGAGACTACAGATGACCCAGTGAACTCGACCACTGAAGGTTCAAAAATGGACTTTAGCCACACCAGCTTTAATTGTTTTTGTACATCTCTAAAGCCGCATATCGTAAATGTTATTATAACCCTAATCTATGTAACGTTATTAATAGTTAAGTTGTGTATATTAAGCATTGTTAATTTTGTTGGCAATAAACATCAAATTATTATTATAAAAATTTCTAGTGCTATAATTATTTCTGCTTGTCTGACCACTTTTAACACGATTGCAGTACTCGTAGTAGTTGTACACAACACTAGTTATACTTTAATATTTTAAAAACTTATGAAATAATAATTTTAAAATATACATGCTATAAAAATCCATTACATATTTTAGATTACAAATTTTAGATTAGTAAACTAGAAAATAATTTCAATGTAATACTCTAAATCAAGGATGTCCAATCTTTTGGCATTTCTGAGTCGCATTGGAAAAAGGAGAGCTGTCTTGGGCCACATATTAAATATACAAACATTACCAAAAGCTGATAAGCAAAATAAAAGTACATGCATATTTTTTGTAATAACACTATCACAGATAAGCAAAAAAGCCTTCAATTGTAATCCTAATTATATAGTGACCCATTCAGAGAGTCTTTTAAAATCATTAAGCAGGTTCTAAGTTTGTGATAACTAATATAGAAAATGGACATATTTTAAAAAAAGAGAGAAAAATGTTATATTTCTAAAAGAGATGATAATAGATGGACAGTTGAAATCTTAAACTGTAGTCCAAGGGATTGTAAAAGAAAGAGATCAAATGTGTGATCGATGAAGAAAGTAAGAAAGGGTGATGGGATTATGTGGAGAAGATAGAGATTGGAGAAGATGAATTAAACTTGGAGAGACCTTCATCCTGAGTGAATTGATAATGGTTAAAGTTGATGATGATATGACATTGTGTTTGAATGCATATATACATTTATTTTAATCACATAGCAAATATAATCACAAAAAAATCTCATAATGTTTTTAATAAGTTTACAATGTTGCATTGAGCTGCATTCACAGTGATCTTGGGCTTTTGTGGCCCTCATGCCACAGGTTAAACATTCCTGCATTGAATGATTAATGGAGTTCATTGATACAAGAGAGCATTATTTGCAAGTTTATTAAAATATCTCTAAAATGTCTTGTAGAAAGCTATTATAGCTTGTATATTTGAATATTAATATTTTATAAATATATATTTTGTAGTATATTTTTAATAATTGTTGTTTGTTTATATGATTGTTTTAAATTTAATGGCAAATAATGAAATAATCAGAAATGCAATAAAATATATGCATATATGAATGCTTATAGTTCACATTATTAAATTTTTATTCAGAAGCTAAAAATTAATCTTTAATCTATTTTTAGATGTTTCTTTGTTAATGCCTAATTCATAAGTTTGTTGAATCTTTTTAATTGCATTCAAAATTGCATCTTCATGTCTATAATTAAATCAAAACATCACTTAATTAACACTATGTTTTTCACTCTATTTATTTTACTTAGACTTAGGTTATAGATATTACAACTCTGCTATCTAGTGTCATTTATTTAAAATAATTGGAATGAATTTCTAAAAGAATTAAAATTATGAAATAATATTAATTTTTTTAAAAAAAATAATGCTCTTATATAAACAGCTGACTAAAAAATAGAAAATAGCAAATTAATCAGATTAATAAAATCTGACTAAAAATGTATCATTTCATAAAAGCATTTGAGGCCATAAAAATCAAAAAGCCTCAACAAATGACACATATTTTAATCAGATTATTTTATTAGTCTGATTATTTTATTTTCTATTTTTTAATTGACTGTTTAATTAAAAGCATTATTTTTCAAAAAAAAATATTATTATTTCCTTTTTAGTTATAAATAAGCATTTAATTTTAATTTAAATAAAATAATTTTCTTTATCGGTCTCCTTTTTATATTTTCTCTTCACAAGAGAGTGTCTGCTGTCAATGATTTTGACAGTTCTATTTCTTTTTTATAATTTTGAAAATGAAAACATATAATTCTCTAACATTTTTTTACACATTTATTATTTTTTTCACAAAATATTTATGAAATATTAATTATTTTAGATAATAATTCAGATTTTAGTAGAAACTATTTACTTTTAATTAATTAAGTATGAGTTAAATCAATATTAATAAAATTTTATTCCACAAATATAATATTTTCATTGGCTCATTTATTAAGGATTATTTTTGGGAAGCATACATATGTGAATTTGTGTTCTAAATGGGAAGGATTTTTTCATTGTTAAAATTTTAAAAATGTGGACATCTCAATAGAAACATAGACAGAGCAAATTAATATAAAAGTATTTAACTTTTCAATTATGAAAGTTTTATTATAAGTTTCAATTGTTCTAGACAATACATTTAATTAATTAGACAGAAAAAAATCTCATGTTTAAAAGTCTTCTTAATGTTAGTAAATTATTATATAGATAATATACATATAGAAAAGGAGGAGAAAGATGTAAAATGTATTGGTTATATTTTTAAATGAGTTTATTTTATTATATATAATACGTTTAAACCTATTCACAAATCAACTATTGTTTCAATATTTTCACATTCAGATTCCCAACAAATGTTCACTGTCACTAATGCAGTCTATTGACCAGACAAAAATGTTTGGATCTTCATGGAATAAGATAACATGAGAAAAGTTAAAGAGGTATGGTTTATTGCCAATGACACATCATTTACAAGAAGGAAAACAGTTCAACTTCCAACTAAATAAAATATGTAAAATATAATTTAAATGATCACCCATATATAAATTATTTCTCAATATAAAGAGTGCAGGACATCTAACTAATCAATAAGAGCTATGAATCTGTTGAAATACACTGAATGTGCACTCAACTGTATCTAAGAAGTAACTATTTCATTAAAGGAAAATAAAACATTTTTATTTGTGAATGTTAAAAACATTTCGCTAAGTAAAATTACAATTATTATAAAGTAAATAAATATTGTTTTTTGAAAAGGTTGAAACATTATTTTGGCACTGATAAAAGAAAATGGGGGTTGTTTTTTAGTTTATTAAAAAATGATTCCTTGAAAATCTGATTTGTGAAATATTTTAACAATATATTCAGACTTATTAGTTCCATGAATGAGTTTACATTTTTATTATTACATATTTAATTCAAAAAATAAATAAATATGTACAAATGTATTTAGAGAAAAGCTTTAATTTGATCTTCAGTTAGGATGGTATGTCTAGCATGCTTTTGACTAGTTAATAGTCATCTTCACAGCACAAATTGTAAGAGGAATTTGTGATATTTATTAGAGAATAAATAAGGCAGGAAACTTATATAAATTTGAATTGTAAATAAGTCCAAGTTACGTAAGCCATTTTTTTAAAGAAGGATGCATGATTCTTTCTTGTCGATTGTATGGCTGATGTAACTATACTTATTTATGATTCAAATTTTATATAAATTCCCTGCTTTGTTTATTCTCTAATAAATATCACAAGCCCCTCTTGCAATCTGTACTATGAGGATATTAAGTAGTTGAAAGCATGCTAAGCATACCATGCTAATTGAAGATTAAATTAAAGCTTTTCTCTAAATACTTTTTTATGTATTTATTTATTTTTTGAATTACATTCTCAGAGATAAATTATATTAAAGTTTTGATATATTATATATTTAACAGTAATAAATTTATACATAATAATAAGTAAAAGCAAAATGCTTCAAGGTTTATATAAAAACTTAACATATTACATTTAATACACTGAAGTCATTAATTACATAGAAGGAAATTGGTCTTCAAACTGCACTGTTTATTTTAGTATAGAAATCTATGCGCCCTCACCCATCAATAAGAGTTTCAAAAGCATAAGTAAATCATTTGTGCCCAGAGTTCATTCTGACATAAATCAACTCCCAGTGATGAGTGAGTGCACATAGATTAATACACCAAAAAGAATAGTGCAAGATGAAGGTTAATTTTCATCTACATAATTATACATACATATATATACAATGCTAAACTGTTAATTTATATATATTCTAAACTAATATCATAGGTGGTTAAAGTGAGAAACTTTCTCCTGTGATATATCAATAAACAACTCAGTTGTCAATTAAAATGGCAGGCACAGAATGGGAGTAGGCCCTGGATTGGACATGGTTGGTGAGAGGTTGGCTTATGTGGAAATGAACTTTGGACATGATTCACTTGTGTTTGTGAAAGTCCTACTGGTGGGTGAGTACATGAAGATTTATACACTAAAATGAACCACACAGGTTTAAAGGTAAAGTCATGAATGTATCTTGTTAGTTAATTATTATTTTTCTGGGGGAGTCCTTCAACATAAGTACATAATTATATTATTATATAGGAGTTAGTTCCTAGTTTATAATTATGTGCTCATGAACCTGCATATAAATTAAACAATCCCTGATTCCACACTACAAATCTTAATGTTTTGGTAGGTATCTTAAAACTCTATAACCCTTTCAGTGTATTTTATTTTCATTATCATTATTAATTTGTACTTATATTTAGATATGGCTTTGATCATGTAAGATACTTTTATCATCAACACATTCGACTATTATTTATCCACTTCAGGGTGAAAGTCTTTCCAAGTTTAATCAAGTTCCTCTGACTTTCAGTCTCTCTTCATAAAAATGCACCAGACTTTAGTCTATCTATCTCACAAATGGTTTTTTTCTTGATCCAATTTAAAGTTTCAACTGCCCTTCTGTTACAACCTTTTCTATTATACATTCAACCCAGTTTCCATTTTATTTTCTTAATTCTTCTAATAATGTTAATTATACCTGTTTAAAAGACAGGGGTATTAAGAATCCCCTGACCTCGGATACAAATGGATCACATACATTATATTTAAATAAAAATTATTATATGATGTGAGATTTGTCTTCTCTTATAGTAGTTGAATAAAAGAGATTGAGTTTGAAATGCAGCCTTGACAATGCCATTTTCATTTGTTTTTGCTGTTGGCATTTTATTATCTAGACAACTTTCCAAATATTTAAGTACTAACTTCCCTATATCCATCTGGCCAATGCTTATAGTTAATACTTTCTGCCCCCATCCTTCATATTTATTGATTTAATATTATTAACACCCATCCTTATTTCAAATATTTTATAAGTTTTATTAATTCTGCAGAATATTTTGTTAATATTATCAAATTCACTATTTTTTATTGATCTATATTCATGCACAATCTTATGTTTAGACTGTCCTGCAGTCTTCTTCAGAGCAACTTTTATTAATTGCTCTGAAGAAGACTGCAGGACAGTCAAAATGTAAGATTGTGCATGAATATGGGTCAATAAAATATTTTTGTGAAAGAGTATTCAAAGTAGTGGATAAATTTATTTATATAACATTTTGTTGTGTTCATCTCTCTATTCACAGGTATGTCCATATCATTAAGTCAATATCGTGAATACCAATTTTATCTTTATCGTGACATCAATAATTTTATAACTGATTTAATTAAGTATTAATAAAATAAGAATTTAACATAATTCCTGTCAAACTTTTAAAAAATCCAACTTAAGAAATAACTCTAACAAAGAATATAAATCAATCAAAACTGTAAATAAATAAAAGGATAATAGAAGTAATGAAATCATGTGCATAAGAATTGCATTTCTTAAGATTTAACAATCTTATGCTAAACAGTGTAAAATGATTTAAAAAGTTTATGAAATACAATCGCCCTTAGTAAATAATATTTCTGTAGTGTAATTTTTGCTATACCACTCTCACACAAAGGTAAGGACTGGTTCTATCTGCTTTTAACACATTGTGGAAGATATAATCATTAACTTAGAAATAAAACTATGTGAAAGATATCTATGATCCTCAAGAAGCACATTTTGTGCTGAAACAGCATTCATCAGTTGGTTCAGATCACAACCATTTACACATATGTTTATTATTGATTATAGTTTAATTGATAAGTGTCAAATTTACTGCTTTCATAACTTTGGCACAAAATCCTTGATGGAAGTATATTAAGAATTTTTATTAGTCATTCATTAAACTAGAGAATATATAATGAATGACTAATAAAAATTATTAATACAAAGCTCTATCTTATTCTTGTTCTATGCCTATCTCCTCCATAAAAAACTATTTGATCTTACAATTATCTTTTCATTAATGTGCTTTTTTTTATGAGTAGAAGAATTCTTTTTAATGTATATAATTATTTTTTTCTTTTTTTGAGTATTCAACACAGTAATTTAATTCACTCTATCAAATGTTCTTTTCCTTTAAATTTTTCAACAACAGTTCATACCTCTCCAAATGTCCCTCTACATTTTCTAAATTCAGACGATTTTTCAGATAGAAACATATCTAATTTGTGAGAAACTAATCTATCTAAGGCCTCTTACAATACTTAAAATAAAGCTGTTTTGAAAATTGGGAATTTATTTAAATCTTTATCTAATTCACAACTGTTGACTGGAAATCCTCTAACCATTCTCTTTCGCAAATTACAGAACAATCATTATTTAATATCTCCAAATGTTTCCAAATACATTATCATGTGGCCCGTGTGCTTATTTATATGCTTCCAGGATACTACTTTTGGTATTAATCTTCACCAAAATGGAAAATGTTGGCATACAACTAAAGTTTTTTCAAATATAAGACAAGTCACATGATGTCAGAGCTGTATAATTATGCGAGTTGGCTTGAATTCAAATCCTTAGGTTTTTAATTTAAATTATTAGCTTAAATAGTATAACGTGGTATTCCAGCTTTAAATTCTAATTCTTATTGAAAAAGGCAAAAGATGGAAATGAGTTGGAAATATTGATATATAACAGTATACGATCTTATATCCATTGACCATTCAAGCTTATAGTAAATGTTTCTTATCTTTTTCTGTCAATTTATTCATTAGTTCATTGCTCACTCCAGAATTTTTTTTTTCACTTCTTTTGTAATCTACCATTTTTTAAAACATTTTTTTCTCCCCCTTTTTTGAACTGTATTCGAATTTTCCTTTCCGCCAATATTATTCAT
The DNA here is from genome assembly GCA_028023455.1 of Epiperipatus broadwayi. NCBI lineage: Eukaryota > Metazoa > Onychophora > Udeonychophora > Euonychophora > Peripatidae > Epiperipatus > Epiperipatus broadwayi. The sequence goes on from JAQFVV010000011.1 coordinate 9,999,386, forward strand.
GATTATAATTATCTTTTAAAAGCTTATTAAGAACTGAAGCAAGAGAAATTATATCAGGAAGTTATATATCACTTTAAATTAATCACATAAAAAATGTATTATCTTAATTGAATATATCTTATGTCAGTATGTTTTTACTTTTACTTTTAAGCTTTTTGTTGTAACAAAAATGTAACTTAAAATTTTTCTTAATGCGAGTCCCCCCCCCATTCTAAAAATAACTATAATATATATTTTGAAAGGTTGTTTTATAAAGATCGCAAATGATATAATGCTACTATTTTTATTTTATTTATTGAAAATGTTCGTGTTTTATTATTATTTCTCAATTTGCTTAATGGAATGCTTTTTATCAATGGTTTTTTTTTGTTTGTTTACTTTTAAAAAATGAATGAATATACTATCTTTTAAAATGTTGATTTATATAAAGTAATAAATAAGATAAGAAATTTTATTTTCATGTTGTTTGTTTTTAGAACCTTTTATATTCTTTCATTTACTTGCATACATTTTTTCATTAAAAAGCTTGGGATGGTGACAGAAATGTTATCAATGCTTGCTATTCGTCTGTATGTGATCAATATATATATATAATTAATAAGTCACCACAACCAATGCTCAATAAACGAAAAGAAGAATATCATCAATCTGTTGTCAAGACAATACAATTACCTAAATGTGCACTGCTTTGATTTTAGATTGCTAGTATCCTATTGGTTCTGTGATTTGCATATAATAACCATTTAGCGGATGGCACTTAACAGTTTACTATCACAATGCACATTGTAATAAAATTGCTTGATAAATCTACAATCTAGATTTTAAAAAATCCAAGAACTAATTGATATACATCATCATCATCATTTTCAACCATTATCTATCCACTGCAAAACAAAGTCTCTGCAAGTTCAACCCATCTTCTCTCATCTCTAACCTCTCTTCTCCACATGTCATCTATCCATCTTACATGTGGTCTCTCTAGGTTTTTACAATTTCTTGGAATCCCTTTTGTGATTTCAACTGTACATCTATTATACCAATTCCCCCTCAGCCTCTTAATTCTTTCAGTGATATCAGTAACACCTGTTTGTTCTCTTACCCATGTATTTTATTTGCGATCTCTTTTTGCTATTCCTGACATGCATCTCTCCATACTTCATCGAATGGTCTAAAGTCTCTGTATTGTTCTTCTGTTAAGTGCCCAATTCTCAGATCCATAATTAAGAACTGGTAAAACCCACTCATTAAAAACCATCCTTAAATGTCCAGATTTGATTGTTTATTAAATATACTGATTTTAGCAATTTGGAATCAAATACAAATATAATATTTGTGTGCATGTACATTTTACAAAAATAAGCCATATTATCATTGATGAATATGTGATAGGCAAATGCATACATATATATGGAATAGATTTTTTTTATCATTTTCATATGTCAAGTGCGTTGACCAGGAAGCAAACCCAGGCCAGCTGCTTGGAAGGCAGCTATGCTAACTGCTAGGCCACCATTGCTTAAGATCAAACATATTTGAATGCTCAAATACTCAAATAAATGATTTCATATCAAAATTTATTTGAAATATTTGGTAATTATTTTTCTTAAACAATAATTATATATATATAAATAATCAAAATTACCCCAAATTCACAATTCAACTAGATTAACCAAGAAAATAAACTCTAAAGCACTACCAATGGTTTCACTGCTACAAGCAGACTTCTTAAGTCTAAAGAATTACAAACAATATATTTAAACTAAACATTACCCATAATTCCACTTACCTCCCATACACCCTTAATATTAGAAGAACTCTTAAATAAGTCAACTGCTTCAGAATCATAAATTTTTAATAATAAAGATTCTTTAATTCTTTTTTTATTTTATTTCTCTCAAAAGACAACTTTAGCTTCATCAAAATTAATAGATAAATAAATAAATTTAACATATTTTACCATCTTACATATACATACAATTTACTATATTCAGTGAAATAAATTAAAATTAAAAATTTTTTATACCTATAATTTAACAATTTTACATTTTTTCCCCCCAAAATAATAATTAAATACATAATTTATATCTTTTAAGAAATGTTATTTACATATTTACAATCACTTCCTACATTTTTCAAAATGGGCTTTATTAAATAGTTGGAAAATGTAGGGAATGACTGAAAATGTGTAAATAATATTTTTTAAAAGATAAAAAATATGTATTTAATTATTACTATTTTGGAAAAAAAATAAAAAATTTATTTTTTTAAATAATAGTTATAAAAAAATTTAAATTTATTTAATTGAATATTTATAATAATGTATTGCATTGCTAAGCAAGATACATGTTGTAATAAGTTCATCTAAAATTATTAAGAATAAAAAATTTCATAAACAGAGTTTAAAATTAAAATTCTAATAAATAAAATCACTGCAGAATAAGTTACAGTAAATGATTGAATTAAAATATCTCATTTGAAAAAAAAAGAAATCTATAAAAGTTTAAAGAGTTTTCTTCATATAAACATAGATCACCAAAAGGCAAACATCAGTTATCAGTATTAAGTTTGACAAATTAATTAATTGGGGGGGGGGGGAGAAAATCTAACTTAGAAAAGTTAAAACTATAAAAGTTAAAAAAAAAAAATCTTTTATGTGAAATTAAAAATACTCTCTTTTCATTCAATTTAAAGAAAAAAGAAATATTAGAAACTAAAAAAATATTTTTTCATTTATTTAAAATAAAATAAATATATGCATGTGTAAATAATGAGTTGGTTTTAAATATAAAAAAATAAAATGTGTAGATGTTGAAGAATTAAAATATGAAAGTAAAACATTAAAAATAAATGAAAGTTTATAAGTTAAAAATTTCCCTTAAGGATTGCATATACTAATAAGCTACAAAAGAATGGAATTAGCAATGGCTACTAATTAAAATCTATAAGCAGCAGAATTAATTAAAAGACTTCTTAAGACTTTAATCAAAGCAGTGGATGAATCTAAAAACTAATTAAAAGAAATGACAACAAGGTCATCATACAAATAGGTCTGAAAATTTCATCAGTCAGTCATTCATGTATCTAAAGTCAATCACCTGTTATACATATTTGTTAATAAAGACAATGCAGTGTTGAGCAGTTTTTGGAGCATGTGATGAACTCCAGCCTCAGTCTGACAGAACATCAGTAATCTGCCTGATAGAAGCAATGGCCATCTAACAATTTTGAAGCTGTCAGGAATGTTTAACTGCCTGAAATAGAAGTAGCACTGAATAGCAATCATCAGAACCTCCACAGAAGCTTAAAATCCAACTGGTTGATAAAACACACATGAATCAGCAAACATCAAGAAGCCATAAAGTCCAAAATCCTATACGTAATAAATAACATTTTCTTATTCCAATTTCTGATATCAATTAATGTAGTCATTGCAATATTTGAAGCCTCCCAGAGTCAGTTTAATAAATGAACTCTATAGCCACATAAAATGAACTATTTATGTGCATGCTTGGATGCTTGTACTTATTTCAATGCTTTATGTTTATATCACATTACTATTGTATGATTCTATTATAATATGTGTGTGCCTGAGATATTATAAATCATTGTTTATATTTAATTAAAAATTTATAATTAGCTTACAAATTATAGTAAGCATTTAGTTAAAATAAAGTATTTGTTTATCAATTAATGTCAGTTAATTCTTTTACTCATGCCATTAATTAAATCAGAAATTTATTATATTATTCTTTTTGGTTGAGCTAGTTGGGATTTTTTAGATGGTAAATTAATTTGCCATCATTCAGGGTATGTTGGTTACATTTTGTGTAATTAACTGGCTCCTGGAGTTTACTCTGAAACAAAAAAAAGTGCTTTGAATGATAGGTGTTGAATTTTGCAGTTGAGAAGATCTGTGGCCTTGAAACATAGTCATAGTTATGTATCTTATATATAGCTCCGGCTTGGTCACAGGTACTATCTGAATATTATGTTTCTCTGCCTAAGGGACCAGTGTGGAGGAATACTTAAATTGCAGAGGAGTGGATCGAATTTATAATAAATAATTAATATTTACTAAGGCAGTAACCTTTAGGAATAATTTTATATCATATTTTTATATATAAAAGTAAGTCTTACCATTTTGTTTTCACAATTTTTATTCTATTAAAGAGTAAAAATTTCATGCTAGATTTTGTTTCCTAATCAATCAACTACCCCACCTGGTTCAGTATTTATTTATATAGCACTATGTTAATAATTTGTAATTGTAAATTAGTGATGAGGCTAATGCACATGTGCTTTACAGATTATAAATATATGTAAATAAATACACTCATTCTCAAACACAAGATAATGTCTTTATGAAAAGATAGAATGAATCCAATCTATCTTTTCAATCCAAACATTTAAGTATGGGCCAATCTTAAGTGTTTGGAGATGAGAACATGAAGATATTAAGCGGTCACTTTAAATTACTTTATTATGCTTGAATGAATGATGCTTGTGCATCTGCATTAGCCTGATTGCTAATTTACAATTATAATTTATTAACATAGTGCTATATAAATAAATACCTTATCATATATATGTTTAACTTCAACTAAGAATGACGTATAATAAATTTTAAATAATTTCGCAAGTGTCATTCATTCAAGCATAATAAAGTAATTTAAAGTGACTGCTTAATATCTTCACACTCTCATCTCCAAACACTTAAGATTGGTCCATACTTAAATATTTGGGTTGAAAAGATCGATTGGATTTATTCTATCTTTTCATAAAGACTGTCTTGTGTTTGAGAATGAGTGTATTCATTTACATATAGTTTAAAATATGTAAAGCGCATGTGCATTAGCCTGATTGCTAATTTGTAATTACAATTAATTGAATATTGTAAGTTGTATGTATATATAAAATGTAAAATATGTAAAATATGTTAAATTTATTTATTCATTTATTTGATTATAGTATGTAAATACATGTTTTAAAAAGTGCAATTTAATGTAAATAATGTCCAGTATAGGGCTATGTCAATTGCATAGTATAAAATCTTGAGAAGGTCTCAATGGAGGTGAAAGCCGGTTAGTTTTGTTTTAAAAAAAATGACCAGATGAATTAAAAGATTTAAAAAACTGATTGAATTATTTATAACTATTGTCTGTAACTAAAATCAAACGTGTTTACTTTATTTAAAGAACTCAATTATTAAAAATTTTGATTAAAGTTGCATATGCTTTAAATGCTTGCTTCCCACATTTGCTTTATTGATTTTTTATGCATTTGGTTGAGATATAATTTCCACAATAACATTAGACTACATAAAAGATACATATTAATGTTTTATAAAGATAATGTATTATAAAAAGTAATAAAGCTAAATATATATATATAAATAAAATGTAAATAATAATTTAAACATTTTTAAAGTTATAAATTTTAAATTTATTCATAAATCTTTTTTTTTTTAAAAAAATTTTAAAATAGGCAATTTATTTCTTCTTTTGAATTATTTTATATAAAATTTTGATTGAAATAACATATAACAGTATTTATTGATTATTATTACTAATAGTTTAATTTTTATAAAAATCAGAACATTTTGTTATTTTATCTTTAATCTAAGTATTAAAAATTATTCATTAAAAGAATTTTTTTAGATAAAATAAATATTAATTTAAGCAATAATTTGTTTTCAAATCTTTATTTTTCAATTCTTTATTTAATAATAACATGGATGTGTCATAATTTGATAACAAAAGGATACCATTAATAACTGTATTTAGATAATTTGTATCATTATCATCATTTTTAACTATTATTGATCCACTACTAGATGAAGATCTCTCCAAGTTCAATCTTCTCTGATATCTAGCCGCTCTTTTCCACACCACCCAGCATATTTCCTTATTTCATACATCCATCTCATATGTGGTTTCTTTCTAGGTCATTTACAATCTCTTGGCATCCAATTTAAGATTTCAAATGCCCATCTATTATCATCTCTTCTAGCAATATGTCAGCCCAATTCCACTTCAGTCCTTTAATGCTTCCAGTGATATCAGTAACATCTGTTTGTTCTCTAGTCTATGTATTTCCTTTTTGATACTAAGACTATAAAGCCAATTATTCAAGGTTTTAGTAATTTTATAAATGTAGGTAAATATTGTTGATACTTTAAGAGTTGACTGTTATTATAAGTATACAAACTAACTAAAGGAAAAATAAAAACGTAATAAAAACACAGAATTACTTCTCTATAAAACTGCTTTAATATTTCAACCAGCAGACGGGTTTTCATCAGAAAGCACAGCAAAATGTCTATTTCCAGAATTTATGTGCTAAAATATTACAGACGGTTCCGTATCAGATAACAAAACTAATTTCTATAGGATTTTTAGCCTATAGGAATTAGTTTTGATATCTGATACGTAATTGTCCGTAATATTTTAGCACTTAAATTCTGGAAATAGCCATTTTGTTGTGCTTTCTGATGAAAACCAGTCTGCTGGTTGAAATATTAAATCAGTTTTATAGAGAAGTAATTCTGTGTTTTTATTATATATATATATATATTAATCTGTAAAAACAAATATATATATATATATGTCAATTTCTTCTACAAACCGTTGATAAATTTAATTTTTATAATAAAAAAATAATTTTAATATTCTGAAAAATAAATTTGAAATAATTTGTCAAGACAAATTCAATTCGGTATAAAATATATATTGAATTGAATTATATATAAAAAATATAATTACTAATATCTTTTTACGCTGAAAATTCCTATTGGTTTATTCTTAAAATATTGGCATTTGAATTCTCCATGATTTTTATGTTATATATAAATATTTTTTTTAAAAAATTAAAAAAATAAAACTATAAAGATTTACCATCACATTTGAAAATATCATTTTAAAAAGTAATAAATTTTTTATAAGATATTATGTCAACTGCATATGCAGACCATATCGTTTTCACCACTATGCTTACTGTAAAACAAATTTACTTATTTTAGATTTTTGAATGTGGATGTAATGTGGAAAAGAAGCCAACAATTTGATTGAAACATCAAGCACAATTGGCCACTCTATCTCTACAAAAAAATGTATTATATACTTTTAAAAATCTGGAAATGATTTTGGATCAATTAGAGAAAATGTGAAGCCTCATATAAGTGATCTTATTGACCAGTTCTACCAAAGAGAAGTCATGAACCGAAATTATTGTTATGATTTGGAAAATAGTAATATATGGATGGAGATATAATTTAGTGATGATATATTAAAAATTTCTATTGCTTTTGGCTGAAGCAACATTTTTGTGCATATTAAATGTTAAGAGCCATTTGAGTTTTCTACGGAAGAATGTTTAAGCTTTTTTAGAAAAAACAAAACAAAAAGGCACTTTGAATATTTTATATTAATGAAAGCATTTTAAAATTAAGAGAAAAGATCAAAAGTGAATCTGTTTATAATTGTTCTAATGAAATTTTAAACTATCAAATTAAAAAAAAGATATTTATAATAGAATAAAAAGTAAAAAAACAAAACAAAATGGTCACATTGTCAAATAAATAGAGCAAGTGAAAAATAAAAAGAACCCAATTGTTGTATTTTAGTCTTTAATTGAATATTTGATTTCAGTTTTCTAAAACAAACTATAAATTTTTCAATAAAACTATGCAAGCTGTTTGTCATTTCATAAAAGCAGTAGTTCCTTCAATAAGCTTCACTTTATAAAGTTATATGCCATTTTGTTTGGTTTATTATTATAATAAAATGTAACAGGCTATAGGAATATCTTTTAATAACAGGTATATAATTATATCGATTGAAGCATTACATGGAGTTTCTCAATTTATTTTTAGTATTTGCATTACGATCAGTAATCCATCTATTTATTCCACTTCAGAACCATCTATAATAAGTGTGAATAATCAATGGACAAATCTCTAGATTAATTTTTGACTTTTTACAACTGAGAGTACAGTATTTATGGGTAATATCCAACGTTTCCCATTAAAAAATGCTAAAAACTCAAAAGCTAATCTGAAGGTTTAGCAGTCACATTTAGTATCTATTGACTCAAATTTATAATATGTAGCTCTAGAACAGAATAAATAGAATGAATAACTGATTCTAATATAGAATAAATATATAAGATTATTAATGTAATTATTAGAAATGGTTGAATTTCATTTTATTGACAATTATTTTATGTAAAAACCATCATATAATAATGATCCATTGGGAGAACATCTGATTTGATTCTATATTATTTCTGAAGATGGCAGTTGCAAGTGTTGATATAGTTTTGATTATTATATTAAATGTTTACTGTAATCAGATTGACAGATTTGAATGTACTTTTATAATATTAATAAAATAAACATTACATAAAATAATGAAATGTTTATTGTTCAATGAGTCATAAGAAGTTTGAATACAGGAAATAGCAGAGTTGAACTGCCATCATGGATTCTGAGTGCAAAATCTGCCACTCAACCACTGAACCAATCCTTGCAAGGCATGCATAAGAAGTTTCTGCAGCTGAAATGACTCATGTGGGCCAAGATTATTTAATCTTGAGCTTCAGAATCCACCATTCGTACCCCTGCATCAAATCACGCATTGCTACTTATTCATAAGAAATCAAGGAGTACTTTTAGAAGGAGAAAAAATCACTGCCAAGGTTAAGTGAACCAGCCTATCAGACACTGTCTCGTGGTATTATTTTAGACATGTACGTATTTATAAATAATTCAAAAATTGAGCTGAAATCTTCTGACCAATTTTGACAGTTTTATTTTTTAAAAAAAAAAAACTTGATGTAATTAATTTTTTTACTACAATTTGTCATTTCTTTCAATTTCTAAAACATGTTTAAAATATTTCTTTTTAAAAAAATGTAGAATGTTTTACAGCAATATGTCGAACTTGAAACTTTTTTTATTAACAGTAACAAAGATTTATATTTCTTGAAGTGCAACAAAATAATTAATGCTTTTGAAAATATAAATTTTTTTTTTGTATTTTAATTTGTGAAAATTATACGGAAAGTATATATCTCTATATATGTATGTGTGTATGTGTGTTTATATTTACTGATCAATATAAAAATTGTATTGTCAAAAAGAATAATGTGTTTGAATCAAAACTCATTATATCTACAGAATAACATGTAAATGATGTATTATTTAATTTCCAAAACAAATACCTTAAATAGGTAGGAAAGTAGTAAAAATCAAGAAATCGTTACTACTTGCAAAGTAATTCAATATGTCACGTGTCGAAAAGTAATAAAATATCACAGATATTTTTTTTTTATAAACTGGGGATATTTTTCATTAATAGGATGGTGATATTAGCTTACAAAATTGCTTATAACTTTTATCTCTGTAGACTAAAATGTGTGCTTATTGATTATATAAAGCATCACATTTAATAACTATGAATATTTCATCTTTCACACTTTTAACATGAAACAAACTACCATCTTCAACCTCCAAGAATCCATAGAAACAGGGGTCTTTGCAACTATTAGATTATCAGTTTTCCTCATCTATGCACTCTGGTTGCTCAGATGTGCCATTAGTTTTGACCAGAGAGTACACTCAGTGAATCAAAAGCTATTGGACCTAATTCGCTCTCTCAAAACCAGAGATACCAAACTAGGCCCCCTCCACTCCTCACAGACACTTGTGCAATTCTCCAACTCCCATCCTCTCAGTGTCTGCCATAGGACTCAATCATTCAAATGTTTGTGACCCATGTGGTACTTTCTCAATGAAGACATGCATCTCAGACTGTCATGGACTACACACCATTTCCTCTTTCCACTTCCCATTCCCTTTTTACATGTATCCTTCCCCTCTTACCATGTTGCTTGAGAATTTTCAATTTATCATATAATCACTACCTTGTAAACCTTTTTCTAACTATATTTGTATCTGTTTTTTTATGAATAAACTTTCATCACTGAGAAAAAATCAAAAACAGTCTACTTGATATAGTGTAATTTCTTGTTAGTGATGTTGGGGCTTGGCATAAGCAATAAAAAAATCTCCCTAAAACGAGTTTGGTGAATCTTGAATTGTAATATTTGGTTATTCTATAATATCTTAGATCTTAATTAAATAATGAGTTAACAGAGGGGTTATAAACATTCTCATTAATTTTATTATAAAATATAGTTCTATAACAGAAACACTATAAATCATTTTTATGGCCAGGCAAATGCAAGATATATGTTGGAACAAAAAGGAGGTTAATACACCTGGGTCTCATTTTACGTGATAGATAGGTTCCTCAGAAAACACGCGCAAATGAAATCGCGCAAAAATAGACGTAACTTACATTGAAAAAAGGGGGGTGCGGTCTGTGATTTTTCAAAAGTCGTGTAAAAGCAAAGCACCAACATAAAATTACATTCAAATTCGCGCAAAAAAGAAAAAAAAATAAGGAAATAAAATATGACTAATAAAAAATTTCAAATTTGAAAAAAATTGATACAAGACAAACTTTTTTAAACTATAATATTTAATTTTATTCAAAATAATATATGTTTATGCATAATTCACAGTACAGTAATTTACATTTTTTTATACACGTTTTAATTATTATGATTTTCTGGTGACAACGTAATTAATCTTTGAGATGATGATTTTATTAATTGTTTATGAAGCTCACGATATCCAGACATACAATCATTTAGCTCTCGTTGGAATTTAAGAGCACGTTAATGATTAGTGTCATTAATAAGAAAATAATAATTGATTACGTTCTTTTTTAAAAAGCAAAAACAGAATGTGATTTAAAATGCAAAATTAACATGCACAATGTTTGAACAAATTTACATTATAATCTTGTAAAATTTAATGTGTGTATACATAAAATGTGGAAATCATGATTTTAATATTATTATTGCATAAAATCTTACTATTTTAAAGCACTGAAAATATTGAAATTACTAAGATGAAAGTAGAATTCAAATAATGTGCTATTACTTTCAATATAACGTAAGTGCACGAAATTTATTATTTAAAGTAATAGCGCATTATCGGAAATTGACTTCCGGTGAAACACGAATTGCGTAACTTCAAAATCGTGTTAAATAAGTCCACGTAAAAAGAGATCCAGGTGTATATTGCTCTTATTGACTTAGATAAGGCAATTGATTCTATTAATCAAAGAGATCAGTGGTCCCACTTAAAATAAATTGATTATTGCCAAACTTTATTCAATATATTGTTTCTATATAATGGAATGAAAGTTAATATTAATACAGATGAAAAATAGCATTTGAAATAAAAACATGTTAAGCAAGAAAGCATATTAACTCTAACTCTGTTGCTGATTTTTACAAATATAGTCAATGACATATATGTCTAAAGATTGTAATGATGGTATATTATTAGATGTGATATGTTGGACTACTTTCATCATCTATGAGTGAATGTTGAATGTATAAAAAATTTTAAACTTTATTTAAACTTTCCAAATACAAACAACTTGTTAGTAATAACACACAAACAACATAGGTTAGTAATTCCACAACTTTTCAAATAGTATTACTCTCAACTCTTCTTCAGATGTTGCTGACTTATATGCACAGTGACAATATTCATTTAGAAGTTGAACTCACACCTTTAGATTCTTGAATATTGAAATTAAAGCAAGCACTCTACCAACTGTGCATATAGACCAGCAACACCTGAAGAAGAGTGGAAAATAATACTATTTGAAACATTGTGTAATTACTAATCTGTGTTGTCTATTTGTGTGTTATTACTAACAAGTTGTTTGTATTTGGAAAGTTTAAATACATTCAACATTCACTCACAGATGATGGGAATAGTCCAACATATCACATCTAATAGTCAATGACATTTCATGAAATTGGCATCAAGATATGAAAAAGGTGTGGCCATTGAATTTTTCACTTGAGTCAGTTAAAAGCTAAAACAAAAAAAAAATTTTGATTTTTAAATTTTTAGTATGTTGATGATTGTGCAATGTTTAAACCTTTGGATTTGCCAAGACTTGATTTATATAAGTGTGCTGGAGTTTTAACTATTAATCAATTATTTTTAGTGAATATTTTGTGTTATTATATTAAATACAAAGGAATGAATAAAAATAATTCTTCATCATTAATGGTCACTAGATCAAGTGATTTTGATTTATTATTTAAACCAGCATACTTTAAAACTCATTGTTGATATCAGAAATGTTATCTTGGTCCAAGATTTCACAATATTTTTATAAGGAACATTGAATTTAATGTTAATGATCTATCAAGAAATCTTTGAGAAAATTTATTATGAACTGGATTATAATTGATGATAATGAAAAACTTTTTATTTCTATTTAATTATTTTATTATATATTAATATTTTTTTTATCTTATTTGCACATGTACTTTTGTTAAGCTCCATGTGTGATTTTTTATCACAAGGAAATTATATGTTTATTAAATTAAATTAATATTAATTTATTATTATTATTATTATTATTATTATTATTATTATTATTATTATTATTATTATTATTATTATTATTATTATTATTATTATTATTATTATTATTATTATTATTATTATTATTATTATTATTATTATTATTATTATTATTATTATTATTATTATTATTATTATTATTATTATTATTATTATTATTATTATTATTATTATTATTATTATTATTATTATTATTATTATTATGTTTCAAAGAATTTTATTAAACAAATGTTACATGGATTCTTTACAACAGACGATTTGCATTCTGTTACATAGGCAATCATAGGACTTTGAAACAAGTTATAATTTTTAAAATCAATTGTATTTTACATTTTAAATAATCTGTTTGATGGTTATTCTGTTATAGGTTTGATGGCTGTCTTATGAGTGACCATGTTGCTGCTGCAATGTCTGGAGCGCTAATTTTGTAATCCCGCTCTTTTATTTGTTGAATTTTTTTGTAAATGTTGCTGGATGTCTTCTTGTATTGTTACCAAATGTAAATGGGCATCTTGTGCACCAGTATGCATATAGTAAACAAGTTATTGCTCGTATTTTTGGGGTAGAGTTTTTTTTAAAAATTTGTAATATGTTTATTAATGATGTATTTTTCCTTTGGTAAGTTTCTATTAACAATTTGCATATATTGGATAAACTTGTGCATGAATAGAATATATGCTGTTGTGTCTCTTCTGCTGTGTGGCAAAGATTGCAAAAAGGATCAATGTTTTTATATAGACATCTGTATCGAAGGAAATATTATGTTGGTAGTGCATAAAGGTTTATTTTTAATATAAAATCAAAATATTTTGGTTCTAATGACCATTTTTTGAATTTTTTCAATAATTGATAATTGCTAATTCCAAGCATTGTTGTTTGTGTGTCTCCAGGATTTTCTGGGTATAATAGTTTGTAAATTTGCCAGTATGAATATTTATATGTTGCTTCTATGTTAATTTGAGTAGATGTTGTTGTGACACTTAGTGAAGATAAATACTGTGAATTTGGAGGTGGAGTATCCGTTGGTGTAATTGTGAGCAAACATTTTGTTATTGTTGTTGTTGTTGTTATTATTATTATTATTAGTGGTAGTGGTATTGGTAGTGGTAGTAGTAATAGTAGTGGTGGTGGTAGTAGTAGTAGTAGTAGTAGTAGTAGTAGTAGTAGTAGTAGTAGTAGTAATAGTAGTAGTAGTAGTAGTAGTAGTAGTAATAATAAAAAGAAGAAGAGGGGGAGGAGGAAAAGAAGAAGAGGAAGAAGAATTCAATTCAATATCTATTTATTATGTTCATTTCAAACACTTTAACAAAAATACACAATAATCAAAATTATATATATACTCTTCACAATCTCTTATTAACTGACTTGCTGAAGAAAGTATTTTTACATTTAGTAACCTTGAAAGTATGCATTTCTCTTAGTAACCTTGAAAATATGCATTTCTCTTAGTAACCTTGAAAGTATGCATTTCTCTTAACAGATGACTAGGCACTTTCAATTCTATTTTAGATATATAGTCACTGACATCAATTTTCCCATCAATTAAATTTTTCAATATATCATATCTTTCAATATTCTCCTTTCTTTCAATATTATTTTAACATTTTGAAGTTCTTCTATTATTAATTTATTGAATCTTTTTTCAACATTATGTATTTTAGATTCAATATTAATCAAATTGAAATTCCATATACAAGAACCATATTCTAAAAGTGTAACTACAAGAGAAAAAAGTAACCTATATTTTATGGAAGTAGATAAATCTCTCCCATATACAATAACACCATTCTCAATTTTATATTGATAAACAGCTTTTTCAGTTTTATTAGTATAGGAAACAATGCATGTTTTATTAATATTAATTTCCATATTGTTATACCTCCATCAAATTTTAAAACAATCTATATCCTTTTAACAATGATAATAATGATGATGGTGATGGTGGTAGTGGTTATGGTGGTGATGATGATGATGATAATGATAGAAAACAATTTAACATTAATGATTTCTTTCTTTTGTTTTTTGAGATTTTTACTGGCTTGCGTTTAAGAATTTGCTATATATAAATTAGTATTGTCAATTATATAATTTTGACTGACAATTTTACACAGACATAATAACTTATAATCAATAATATATCTTTGATTGTATTAGTAGATTCAATCTTTATGATGTATGTGTGAGTGGTGATTTTTGAGTGGTCGGTTTAATGTATCCTAACAATATGCATATCTTTATTGCATTTATATAAATAAATGCAAGCCCGATATATGATACTTCTATATGTCATAGCATCGGCTGGGAGGCGAACCCACAACCGTCTGCAATCAACTACTTGCTTGCAAGGCGGCTGCGCTGACCTCTCGGCTAACAACGCTTGATAGATATATGATACTTCTTTTACAATATATTATATAATTTTTATGATTGACACTATGATGCTCATCTGATCAACTCTGAAATACTTGGAACCTTTACTATTTGGCTAAAAATAGACTGATATTCATGTCAAGCGCTGGTGGCCGAGTGGTCAGCATAGCTGCTTTCCAAGCAGTTGTCCTGGATCAGTTCCCGTCCGATACTTTAACATATAAATAGACTGTTATTCATTTATCAATTAATTTTGAAAGTTAAAGATCAAAATATTTAAAAAATACTTTGTCAAGCGTTGTTAGCCGAGAGGTCATCGCAACCGTCTTGTAAGCAAGTAGTTGGTTGCAGACAGTTGTGGGTTCGCCTCCCGGACGATGCTATGACATATGGAAAAAAAAAAGTTCCATCTTGAAAATTTTGAATTGATTATTTTGTCAAGCATTGGTGGTCGAGAGGTCCGCGACAGCTGCTTTACAAGCAGTTGCCCCGGGATAGCAGGTTCGCTTCCCGGCTGATGCTATGACACATGAGAAAAAAAAATACTTAGCTTGCGTAGAAATTTTTTAATTATTTGAAAAATACAATCCCCGGGCTCTAATCTTAATTTGAATGCTCAAGGCAAAGCAAACGAATACATTAATCACTATACCACAGGATGCTGCATATATGTTAAATGTGTGTGTGTGTGTTGTAAACATGTTTATAATCTTCATACGCCTCGCCATCTCTTGTAACATCTACAGAGAAATTATATTAAACGTCAATGCAATTAAGAGCAGATTTGCTAAATCTGGTGAGTGCAGTTTTGAAATTTTAATTTAAATATTTTGTTTACAACTTCTTGTTTACTTTATTAAAGAGGTTTATATAATTAAATTTGTTTTTTTATTTTTGTTTTTTTAGTTGTCAGTTCTATGAATTTTTAAAAATTACTAGATCTTTCCTTGTTTTTTTTAAAAAAAAAGAAGTATAAATCCTACGTGATTTAAATTAATATTAATGAAAGAATCATTCTAAAATTAATTGCATAATAAAAGATTAATGGAAAATATTAAAATCAGAGATATTATTTATATAAAATTAGTTATTTTAAATTTATATATATAAGATTCAAAGATATTGATTCAGAAATGCTTTAAAAAATATTTTCTGACTGAAAGATTACTATTTGAAGTATCTAATTATAGAAGCTTATTTATTTATGCATAATTATTTCTTTATATATATATACTTAGAATGCAATCAATTTCTATATATATAATTAACTATTCATAAAAAATTAAAATAAAGCAGCCACTAAATTTATTTAAAATATCACTTATAAACTATTATATTATGCTAAAAGAACAGGCCGATTAGCTTCTGCGGATAGTGGTAGAATTGTGTCCTAGAATCAGTACCATTCACTAGCTAACTACGAGAATTAACATTTCAATGTAATATAAAACCTTTTCTCTTTTTTTCTCATGTGTCAAAGCATCGGCCGGGAAGCGAACCCGGGACAACTGCTTGTAAGGCAGCTGTGCTGACCACTCAGCCACCAACACTTGACTAAAACCCTTTTTATATAAACAGAAAGGTACTAATTAATTAGATTTTAAGATATGTAAAAGTAATCACTTACAAAAGCAGAGGTACATGTAAGTAACAATGGCTTAATCAAAAATTAATTAATAATCCTTTAATTAATAATCTTTATATTGTAAATACTATATTAGAAATAATTTAATTAACTATTTGTGAAATTAATTTAAATAAATTTAACTAAAAATTATTAATTACAGTGGTTATTGTAATGTGATATCATACTTTGTAAGAGTGACTACAAATACATATGTATTGACTGGTTTATTAAAATCTTATTAGTAATGTTTTATTATCCTATTTCTCATATATTAAAAAGAAAGAATAGTTTAATGAAAGATATTTTGGAAGAAATGGTAAATGGAAATGAGAGGAAGGAATGAAAAAAATAGCTTTGCTGGATGATATAAGAGATGGAAAGCGCTACATGGAATCAAAGATATGGGAAATGAAGAGAGTAGACTGTAGAAACGGATGAACCTACTATATGACTGCTCTCTGGAAATGTCCATAGGACAGAATACCATTGACTGGTTGTTTAAGTTTCCATTTAGCATTGTGTATAGTTGATGTTATATATGCATATAATATTACAACTTTAGAGGCAAAGCTTTCCATAAGTAGCCACTCAGTGCAAGCCAGAGTAATCAATGGATTCAGAAAGGTTGTGCATAAAATCCTTATCTAGTGCCTACTCATCCAATATTCCCAGACTAGCTTGTGACCTTCATCCATTGATTACTCTGACTTGCACTGAGTGGCACTGCTGTATGGAGTTTTGCCTCTATGTAAACAGCTTGTGTGAGTATATAGAATGGTGATCATGTGATATTACAGTCTTACAGCTTGAGATACTATGGAATGTGTTGGGTGCAGAGAACTCTTTAAGTGCTGTATATAGAAAGAACACACACATCACAAAGGTCTCTTCTAACAACTACTCAAACAAAAATGAATGAGTTTATCGCCATTTGCTTTGTCTCCTAAGACTGTACATTAATTATATATGAAACAAAAAAAGTTCTTCAAATACATTATAAGAAAATATCAAATGCATACTGCTAGCTGAAAGTATATAGAATACATACAAAACACCCTTCATAACATTAAAATATTTCAGCAACGCCCTCTATAAATAAATATAAAGTCTGAACATTGCTGAAATATATTAACATTGTGAAGAGTGATTTGTACATTTTGTATTATATTCTATTTTGTCATGGAGTTTACAGGAGAGAAGATGAGGGTAAAGATCTATTATAAACCCTTTTAATAATACTGATTGTTGATTTTTAATAATTACGTAAACCTTAATTAACAGTTTAGCATAAACCATTCAATCTGTTTACTGTTTAACCACATCTTCAGTGAATCAGACATGATTTCATGACCCAAAACCAACAGAAACACATATAATGTATAAAATATATACTGTAAGAATAAAGATATAGTAGACAAATTAAGTTACAATAAAAATTAATTCAAGAAAGACAACAACAAAAAATTATATTTGATAAATGTCAAAAAATAAAATATCAATGAATTATAAGATTATTATGCCCACTGAAATCATATAAAAATAGTTATAATTTTGTCCCCTAACAATTGTTCTTATATAATTAAATACTTATGGCTTTGCTGGGCCATTATTACTGGTAAATGTAAACAACATTTAAATTTTCTTGTCACCTTAATTAATCCTTTTAGTAGATTTTAAATGTGACTTTCTGTTAATATATAATTCGACATTAAGTCAATCCAGTGACAAATTAATTATTCTCAGTATACATTGTGTGTACATATATATATGATCAATAGATGGCATTTTACCAAAACCACCGAAACAAGTGTAAAATTTGTTTACATAAATGACAAAAGAGTCAGAATTAACTATCTCTTTTGCTTATCCTCAGATCAGCTGATTTCAAGCTATTTGCTATCATCAGTGAAGGATAGAGTTAGAAACTAGATCTAAACACTGACTCCAAGTGTTTATGCAAAACGTTTCTATCAGTTTGCAAGCGTGAATTTTTCAGACCGGTAAAGTCTTCAAACTCAGCCTAACAAGCCAGATATCTATATGGGTCTGATCTCAGTTCAGTTTCACCACATAGTCTAAGTCTCTGCAATATATATCATTGCAAGAAAACTTTAAAGGTACATTTATGAAAAACAAAAACAAGTTATTCACATAATTTGCTATCACTTGTTATTTATGATCAATAGATGGCATTTTACCAAAACCACCGAAACAAGTGTAAAATTTGTTTTCATAAATGACAAAGAAGTCAGAATTAACTATCACTTTCATTTGCTCACCCTCAGATCAGCTGATTTCAAGCTATTTATTATCATCAGTGAAGGATAGAGTTAGAAACTAGATCTAAACACCGACTCCAAGTGTTTATAGCAAATAGCTTGAAATCAGCTGATCTGAGGGTGAGCAAATAAAAGATATAGTTAAGTCTGACTTTTTTGTCATTTATGTAAACAAATTTTACACTTGTTTCAGTGGTTTTGGTAAAACGCCATCTATTGATCATAAATAACAAGTGATAGCAAGTTACGTGAATAACTTGTTTTTGTTTTTCATAAATGTACCTTTAAAGTTTTCCTGCAATGATATATATTGCAGAGACTTTGACTATATGGTGAAACTGAACTGAGATCAGACCCCTATAGATATCTAGCTTGTTAGGCTGAGTTTGAAGACTTTACCGGTCTGAAAAATTCACGCTTGCAAACTGATAGAAACGTTTTGCATAAACACTTGGAGTCAGTGTTTAGATCTAGTTTCTAACTCTATCCTTCATTGATGATAGCAAATAGCTTGAAATCAGCTGATCTGAGGGTGAGCAAATGAAAGAGATAGTTAATTCTGACTCTTGTCATTTATGTAAACAAATTTTAACTTGTTTTGGTGGTTTTGGTAAAACGCCATCTATTGATCATAAATAACAAGTGATAGCAAGTTACATGAATTTGTTTTTGTTTATATATATATATATTGAAACATTCAGCTTTTACAACCCAACTGTTTCACCTACTATATTCTATAGTAGTATTCTTTTATATGTAATAGCCACCAAATTCTCATATATCATGCTAATATTATCATAAAAACCTGACTAAATTTAAACCTAAATACATTAACCATGTATGTGTGTGTAAATATCTACATATAGAGAGAAAATTGCATTTATATTCGTAAATCTCTAAAAATACGCACATATATATTTCTAATAAGAATTGAATGAAAAACTAGTTGTATGTGTAACTTAAGACTACATATATGCTAGAAGAATAATGTTAACAGAATTTAAGACATTAAAATTTCTTTATTTTAAAATATTTATTAAATTAATAATATTTGAAATTATATAATTCTGCATATATTGCTAAATTAAATGGTCGAGTTACATATATAACAAAATGTTTTTCCATAATTTTGGATTTGTTTTTCTAGTAATAGTGACATCAGAAAAGGCTATAATATTGACCCAATTTATATTTAAAGTTAAAATTATATTTAAATTAAAAAGATTGCATAAATTACCGCATGTCACGGTGGTTAAATTGACCTACTTAAAAGTTAGTCACAGCAGGCTTCCACGATTACTGGCAATAAGCGAGTAAGCTAAGAAAATGAATCTAAAAATAATATAATGAAGGAGGGGGGTGCTGGTATAAAAGCTTAATCATCCATCTTTGAAGGACTTTCTAAGATTATAATTTTAATAAAGTACTTGAAAAAGTATTCATGGTAATGATGATGTTGGGGTAGATGGCTAAAAATCTTGCCTTCTGACCTCCGATGAGAAGCTGCCTAATGCGGGAAAAGATGAAGTAACAACCGTCCCACCTAAAGAAGTCATACGGTCAAGAAATATATTGCAGCATGGAAAAGAGAAAAGAAAATGGTAAATACTCCTTCAATTCTAAAACTTCCAACTAAACTCAACTCTAAAATGCTTGCTTAATCTAAATCAATGGCCATAATGATACTGTAAACTAAACTTACTTCTAAATGTAGTTTTATTTTGTTTCAATCTTAAAGTCTTGCCTGATTTAATGATTTTATATTTAAATTAATTTGATTTAAAAACTGATCTAATATTTGATAATTAATTTGATCATTTAATATTTGATAAATACTGATTTAACTGCTTTATGATTTTATCTGAGTTATTATTTGCATAAATAACATCTTTCATTTATTGATATGATTGATGTCTTTATTTGTTGGTTTACTTGCTGAATTTAAATATGATTGTATTAGTTGCATATTAATCTTATTCTAAGTAATTAAATGCTATTCAGTTTTAACTTGCTAAAATTTATATTTTAAATCTTTTAATAAAACTTTAATCACGTATAATACAAAATGATCTGTTTTAAAATAACTATTAAATTTCTAAGTCATTTTGTATATGCTAAGTTAATGATAATATTTACCGTCATTAATCTTGTAAACTTAAAATTGTCGAAACTGAATCAATTAAATGTCATCTAATGTCGCACAAGTTTCAGTTTTAAGCAAAGCCAAATTTCAGATTTCACATACGTGAAATCTTATATTATATTTTAAATCTGCATTTTGTTTAATTAAATCTATGCCAAATCTTATTATTTTTAGTTATGTTATTGTTTATGCTATATATATTCAAAACCGGATTTTATTCATAATTAAATCATTAGTGAGAAGTAAATATAGACTCTCACGCATATATATGTAACTTCACGTATATATGTAACTTAGCATATATTGACGCACAAACTAAAGCCCTGTTTTGAAATAGTTAAAATATTTTAATTAAGATATAATTACAAGCTTACAATTATTCTAAGATAGATTTGCTTTTAAATATAATATTTAACCAATATTCAGTTGAAGTGATAAAATGCAGCATAAATCTATAATTCTGTATTGTAATTTCCCTCCATATGCTGTAATCCTCCTTAGAGAAATAAAAGCCTATATAGATAGCTTTATAACTTGGATTCATAAACTTTCCTTAATAGTATAATTATAAATACTATCATATGAACTGATACAGGGTAGTTTCATGAAGGAAATGAAGGAAACTATTATTTAGCATCTTAATTTTTATGATATGATAATGTTGTCAGCACTGTGTATGTGTCCTTAAGAAATGTTACGGTGTACTCACTTGTTGCTGTTTTCTTTAATGGTTGTATGTGGTCATGCTGCACCATTACTCTTAGTTCGGGCAATTTCTTCTTCAGATGGTGGATTGTTACGCACCTCTCCATTCTGCATCCTTAGGAATGGTGCATAAGATCCCCATGGAGCATAAGACTCTCACTCAAATAAATTGCTCGATCATCCAGACTAAAGGTCTCTTATTTTCACAGCAATGAGTTTGGTCAAAGGGAACCGTTACTTGGTAAAAATCCCATGAATAAGGCACATATACGAGATGCCAAGACTCAGAATTGTATGTTTTCCATACACCTTAGCATCTGAAGTTTGGCTGCCAATAATCAGTTCATCCCACCATTATAATTGTTATTTTCAGCTTTGATCTGAATTCAAATCCAATTTAATATGCATAATAGCTATAGAAAAAATATATTAATTATTTGCACTTAATAAAATGTTATATTCTTTATAAATCTTTATATTCACTTCCACTAACTACAAAGCAAATCTACATCCTATGATATAGCATAAACTAGGCATAGATAATCATGAGCAAATTCATTTAGTTATAAGATAATATTAAAGCTCATGAAAATGTAAATTCAAATGTATTATAATTTCATCACCTGTGAGTGATTCACATATATATAGCTAAGTAAATTAAATATTTGTAACCTAAAAACTGCAATTACCTGTGAGTGGTTAACATGCTATATATAAACTGGAAGTGCATAAATATTAAATTATCACCTACGAGTGATAGACATATATGTAAGAAACCCGAAAATTTGTAACTAGAAACTTAACATCACCTGCGAGTGATTTCACATACCACCTATATATGTAAACCAAACTATGTAAAACTCATCCATAAAGAATTATATATCTACAACCATCACTTGTGTGTAAACCTGATCTTTAATGTAAACATCCTTTAATCACCTGCGTGTGAGACAAAACATCTAACTATTGTAATATTGTTTTATTATTATTTCAAAATTTAACTTCATTAAATTAATTTTAAATTTAACTTTGCTTCATATCTTACTCTTGCTCACAGACTCATAATCATTCTATAATTTGGTAATTATTTATTATTAGTTATTAAAAATCATTTCATTGTTTAATAATCATATACTAGCCACATGGTACCTATATAGCTATACTCGATAAAATGTCAACTTCCTCCCAGTCTTTTGCTCTACTGTTGATCTACTGCCGGAACATAGTGAAGGAGAATACTGCTGTGGCCTCATATGTGTAATCCACAAGGTGGTAAATCTATGAGCAATAGCAAAGGAACTAGGGCTATATCAGACCTGTGGTTCCACCACCGTATTTTGGTCAGCCTTGGGATGATTTACTAAAGTTCTAGGTTTTGTTACGTGAATGTACATATTTGACCGTTACAATATATATATATATATATTAGCTCTTGATGAAGTTAGAATTAAGGTGGGTCTCAAGATGTAGTAATTAGTGTATTTGCTTGCCATGATCATGAATAAAGATTCAAATTTACAAAAACCTTTAGAATTTTTTAAGTCAATTTAGCCAGCTATTATATAAAAATAATTAAAATAATTTGCAAGTTTTAAAGGTTCTCCAAAAATGTCCCTTAGAAGGGCAGTGAAAGAGAAAATACTATACTTCAAGTTTTCAGTTACCAGTGACAGTTGGGATAGTTTTTCAATTGTTTTAGTCTCTAGTTAAGATATCAATTTGCAACCCAATATTGGATAGTTAAATAGGTTTTTAAAATTATAATGGAATTTATAATTTTAGCTATTTTAAATTAAAATAACTAATTGAAATCTGACAAAAAATTATATCTACAAACTTAATTTAGAGCATGGCAAGCACTGCACCACCAGGTTAATCATATAATATCTAATATTGGTCAGGAAAGGGATAATTAGAATTTTTACAAGAAAGGTAAAAAAAATCCCATGCAATTTAGTTTAGTAAGGTAATGCTGCAGAAAACATTGGTATTGTCTGCATGTCAACTAAAAGTTATTTAGATTCAAACCTCCAGTTATCAGAAGTGGTAAGTTTTCTAACTTTTTAATTAAAAAGAAAAAGATAATACATCATATAAATAGAAAATTTTGATGTGTGCATGGATAACAATTTATTATTTATATTTTTGTTGATCGCTAAAATTCAACAAAATGTCTGCCAGATATTCACATAAAAAAGAGATTGTCATCAATACAACCTCATTAATCAATTCCTCCACAGCTCAAAAAAAAAAAACAATTATGCTAACATTACAAAAATCAGTCTTAGTATTCCAGATTCAAAAACAGTTTCTAGATTTAGAAAATCTACATACAATGGTATTAAAACCTTGACTTATTTAATCAAGACAGTGTAGAAAGCCCTGTCTCTCCCCTGGTTATATAGACAACTGATATATTAAACAACATTAATGTAAGGTTCAAAATTTCAATGGGCAATATATCATATTCCATTGATTCCTTTCTGATTGCTCAATAATTTTATCTGACACTGACTTTAATTGTTCCCTATATCAATTCCCAAAGACATTATTATATGAGGCTCTCAGTTTCCATAAACTATGGGACTCTGTTCACCATCTTACAAACCACCCCAATCCAAGATATATTGTGATTCAATTCCATGACCCAAAACAAATAAACCAATTCCAAAGAAAAAGATATTAGATAATTTTGCTTTTGTTACTGTTGATGAACACTATCAGAGTTACATAACAGGGATTCTAAAAAATACTTATCTGAGACATAGCATTTAAGACTTCAAAAAAATTGATGGAGCCTTTCAGAGTGGTGTTCTTACTACAGCCAATTTACGTAAAAAAGTAACCCCATCCCAATCTATATCAATAACTTTAAATTCGGTAAAATTCAGTAAAACTCAATAAAAACATTGATCCTACCATCATACCTATCCAGATTACCAACCAGGAAATGACACTTCATCTCTGTATAAGGGGGTTACAGCTATAAAGCTATTCGTGTGGCCATCAGGGTCACCTGACAGTCACTTACTCTAATGCTTTATGCCTGCAGTGTTTTTCCTAAAAACAACTCATTCTCAAAGAAATGATGATCTTCTCTCAAAACATCCTACCACAAATGAAGATCTATGGTTGATATATGTCAATATCAATCAAGCTGATCACATCTCCATCATAACTCTTTACAGCCACAGACGTAATACACCCTAATATATTGATCAAACCCACAACCTCTTAGATGAATAAATTACTGAGACAAATATAATTGCCCCAAATAAAGAATATTCAGATCCTCAAGAATATGTAATTAATAAAACAATCACTGATATCATGGACACTCTAGCTTCATGTTTTTCATTCACTGAGAAACCGCTCTTCAATCCTGGATACCAAAAAGAAACCCGAACATCCAGGAAAAAAACATGAAATAAAAAAATGTAAAAACACTTAGCTCTGAACTCAGGATAATCAAAAACTAATCAGATGACTCAATACTCATGGACTACAGCCCATCCCTGAAATATCTTCTAATCATGTTACTACCAGTCATTTACAAAAAGAAAATATCAAAAAGAAACCTCAGTCAATCGTCATTGATGACAGCTCTAAAAGCTTTTATTTGAATCCTTGGCAGCTACCCATTCATAAGACATAGGACTCAAAACTAACACTTTTCTTACAGCCTCCTCCAATAGTCACCTTTTTACTTATTAAAGAGGAAGCTTAAAATATCCTTTAATGTTAATGGTTTGAACTCAGTCCCAAAAAGTCATCAGCTGAACAAGTTGATACAAATTCCACAACTACATGCCAGATCTTCTGGAGACAAAAACAAATTGATTCAACCATATATATGGTGTGCCTAAGCCCCCCCGGGGGGGGGGGGGGGGGGGGGGGGGGGGGGGGAGGAAAAAGAAAGAAAGAAAAAAAAGAAAAGGAAAAAGGGATATATATATATGCCCAAGGTGATGTATTGGTCTGATCATAACTCAAGCCTGCCCCTTTTCTTTCTTCAAAATAATTTATATGATTATAACCTGATCATAGTTACATTCAACCACCAGGAGAATATTCTGAATATGATATTTGTACACAGTACTTCCCATCAACTCATTACTCTCATCAACAATTTATTGAAAATTTTCAACAGAATAACTATAACTGTTTAGACAAGTCAATAATAAGTACAATTTAAATACAATCATGTTAACAGATATCAGATTTGTAGGGACAAAATTACCCTTAGGTTTATACAAGATCATAGAATCATAGATAGTTAATAGGACCTGTAATTTTATTCCTACAGTTTTTTTTTTTTAACCCATAGAATAAAAACTTAACCAGGAGTACAATGCATTATCATTTTCCAGAATACTCTGTAGAATTTAGTCCAATAGGACTCCATTGATCATGATTTTTGCTGTCACTTCTGGCAGTTGAATTTTCTATGAATTCTCAGAGAAATAAATCATTTGTTATTCTTTTTTTATTCTCCAGTGTGCTCTCTCTCTACCAGCAACTAATGTTCTTTACCAGATCACTTTCTTATTTACAGAGTGTATTAATGATACTCTCACATATGTACTTAAATGGATTAGTCCTGTTACATGAGGGGTCAGAGTGACTTATGGTCAACCTGGGTATGATGAGAATGTTGGCATCAGTGTGGACTTTGAGCATTCCATCATCAGATTTTCAATAGGATGGATGGCTGAAGAGTTGTAGGGTGAAGTGGATTGAAGCCTGTCCATAAAAATATGAATATTGGCTATCTTAATGTAAATCTGAACACTTATATATATATATATGTG
Organism: Epiperipatus broadwayi; assembly: GCA_028023455.1. Taxonomy (NCBI): domain Eukaryota; kingdom Metazoa; phylum Onychophora; class Udeonychophora; order Euonychophora; family Peripatidae; genus Epiperipatus; species Epiperipatus broadwayi. Next base: position 10,025,841 of record JAQFVV010000011.1, read on the forward strand.
TGTGTGTAGAGATGATAATCTGGACCAACTGATGAGTGTTAGTTTAGCATGAAATTTGTATATTGGTGATTATTTAGCTTTTACACATATATGTTGTCAAGGGTATCAGTGGTATGAGATAGTGTGGAGAGTTGAGGATTGTGCAAAAGTCTGTGCTCAAAATACCTTGTATATTACATTGTTGGTACAGGTATATATATATATATAGCCTATATGTTAGATATTATCTAATTACTGTAATATTTCTTTATTAAAAATTTGTATCTGCTTAGATTGTTTGTTGAGTATTATAATCTATTAACTATCGTATAAATTTTGGTGCAGTTGGTAAAGTGTCTGTTTTGGAATTGGGAGGTCTCAGGATCAATTTTGGTACTCACAGAATTGTTAAACTTCTTATGAACTCCTGAGAAATAAAACCATATGCCTTTTTGGTATCTATTAGCTGTTCATGTTCTTTTCACAAACATATTTTTTATTATAATTAACTAATATGCATGTTGCTCTCTATTGTGACTTAAGGAAACCATTTCAAGACATCTGACATAAAATTTGGGAAAGGGCATGATGGGAGAACATCATGACCTTGCCCAATATTCTATCTCAATCTGCTTCCTCAAGCCACAATATAGAGCAACATGTATATGGAGAGTATTACTTAATTATATCAAAAAAATATTATTGTGAAAAGAGCATGAGATTATAATATTCAACAGACAATTTAAATAGAAAAAAACCCTAATAAAAAATATTACAATAATTAAATAAGCAGATTATAATTAGGTAATACCCTCTATAGATAAGAAAATTTATTGCAAGTAGAAAGAGTGATAGCAGTAGAGAATAAAAATAAAATAATCAAATGTTTTATTGCTTTGGGAATTTATATGAAGTTCAAATGCCAGAAAACTAATGGTACTTGAGTTCCAAAGTCCAGCATTCTCAATTGCATTAAATTCTGCCTGGCATTCTGGAAAATGACGATGTATGGTACTTCTGTGTAAATTTTGCTATAGATTTAAATCACCCCCAACCCTAGGACTAAAATTACAGGTCTTACTGATTGCCAATGATTTTGGGTAAACCTAAGGATTAATTTGCCCAGCAAATGTTATAGCTGTTAATGTGGTTGTACTTAAATTGTACATATTGATTTGTGTAATTGGTTATAGTTACTCATTTTGAAAATTTTCAGTAAACGGCAGTTGAGATCAATTAGCTTGTCTGTTTCATTTAATGTATGTGTGAATGCCTGATGGTTTAAGATATATTTTGTTTAGAGAAATAACTCACAATGAAAAATAATGCCACTGTTATACCAATATTAACCTTATGAATACAATAACATAAACAACTTTAATTTTTATAGGCCAAGCTTTGTCTGAGAACAGAAAAGCTAATCTAAATAATTCTATTTTTAGAGAATCAAACATCATTAAATAAATTCAAGAAGTGAATTGAAATCATAAATGAAAAACACGTATGTATGAGCATACTAAATCATGCTGTGAACTGGTCACCGGATGTTGACAGTGTGTGCAATCTTTGTTTATTCTCTAGCATCATAATTATCATCACTAATAACTTATGTTGAGCACCTACTCTATTTTTACCAATACTCCACTTTTTGTCTTATTTACATACATAAATATTTTATTATAAGCATCTATTAAAAATATAGTTTGAGAATAAACCTATAAATAAACATATGCTATTTCAAGATATTATAACTTGATGGTGCCCCTTGTGTGACGATACATATCTTCTATAAAAGGTTTAATATTGCTTATATGTTAAACAAACTTAGATATCTTACTTATGTGAATGTTTTATGCATCGATATACTTTCCCTTATATGTCCTTAGTTTAGTCTTGGATCACTCGCAATTTATGAACTTCTTGTACAAGTGTTTATCTATAAATGTATCTGTGTTTTTCTGAATATTCACGATTTATTTTGAACATATAACGCAAAATAATATTATGGGTGATTATGTAGATGTATTTACGTTAGTCTGATAGTATTTATATATTTATATTAAAGCAATTTTTAAATTTATTTTATAATCGATTTATAAATTTGATGTTGTTTTTATATTACAAATTTTCAAAAATCTACTTAGATAAATATCTTAATTTAAAATCAACAACAACAATAAAAAAGATATTAACAATTAGATAATATATAAAATATTTATTAATTTTATTACCCTAATCGTTAATTATTTATTTTTATTTTAATACAAGTTAAATAATTGGCTCTATTCAGTCACATGATTTGCTTCATAAACAATTGGCTCTATTCATTCACATGATTTATTTCATTATCAATACCTTATTGAAATAAGATTGAAAAGTTTATTTACTCTTATTTTGGTTCGTTTCAATAAATAAATAAAAAAATGATGATAATATGAAATGTTTTTCTTGGTGAAAAATCATTAACTGCAAGTTTTATGGCGAAACGCTGTCTAATTCTTGAATTATTTATGAAATTTTAAAATATTTGTCATCAAATACGTTTATAAAAAAAAAAAAAAAATTAAACAAAGAAAAAATATAAAATTAAAATAAAATGAAAAATTAATCAATAAGAACAGTCAAAACTTAAAATATAAAATATATTATTTACAATTTTAAAACACTGATTGAAATTAGTATATATATCACTTTAAGGTCTCAGAAGTTAGTTTTAAAAGATATGGGGTATTTTATAAATTAATAAAAGGAATGACACTTAGAATTTTGAAATGGAAGTGAAAATTAATGAAGAAAACAAGTTAGGAAAAGATGCAATAAATATTAACATTTTGATTTACAACTAATAAGCTTACTCCGCCCATAACTTTAACACAATCTACTCTAGTGTACCGGGGTCGAACTGCTGAAACCACTTACTTATATGTATATATAAGTTTTGGCCAGTTTCAAACTCCTTCATAATACATTTATAATCTTATAAAGGTTACGTGAACGAACCGGCACGTTCCAGCAAAATGGGAGATCTTATTGATAGCTTTAACTATCAACAATGGCCCATCTCGGCTGCTAGATTCAAACCCCTACTATCCAAATACTTTATTTGCTTTGGGGTAAACCCCAGGGTGCCAGCTAGTCTGAAGACTAACGTATTCGGGCAGTAGGCTCATAATCCAGTGCTCGAAACATTCCCTAAAACTAGCTCAGTCTAATTTTAATTCAATAACAAAGTTATACAAAATTGGTGGTGGGAAGAATTAATAAAAGGTTGGTAAAAAGAATTGACCGACAAATAAAGTTTAAGTTTAAAGACATTTTATTTTAATTAACATTAATTAAGTTTAAAGATAATTTATTACCCAACATGAATTGTCTAAATTTAAACATCTTTATAATCTAATTTAACACACCACATTTTTTTAAATTAACACATTATAACATATATATCTGGTGAAAGGCATAAATACTATGTGACATCATTAAATTATCTCAAATTCCCACACACGCACATCAATAGTTCATTTTATGCATGCTTAAGAGTTCAAACTACTTTACTCGTAAGATTGACAAATTACAGCGGTGGCTACTATGTATAAATGATAATAAATAAATGTTTACCTAGGATTTTTGGAACGTGGATATTGCTTATTGTCGGCTGCTTCTGCTGCTTCTGATGGAGTATATCTAACCGGTTAGATTTGGACATTTATGGAAGAGATTTTATGCGAATCCATTGGTTTTATTCTTGAAGACAGTTGAACGTTTGATGGAGGATTTCTGAGTTGTTATGCAGACATTATTTCACAGGCAGGTTTTGATGATCTTGTTGGACTAAAAGGCTGAAGCACGAGCGTATATTTCCAAAAGCTGCTCAACAATGCATGTGTTTCTGTATACATAATAGAAATTGCACTGTTGTCTGAACTGGAATAAGACTGTTATTGCAAACTAGACTGAAAAAACTCTCTCAATTAATTGTCCGATAACAAAAAAAGTCTATTTATACCTGCAATGTGTTGTCTGTGTAATATCCTCCGGCAAATATCTGTTGTTGAATTTCATTGGTAATTAATCCTATGACAATGTGTTTTTTGATTGATTGTTTAATTAGTAGTAGCTATTTCAAAATGTGTTGTTTTCATATCTTTAATTAGTAGTGTACCGCTGTGTTTTTTTAAATATATTTTTCATTTATTTATAATATTTAATACTGATACATTTATTTTACATTCGCATGCACATATATAATTTTATTCTACACATCAAAACTAGTTTTAATACTATTTTTTTTTATTCATTTAGAATGAAAAGAGATTTATATTTTGAAGCTTTTAATTTATAATAATAACACTCTTTAACTTTTATGAACTCTTAGTTTTATCTTTTCTATACAAAACTCCCCCTCTCCCCTTTTAATCAATTAATTTCTTTTTTTTTTCAAACTCTTTTACGAAAGATTTTAATAATAAATAATTTTTTTTTAGACAAAATTATTTTATATACATGTGCCAAATTGGCCTTGGCACACTAGATAAATACAGTAATAATTATCACTAATCATTTCTTAAATTAGAGATTATCTCTAGTCCAGATATAAACTTTAAACCTTAGTTAAAGATTAAACAAATATTTTTTAATTAAACACATATCCAAGGACTAATTCAACTACATTTTTCTTTTTCTATGCATAATATCTTTTATAGATGCTCTTAATAACCTCTACACTGCTCCATATTCTTGAAACATTTGAATAAAGACATTGTCAAAGACAAATGACCACCAAAATGCCTTTTGCAATGAACCAGAAAATACTGAACATATGATGAAGATATATGTAAGCGATAGTGACCTAGGCCAACTAATGAGTGCTGTTTTAGCATGAAATGTATCTTAGGGGTCATTTGTCTTTTACAATGTCTATATTTATTTTGCAAAAATGTATGGTGGTGTGGAGGTTATTAATACATCTATAAAAGATATTACACATGGAAAAAGAGAAATAAAGTTAAATTACTTTGGGTATGTGGTTTAATTTTAAAAAATTCGATATATTAATTTTTAATTCAGATTTAAAGTTTGTATAAACTGAGATAATCTATAGTTTAAAAAATAATTAGTGATAATCATTATTGAATTTATCTAGAGTGGATCAGGTTAAAGTTGTGAGTGGAGTAAATTTGACCCTTGGAGATCAAAATTTAACAATTTACTACTTATAAATTTGGAACATTGAATAAAGATATAGTGATAGATAGTGAACTGGGCCAACTGATGAGTGGTGGATTAACATGAAATTCATCTTGAGAATTATTTGTTTTTCACAACATCTTTATGTGTTTCAAGCATGTGTGGTTATGTGGAGATACAATACAAAAGGGTTAAAGATGAAGGACTATTAATAAGAAGGAAAACTCATCAAAGATGTTTTATAGCAGATATGATAGAAATAAAATAATAGATAAAGACATGTTTAGATGTCAAGAAAAGAAAAATAAAAATATAAAAAATAAAATTAAGGAGTAAAAATCTAGCAAAGGAATAATAGTATTTCTATCCCCACCATAATATTTTATAGTCGCATCATTTTTTCTTTCTCTCACACATATACCTACCACATGTATTACATTCCAACTAAAAAAAAAAATTCTATTTCATAGCACACAAATCATATGGTAAATCTAAATTATGCTCTATTATTTATTTGTACTTTCATCTTATGCTTCATTCTTGCATTAAGTAACAATTCATTCCCTTTATTATTACCATCCATTCTAATTATTTATCGAGTGTAAAGGCAGTATATAATTAAAAAGACAAAAGCTTTAACATTTTTTCACATATACCTTAAATGTTTGTATAATAGCCAAATAATGTAGTTTTTGTTTATAGAAGGACCTCTCAAACCTCAATACAAGATAGGGACTTTATAAAGATAAGAGTGGCCATTTTATCTTTAATCTAAATTCTTACTTATATAGGCCAATCTGAAATATCTTGATTTGAGAGGGTGGAGATATTAATCTATTCACATTTAAATCCATTATTTCCTTTCACAAATTAATTTATGTGAAATCGTGTGATTTACAATCACTTAATATTAAGATCTTTTTAATGGAAATATAGAAACTAATGTAACATTCTAATTATTTATGGAGTACAGAGACAATATGTAATTATAAAGTCTCTACCTTGTGTCAAGGTTTGAGAGGTCTCTCTATAATCAAAATCTATATTGTTTGGCCATCATACAAATATTTAAGGTGCATATGGAGTTAAAGACTTTTTCTAATTACATACTGCTTATGTGCTCAATAAATAATTAGAATGTTACCTTAGTTTCTATATTTCCATTAAAAAGAACTTAGTATTAACCCATTGTAAATCACAAGTTTTCATGTAAGTTAATTTGTGAAAGAAAATAGTAGATTTAAATGTGAAGACAGTTATATTTTCATGCTCTCAAATCAAGATGTTTCAGATTACCCTATATAAGTAAGAATTTAGGTTAAAGGTAAGACAGCTGTTCATATCTTTATAAAGTCTCTGTAGTCAAAAACTATATCATTTGGCTATTATTAAAAATGTTTAAGGTGCATGTGGAAAAGGGTTAAAACTTTTCTCTTTCTAATTATTACATACATATTTTTAATTTCAGTTTTTATTTTAATATTACATTTGCTATTTTTTTCAATTTACCATAATATTTTTTTAAATTTTATTGTTTAATCTATATTGTTATTCTTTAATTCTCTTTATGCTAAATATGTATAAAAATCATTATCATATACTTCACAAAACAATTAAATAAGCATTGTTTCTCAAAGCATACCTATTATAGTAGTAATACAATTTTTAGATCAGTTTCATAATTTATTTTTATTAAGAAGATAGTGCTGCTTCATTAAAAACATTTAAAATAACTTATCCAGCATAGGGTTTTGAATTTAATCAAACTTTCATAAAGATACTGATATAGAAATGGCATCTATATACTTCCACCAGGAATAATTTAGAAAATACCCCAGTACACAATGACAATGGGTTTTTATTTCTTTATATAACATAGCCCATCTTATCAAAAGATTTAAATTAAAAAACCTACTGGATATAGTAAAAATCACCACATCATAATTCTTTAGATAAGATTTTGAAAAATATTCACTTACTTATATTCAACTCAGCTAACTATCCAATATTTGTCAGTAAATGGATATACTCTCATCACCTGATAAATGGCAAGCTTAATGGATGTTGCCTTTTTCTTCCCTGGGAGGACTTTCTTTACAGTGAGCTGTATATAAAAAAGTTTTATCTTTACATTTTTTTACATAAAGATATATTAATGATCAGTTCATATCACACATTGATGTTTTGATAAAATGATCAATAATAATTTTTAATTCATATCAATTTTGTAAGATAATTTTATAATATTTTTAATCATTTACAATATCCTTATTAAATTAATTTTACTAAAAATCCAATAAAAAGTCAATCTAAGACTTTTAGACATTTTCAAAGTTGTTATTAAGAAATATTACTTAGGAAAGTTTTTTATAAGTTTGCTTTTAACATTAAAAGAGCCCAATAACTTGACTGAATATTTCTGGAATTTTGCTTTATTAAAATTAAACACATCGTTTATTTTCTATTTCCGGTGATCCCTTTACTCGGTCACTATATTTACATTATTAAAAATAAATATGCGATTCATCTCTATTTCATAACAAGCCTCGTATTTAATTCTAGTATCATCAGATAGTAAGTAATAAAAAATAGCACCAGAAATAGAAATAAAAATAAAAAACCAATGGTTTATTTCTAATCAAACCATATCAGCATTCCAATAATATTCAAAAAAATCAACATTGGAATTGCACAACATGCCTTGAAATAGTATTAGAATGACAAATTGTCTGCTACTAAAGGTTATAAATTGTGGTCAAATACTAATCTAACTTCTTATGAACTCCTGAATAATAAATCATTTAATTATTATTTTTTATTAAAGTTGAAATTTAATTAAGGTTGTAAAAACATTTCTGAGAATTTGATATTGAATCTCGAACATGCCATTATCCATACTTGTCATCTTAATAAGGACTCATGAAGCGGATGGAAGGCTATTGGATAAAGATGTAAGAAGAAATATTTAATTAAATTTAATATAGATGGCGATAGGAAATTTTATCACCTAAAATTATCACGCATTACTTGACATCATTCATTTACATTATGGTGTAATTTAATAAACAAATCATTAAAAAAATTGCACATTTTTATATACTCTTTAACAATGATCATAAAATGCTCTTATTATGAAAACAATTGTCCTCCAAAAAGATTATGCATATTCTAATCTATGCATTTATATACAAAAAAAATGGCTCATGTATCCACAACAATTTATCTATATATTGGTATAAATTAATTATATGTACAGATAGAATATTATTAATCAGTATACCTATTATTAAAAAGCTTTTATTACCCAATAAAATTTGTAATAGTGAGCAAGACAATTATTGAAAAAAATCTAAAAAATTCACAAATCTGAAAAAGCTATGATATCAAGTATTTCAGATTAATGATGATTATGGTGTTTTATTTGTTCATATATTTACAATAGATTTCTTTTTTATGTATAAAGCAGTAGTTAAAATCATTTCCACACAATAGTGCCACCTAGCGTAAGCACAAGTAATCAATAGATGTTAGGAAGTTGTACATTAAATCTTATCTAGTACCTTCCTATCCAATATCCCCAAACTAGTTTCTAGTTTATGGTTTTCAACAGGGAGCACCTATTGTTTACTAGAACTTACACTAGGTGACACTATTGCGTGGAAAGAATTTTTGCTACTGTTTAACAGCTTGTGTAAACATAAAAAATAGTGATCATGTAATATTATACTTTGCAAGCATATATTTAACCCTATGGGTTAGATATATATTGTAATGCTTTAAAAAATTCTTTTATAGATTATAGTAAACAACTATCCTTATAAAGTCATAAGAATTAAAATAATTTAGCTAGCCTATTTAACTCTTAGTTATTTAAAAGTACTTACATTATTTAATATTTGCTTAAAAAGACTAAAATTAATAGTTTGTATCTAATGAAGAGTTAATTTAAAATTTGCTATGTTTCAAGTAAATGCAATAAACGAAGTTATTTTATGTTGTATAAAAATGTTATTTAACTTTGTTAGCATCTGTCTTTGTTAGTTTTTTTAAATAAATATTTTTAAAGTAATGATTTATTAAATGTTAGTTTATGTAAGAATGTTTAAAGTTAGAATTTAGAGATATTAAATTTAAACCTAAATAATTGGGATAGGTTTTGATTCAAATAAGTTTTTACTTGAATAAATATTAGTAAATAATTTAGGTTCATTTGTTTTAAAATCTTGATTATATTTAGGGTATATGTGAGTGTAAGAATATTTGAGGCATGCATGTGAAAAATTGGAAAGTTTAAAAGGTTAAAAGTTAAATTTTAATAATAATAAAAAGTAGTACATGCAATAGTATAAGTTTTTAAAGAGGTGTATTTTGAATAAAGGTGTAACATTAAAATAAAGAATATATAAGTAAATAAGTTTAAATTAAATTAATTATTTATTTAATCATTAAATTCAATTAATAAAATTAATTTGTATTTTAATTTTCAGTCTAGATATCACATGGTTGAATAGACTGGATTGATAAAAGTTAAGATTAAATTAATCAATTGTAAAAAATAAAAATATGCTAATAATTTACATATTATGACAAAATACTGGAAGATTAGTTGAGATATATCATATTACAGAAAATGCTGTTGGAAAATCTTGATGTGCATGTATGTATAAAAGAAACACACACACTATTATAAAATAATCTTAATCATATTCTTTTTCATTTCACTATATTTTTAAGTTGATTGATTTGTTTAACTTTTTTTTACAATTTTTTGAATCAATTTCAAAGTGTTAAATTTTATTTTTTTATTGGTTCCCATGGCTGAATAGAAAGTAAAATGTTATCCATTGCAGTAATAACATATGATATATGTTCAATTGACTTATCCAGCAGTAATCTTAGTAATTTTCCAAAGAAATCAACAGAAAAACAGAGTGCATATGGAGAAAAATGTTATTTATTCTTATACTAATCATTAGCTAAATTTGAACTTTTGCTATAATAATTATCTTTGACAATTTAATTACTCTTTTAATTAGTTATTAACACTAATTTTAATTTTTAAGAATGTTATTATATTTATGCCAAATTGAAATATGAAAACAATAAACTATGGTCAAAATATTGGATTTATTAAAAACAGAAGAAGTGACAATTATTTAGGCTTGTATTATAAAATTATAATCAAGGGCAAAATCATAAAAATATCTTAAAGATAAGACATTATCCAGATATTGTTATACTAAGACAAATAAGCTAATGTCAGATTAACATAATTATTTATTCCAAGTTCATCTATCTATTCATTAGAATAGTTTTCTAAATTGCTTATTTACTTTAAAATTTTATTACTTTACATTAAAAAAGAAGTGATTTAAGCTGGTGTCGTCATACTTAATATTACTAAAATTTTAACTTATATGAAACTTTATAAAAAAGTTTAGTTTCAAAAGTAACCTTTATTAGTTAAAAGATTACAAAAATTTTCAGGTCTACTTACCCATTGATGATTACAAAGCGTTCAATGTTACAAAGATAAAACAATTATTAATCATGTTTACAAAAGGGACATACCCTCAATAACAATTATATCTATAATAGGGTTACTATAATCTTGTTTAATGTGTATCTATACATGGGTATACATGGCCCAACTACTGAGAAGTCATCCATCGCACAATGATCCCTATCCCTAGGGCCCCAAAGCGAAGACCTAAATGCTTCAGCTCAATAGGCAGACATCCAACATTGCACCAATCACCACAACAGGTAACAAGGTCCAAGGCCCCAGGGCCACTAAATGTTAAATTCTTGATTGGCAGCCATGCCAAGCCCATTTCAGGTACCTCTATTTCCCAGTTCAATAGTCCAAATGGGCAGGGATCTCATTCAGTCTACCTGCTCAAAATTGGAATGCCAACTAAGGGAAAAGCTAACCAGTAATGAGTGCAGATCTGCACTGCTTAAAACCAACCTATCAAGAGGACGCAGCAGCCCGTAAGAGTGGAAACAGTGCTGAAACTTTGACCCTGTACCCTCCTGTCAGGTTTTCTGGGTGGTGACAATGATCATCAACAGCCTGTACCAATAAACCAGGCCCCCAATGACCATCATCATCCACTATGAGGAAGAAAAGAGGAGTGCAGACCCATATCCACAGAATATTATAACAAAACTCTATCAATGTTAAAAAAAGAGTTGTTAATTAATATTCTCTTTCTGTTCATTTCCCCTTCAATTCATATTGCAATTAGAAATGCGTTATAAAGGAAATGTATATTATTTAAGATATCTATTACCAACTCTTGTCATCATTAAATTTGATAAATTTAATTGCCAATATTTTCTCAAAAAAAATATCTGCTTTAAATCTTTGTATACGTTTCTCTGCCTTGATGAAAAACTATATTGCAGTATCATTTTAAGAAGATAACGAAAGGAACTTGAATGAAAAGAGATAATTTTTTTTATAAAAAGGAAAGAACTTTTAATCTCTAATCTAAAGAAGAGCATAATATTTATCACATATATATTTGGTATATTTAAAATTATTTGTCACTATATATTATGTATTATATTATTAATATTAATATTATTTATGATATTATAAATATGTGTATAACAATAGTGTCCAAAAAACAAAATTGGGTAAGATATACAGTAAAAGGTTTATTCTATGAGTTAATTTTTACTATTATTCTGGAGTTCTCTGGATTATTGTTTAAACCTAAATAAAGGATTGTATTCAAAGTATAACAGTCCTTTTAAATATTTAATATAAATATTTATAAAAGAAAGTATTATTAATGTCAGTATGTGTGAGAGAGAATTTCAGATAGCTTACAAACTGAAAGTTATTGTTATGCAATGATAGTTTTGTCAATGTACACACAGTATTATACTGAATGGATGCATTGTAGCCTTCTGAATGTACATATGAGGGGTATAATTATTTAATATTTATTACTATTATCAGCTCCTTGACTTATACTATTATTGGTATTCCTTTAAGCAATTTTAGGTGGATATTATATTGCTTATTATATGCATTTAACCCTTTCATGAGTGAGAGTGTTGCTTGTTATTTATCAGCACTGTCAACTCAGAGCTACCGGGAGCCCATTTGTATGTTATTGTTTGTATTTTCATTATTCATCTTGCCATAGGATTTCAATGTTAAAGCATATTTTAGTATATTGCAAACATCTAAAGGCATGTTTATCTTATAATTCAATATTAGTTCTGTTATAATTTTAAACTTAAAATGTATTATAAGTGTTGATCTTATTTATTTGCATGCCCCAACATAGGTATTATTAGTATTATATAAGTGTATTATTTATCTTGCATAATATTTGTTGCTATCTTTTTAAACCTATAAAGTGTCTCCACACTGATTTTTCAATCTTGTTTTAGTCATAAAAAGTATATAATATCTTACTAGTGGCCTGGATACAGGCATATATGTATATTGTTGTAACTCTATGGGTATAATGTTTGAAATAAAGACCATATTAGATAGATGGGAGAACTTTTGAGTAATGATAATTATTTATGTTATAAATTTTTAGGAATGTTTTTTGAAAGGTATATTCATGAGTAAAATTTATTAATATTTGTGAGTATAATATATTAAATTATTAAAAAAAAGTAATGCTTATTGTAAATAAATAATCTATAGTATAGAAATTATTATATGTTGTAAATAAATATTTTTTGCTATTAATTAAATTATTCTACATGAATAAAGTGTGATAAACAGAGCAGCCAAAATGCAAAAAAACATTAATTATAAACAACAATTAGCCAAATGCTTTCAGTTCTGTATACCAGAATCATGGCAACATACATGATTCTGGTATACAGTACAAAAGTGCTTGGCAAATTGTTGTTTGTAATTAATGTTTTTGTATTTTGGCTGCTCTGTTTATCATGCTTTATTCGTGTAGAATAATTTTCATTATCTGACAGAGATTTTATATTATTTATCTATTAATTAAATATATTTTTGTTTCATTGCCATTGTGACATTATTGCATTATCACATTTGTTTCTCAGAAATATGGTCAAATAAAATTTATTTATCTGCTTTATTTATTGCTCATTTTACCTGCATATTAGAATTTATTTATTTTCAAGTTTGTTCATTCATCTTGCTTGTTGTTCATTTTCATCTGCATTACCAAAAGATAAGTACTATGTTATTTATTTTACTTCAAATGCACTTTTAATGGAGTTGGTAGCATAAAATATACCCTTACTGCTTTCTGCATTATTCTATGTTTCTGCTTATTAAAAGTTGCATCAGAAGATATAATATTTGTGTATTTTATAGTTGGTAGAAATGAAATAGTTATACCTGAATAACTTCAAAGTATTTAGAAATGTTTCAATTTACTAGCCATATATTATTTAAGTATTTGATTATAGTGGAGTTTTATTTCTGTTATGTTAACGATAAAATGAAAACTTTATCTTTCTTATTGTATTGCCAAATCCATATAATATTAATATCATTTATGTTCTTTATTACTTTTTACAATACTTTTTTACAACCCACTATTGACAGTTTTGATTGTCCCAGAAATCTTCTCTAAAACTTTGGAAATCTTAGATAGAAGTTTTGGAGAATATAGCTGGGCCTATCAAAACAGTCAATAGTAAGTTATAAAAAAGCATTGTAAAGGTGATAAAGAACATAAATGATATTAATATTATATGATAAAACTAAAAAAATATATATAAAATGTTTGATGTATAACTTGAATAACAGTTATCACATTTTAACAGTTTGAAGTAGATTACTGTTGGTATGTTTTCTTGTTCCAATTTCATTTTGAATTTGAACCCTGAGATAAAAGCATTTAGGGCCCGAGATGAGATTTTAAAATTGTAAAAAAATCTATATTTTAAATAAAGTAAAATAAAATCTGTACTAAGATTTAATTTAATATCAGAACCTTGTATTTTAGTGATTAGAATTAATTAATTATTATATTGTCTATAAGAGGACTCATACTCTGGTGTTTCAAAAAATCCTTAGCTACTATAGTGCCTGCTTGTGTAATCTTCGATTCCAGCATTTGTGCAAGGGAAGCTTCTAGTTCGTGGGTTACAATATATATATAAGGATATATAGATAGATGGCTGAATTTTAAAAAAATACGTAAATACTTAAACAATGTCTGGATTAGCTAACTCAGCAGGTAAAGCAGTTTTTGGTGAGTAGTGAATTCCTGAACCAATACGTAACTGGAAAAAGGGGGGAAGGGTAAAAAATCAGCCTCTCAAGTTTATCTCTCATCACATTACCGCATTCATCATATAACCTTGCAAGCAATTAATCATATAATTGACAAAGCTAGATAACTTACGTAATTAAAAAAAATAAAACGTAAAAGAAATTTGAGATATAATTTAAAAAATAGAAAGATAATTTGAGAAATTGGATTTGCTTTTACTAAGAGAAAAAATTATGAGATGTGCCGAAGAAAAACTGTGTGAAAGAAATCAAACGAGAAAAAATTGGATCAAGCCTAATTGGTTAATTATGAATATTTAAAATAAATTGATGAATTTAAAGTAGATGGTCTGATAAAACATATATATATGCAGCTGTAGACATCTACTAGTTTAACTATATAAATTTATCAAACAAATTATATGCAATTTTTAATTCTAATTACTGTAATTTGTTTGTTTTAAATATGAGATTCAACGCTAGTAATAAAAGTTGCCATTAAATAAGAAAAATAAACTAATTAAATAAGTTTAGATTTTCTAATTGCAGCAGTTAACAAAATATAAAATAAAAGATATCACGTGATATTCCAGCAAAAAAATTATTTTATTAAAAAAAAAAATAGTAAGCTAATTTGGAGATAATTAACGTATATGTTTAATAACTTATTTTTGCAGATACAATCTTTTACAAATTATTATTTTATTTTGTATATGGAATTTTTTTAAAATATTTTAAATTGTGCTCTTTTAAAATAATAATAAATAAAGATAATAAAAAAAACGACAGAATAAATTTAGTCAAAAGCATTATCGTAAATATTGAGGTCACTAAATTTGAAAGAATATTAAAATTGATAATTATACAGCATAATATAAAAGTTTGAAAAGTTAATGCTCGTATAACGTTCAAATCATCTATTAGACTTAACGAACAACTAACTCTATAGCAATAACGGGAGAAACATATCATGATCAACAACTTTTTCAAATCTTGAGATATACATTTGTTTAGACAGAATAAAAGCTATAAAGAACGCGGATGCATCGACACTCAAAACAATAGTATTTAATAAATTGCGTTATTGTTAGGAATTCCAATACAAGAAAAGTTTCTATTACGCAAGGGCTTACAAGTACAAATTGTTGAGTTGTATTAATGAATAGAAATTATTTCAATCACATTCGCAATAAAATTGTGGGGTTTTTCTTTACAAGAATCTACTATACATAACAAATTTCAACATCTATTAAACACTAAAATTGTTAATTTGGACCTTCAGGAATATCATATTACTGAAGTCTGGAATTCTCTTAATTAATGAACGTTAACGTTATGAATACAATAAATATATTTTTGAGTTCACTAAAAAGAAAAATCATAACTATTTTTCTGACAATGATCAGCATTGTTTGAAATTAATTGGTTGTCCATGAACATTTATTCATATTATACAGCTTCTACATAATAGAACAAAAGGAATTACTGGTGGAAATTCAGCCATTTGAAATGAACACTGGTGTTAAATAAGGATGTGTATTTGCTCCAACATTGTTTTCAATTTTTATGGCAATTGTCTTTGGAATTGTTTGTAAGTGGCATAATCAAATAAGAACTAATATGTGATATAGGTTTGATAGTGGATTTTTAATTTGAATCAATTGAAAGCTAAAACAATAACTTCACCTTCTTGGGTTTTGAATTTACAATTCGCTGATGGTTGTGTTTAGTTTTTCCAGTACAAAAAATGATTTAAAAGAATGTACTTAATGTCTTGGAAGCAACATATAAAGACTATCAAACATCACATAATCACCATTCTTTATGCTTATACAAGCTGTTTTCACAGAGGCCAAACTCTTCATGCAGTTTCACCACTCAGGGCAGCTAGATTACTTAATGGATGCAGGAAGGTTGTGTGAATAAAATTTCTATCTAGTGCTTACTCATCCAATATCCCCATATTAGTTTCTAACTTGTGACTTTCATCAGTGACGAACAATGGATCTGAGAGCACTGCACCTAAATCTTAGGATCTCGTGCAACTCTCTGATAGGCACCTTTTATTTTTTTAGCTAACTATAAAGCTTTGAGTCCAAACTGAAAACACAAAAATGTTTTCAAGCTAAGTTCATTAGCTTGTATACTCATATAGATCTGAACTCAATTCAGCATCCATACTTTTTGGTTCCTTTGGTTCTTTGAGTTCAGATCTATATGACTATACAAGCTAATGAGCCATCAAATATCACATTATCACCATTCTTTATCTTACACAAGCTGTTTTCACGAGTAAAACTCTCCATTACTCTGGCTTGCACTGAATGGCACTACTGTATGAAAAGTTTTCCCTGTGAAAACATGCTAATGAACTTAGCTTAAAAAGATTATTTCATTTTGGACTCTTGTTAGCTGAAAAAAGTAAAAGGTGGCTACTGGAGGTTTGCATTATATCCTAAGATCTAGATGCAGTGCTCTCAGATCCCAAATTCCTCATTGATGAAAGCCACAAGCTAGAAACTAGTCTGGTGATATTGGATGAGTAGACACTGATAAGATATTTTATGCTTAAAATCTTCCTTCATCCATTGATTATTCTGGCTTGCACTGAGTGGTGCTACTGTATGGAGAGTTTTGTCTCTATAAATACAGCTTGTGTAAACATAAAGAATGGTGATCATGTGATGTTTCATGATTTAATACCAATTCTGCCCAATAGGATTTTGGTGACTGTGGTTATTAAAGAACCAAAAGCACCAAAAACCATGGATGCTGAACAGATTTCATATCTACATGACTATACAAGCTAATGATCTTAGTTTGAAAACATTATTGTGTTTTCATTTTGGACTCTAAGCTTTATAGTTAGCTAAAAAAGTCAAACATGACTGCTGGAGTAGATATGTCTCAGATCTAAGGCTCCTCACTGATAAAAGCCACAAGTTAGAAACTAGTCAGGTATATTGGATGAGTAGGCTCTGGATAGGGATTTTATGCACAAAACCTTCCTGCATTCATTGATTACTTTGGTTTGCTCTGAGTGGCATTACTGTATGGGGAGTTTTGCCTCTATGAAAACATATGAAGACTGTGATTTATTAATCAATATTCAAAAACAAGTTCTTTATAGGTCAATGATGGAAGAAAAGTCTTTAGCAACTTTTAGCTTGGATTATTCCCAACCCGGGAATGTAAATCAGTTTAAATATCTTGATAAATTTAGTATAACTTGAATGTAAGACTCCAGTGTGAGTATTTTATCAAAGAGAAATAAATATTGCAATTAAGTTAGCAGTATATAGAGCTGTTATTTTATCAAATTTATTCTGTGAATATAAAAGTATTAGAGAAAATTTCACTTAAAGGTGTTCTATAACTTTCTGGATGTGATAGTATAGAGGTCAGTATTTTACATCTTCATCAAATGAGATATTAAAAATAAATGAACAATATAAACTTCCTAAAAGAGTGCTTTAAAAAGAACTTGAGCATGATTTTCATGAGAGGTAGATTTCACTTATGTTATAAAGAGCATTTCAAAGGAATTCTAAAGAAATGCAATATTGATTATTTTCATTTGACAGATATGGCAGAAAATATAATACATTGGAAAGCTAGAGTTATATATATGGTGTTGAAGTACTTCAGAAGACAACATCATAAAACATCAAATAAATAGCAAAATGGATCAGTATATGGATTTGCATGGTCATTGCAAAACTAATTTCTAGAGCAGATTTTCTTTTTTTATATTTTAATAGAGCTACAATAATCATACTCATTTATGAGTAGTTGTTTATTATTATATATGTGTGTGTAAATATTAAATTACATATCTGGATAGTAAAACAAATATTAATAATAAACTCCTACCATTAACTCTTGATTACTCTTCTGAAAATATTGTTTTCTCTTTTACTATTGTCTTTACCTTTATATATGTCTATTTATATATATATAATGTGATGACATATGTTGTCATCTATAGTTTCTTTGCAGTATATAAATAACTAAATAAATAAAACAATTAAAGTTCGTCTATTTAATAAAACAAATTATTGTTTTGAATGAATCTGGACTTAGTGAACCATTTATTTATTAAATTTAAAGAATGAAATATTTTGTTTAAATTATTATTGAATGATAACAATGCCTTATTAAAATTAGAAAAAAAGGATCACATGATCACAAGTCAGTTTTAAAAGAGAAAGAACTATGTTTTGTGTTGCCAAAGCTAGTAGAAATGATTTAAGCAAGAAGATACAGACTTTCTTTTGCTTAAAAATTTGTCTTTATTTTACCTTTCTTTTATAAATATATTTGAGACATATAGCAAAGAAATATGCACTGTAAGACAACATAGAGAGAGGGGACATAAGCTTCTGCTTCATTTGGTATCTTTATGATTAAAACAAAATAGATATCACCAATGCTATGCTAACTGCCCTAGAGCTAAGATAATACTTCTCCTGGATTGTTATATGAACAGGAATAATAACTGGATATCATTTAGACCCAAATTTCTTATGGAACCCTGTGTTGTGTTTCTGCTAGCAAAAAGATACCAAAGGAAATATCATTGAATATTGAAATATCAACAGAAGTCATTCATATACATGCAAAATTGTGGTAAATGCTAATAAAAATCTTTTAAATTAACACTTGTAGATTAGTTTCATTTTAAAAAAAACAAATTGTTAAAATGCATAATGATAATTTAACAATAATCGCATATTAAAGTTTTTTTATTTATTAATAATTTCCATTAGTATAACTTACTTGGCATTTACTATCATTTAAACAACATGAGAAATACACTTTTTTTAAAAAAGTAACAATATTAAAACTTTTATTACTTTGTTTAAATAGTTCATCTTTAACCCTATTATGATATACTTTATAATTTAAATGTATAACATATTTATTAATTGCAATCTTAAAAAAAGAAGAGGGGGAGTAAATTATAAAATGTATGGTATATTAGACTGCAGTTGATAAAATTAAATTATAATGTTTATTTTATCCACCTAAATGAGTTAATGCTTATTTCAATAAATTTATATTATTATTAACCTTAGTTCTTTGATCTGTCTACTTGCATCAATCATTATAAAATTATTTTATTGCACAATTTATTTTACAATTAAGATAATTCATTGTACATCCTAAACTATACTTTATCATCAAATAAGACTTCATTTATTGAATTGTATTTTCTTTGGCAAGCTAAATATTCATTCTCCGGATCATTGGTGCCTTGCAAATTTGGAAGTCCATTGTAAATATAAATTTAAACTTCCATAGAGCCATTTGTGAATCAGCACATTTTAGTTACATATTTTAGTCACCAAAGTACAACATTTATGAATATATTTTAGTGCCCAAATATTTAGTGGATAAAACCACTTCAATCATGGTTTAATTATTATATGTGCTTGCCCAAATCTATAAAGCACTTGCAGGCAAGCTAGACCTGCACAGTTAAAATATTTTATATTATTTTTATGATTATCCAAATATGCAAGCTATTCAATGAACAGCACTTATTTTAGTTTTACATTTTGGCAGTCTTTATTAGTTTTCTTTTACATTTGGCTCATTTAACACAGAAATATTGCTATTCATGATATAATGTTGCCTCCCTTAACATT
This sequence comes from Epiperipatus broadwayi, assembly GCA_028023455.1. Classification (NCBI taxonomy): domain Eukaryota; kingdom Metazoa; phylum Onychophora; class Udeonychophora; order Euonychophora; family Peripatidae; genus Epiperipatus; species Epiperipatus broadwayi. The sequence goes on from JAQFVV010000011.1 coordinate 10,045,896, forward strand.
ATTCACATAGGATTTAGAATAGTTTCCTTCACAATATATATTTATTTATATGTTTAAATATATTATATGTATATATTAGATTAATGGATGCAGAAGGGAGTTTGCTGTTAACTGAAAGGAGACCTTTTGATTCCTCTTGGAGGTATTAAAGAAACTAAGCAGAGCAAATTCCTAATATCCACTCCATATGTTCTTGGTTTTGCAGCTGTTATTATTATGTGATTATTCATTTAATATACAAACATGGATGGTCTATTATTATGTGATTATTCATTTAGTATACAAACATGAATGGTCTGCTCACAAACATGCATTAGCCAATGTGGTGAGTTTATTGGCTTTTTACTTCCTAAGTTTAAGGTCAAGAAACACCATGGTCTTTTTTTTTCAGTTGCCTAAGGTAGAATGAATGTGTGAATGAAATTTTTTCTTATATATATATACAATCATGACAGATATAAATAAATCATGGCCCTTATTGCCAGAAAGCTGAAAAGTCATCAGCCAAGGCAGCAGTTGGTGGCCAAAGGTGGAGAGTGCTAAGAATTCCCTGATTGTGGCCCCAGGCTGCCATTTGATGACAATTTTTATTTAGATACTTACAACTTCAGGTCACTTTCAAGTGAAGGAAGATTGCAAGAATTGGAGGAAGAACTGTTTTATATTAAATGGGACATTATTCAACTTTGTGAAGTTAGAAAAAAAGGTAAAGAGACAATTGATTTTAAAAGTGGACATCTATTCTGCTGTAAAGGTGGACATGTACTCGACTACAAAGACAGAACTATTGGAAGTAACAAGTGGATTATAGAATTTATTATAAATAAAAAGTGGAAGAATAACATTGTGGAGATTAATGGTGTATGAGATAGTAGCAAAATTAGAGATCCAACTTAACAGTAGATACCAAATGCAGATAATTCAGGCTTATACCCTGTCAAGTTCTCATAGTGATTAAATAGTAAAAGATTTTTATATGGAAGTACAAAAGGCTTTTGATCAGATTAATCAACATTTTAAAATTGTTATGGGAGACTTTAATGCTAGAATTGGTAAACAAATGAAAGATGAAAGTGCTGTAGGTAAATTTGATTATGGTAATAGAAATGAGAGAGGACATAGACTTATGGAATTTGCAAAAAAAAAAGAACTTTATATTATGAATTCTTTTTTTGAGAAAAATATTAAAAGGAAATGGTCGTTGAAGCATCCAAAATAAAGGTACTGCAGAATTTGATTCTATTTTGACTAATAGAAAATATATATTTCAAGATTGTAATGTTCTTAATAAGTTCAATACAGGAAGTGATTATCGATTAGTAAGATGTAAGATACATATTAATGCAAAACTAGAGAGACAAATTATTAAGAAAAACAAAATTTACAGTTGATATTTCTAATCTTCAGAAACATTCTAATGAATTTAAATTAGAACTTGCAAATCCATTCAAGTATTAGTAGATTTTGAACATGATTCAGATTTCAATAAAATTAATAAAAAAATAACTGATACAATTTTAAAAACTGCAACAAAGAAAGCTGGTAGAAAAAATCAGCAATTGACTAAGAATTTTTTTACTCAGACTAGAGAAATTTATGAAGAAAGAAGAAATATGAAAATATACAAAAATGATGCATTAAAAAGGATTGAATGCCTTGAATTTTGTAAAATGGTACAAAAAAGAGTTGATAATGATATAAGAAAATATAATTGCAAACTAACAAGAAAGCTGTAGAAGAGAATAAAAGTCTCAAGAGTATAAAACAATATTTTATTATTGATAGGAAACATATCTGGAATAAGAAGAAAAAGATGAAACTATTGCTAAAAAGAGAGATGTCATAATAAAATGGGAGAAGAGTTCTATCAAGAATTATGTAGTAATAAAGAACAAGTACTTCCTACCTCTATTACATCTTCGGAATTGCCCAGAATTTTTAATGAAGAAATGAGACATGCAATTAAATTTATGAAGAATGGACACGGATTATTTGTAGTGTTTAGCTAATTGAAAATAATGTATGTTTGTGCTGTTGTGTCTTGCTAGCAGTTCATTAGTAAAACCAACAAAATTCAGTAATTTTAAATGCTTATTTTGGTGCATACCACAATAAGAGCTACACATGCGCAATGTCATTCTATGTGCAATATTATCATTTTCCCATTTGGAGATTACTCGTCAATGGATTGGTAAGACATTTTAAAAGTTAAATATTTTTTTATGTAAACATAGGAAAAAATATGTTATATTGTGTGTATGGCTTCTGATGTGTTTTTCCCGTATTTCTTTAATTGAAAACCAAATGCTAGACAATAATTATCGTGTTGGTGCTTTTAGGATAGTTGTCATTATATCAGTTTATTGGTGAAATAACCATTTGTTAATTCAGATTAATCTTTAAAAATCTTTAATGTATCTTAAATACCATCAATAGCATCATAGAAGTTAATCTTATAATTAATAGTTGCTTACTGAACATAGCATTGTATTTTTTTCCATAGGTCATAGCATTGGCCGCCAGGTGAACCCGCAACAACTGTCTGCAACCAACTGCTTGCTTGCAAGGTTGCTGCGCTGACCTCTTGGCTAACAACGCTTGACTAAGCATTGTATTTAGATGCAGTTTTTACTTTGTTATATTTTAAAAGTTTTATGAAAGGATTATTTAATAAAATAAGATAGTTTAAATATGCTAAAAAAGGAAATTGCTTAAGTAGTATAATAGCTGTATTTAAAAAATGTGTGTTAAGTCACCCATACGTTTATATTAGAAATAAATAATTGGTTAGTGTGCAGGCAATTATTTTGGCCATTTTATTTTGCTGCATCCAGTATAAATGAAACTGTTTAGCATATGACTATTACTTTATATATTTTTGTTCTTTCTTCTGGAAAGACTGTGTAAATAATTTTTTTTGTAACCTTTTAAAATTTCTGTGAAAATTAATAAATGTATTTATTGTTATTAGAATTTAGCTTTTGTTTTTCTACATATGATTTCTTCTGTCCTGATTTCTTTATTATATGACAGAAATCTTGGTAAATCAGATAACCAATTTTTATACTGATTCCAAAATATAATCTTAATCATGCAAAGACTGCATAAGTGAGATGTATTCCAAAGATTTGAGTTTATTGGAAAGAATTAAATGTTATTGAATTTAATTTTGAACTTATTATTCATTCAGACTGCATATTATTTATTTATTTCAAGCAAAGAACACATTGCTTTAGAATTTGATTACTATTTTTATTGTATGTGTTGTTGATGAATAGTTGAGATATATAAAAGGTATTCTTTTTTTCTAATTATTCGAGTGTCATCCTGGGTTTCCAAATTTATATTTTTTTATACAATTTATCGAGTAGATTAAACACTTCTTTAATTAACTGTTAATACTGTTATGATATTGCAGGATACATTAGCTTATAAAAGAAGTGCATGTTTCCTTTACTTTACTAGGATGTCATTCGTGTATTCAATGATATAAGATGATGATTAGCATTCCAATCATTAAAAGAACCCCGAGATCATTCATTATTATTATTTCATTGGTTATTCTAATTAATTTTATTAGTCCAAGAGTTGGTGATGTGGCATAAGAAATCTGTATGGTTTATTGTACTATTAGAAAAGTACACTACATTTCATTCTACAAGAGTCGAGTAGATCAGACCATGGCAATAAAATTAATAATGATAGATATTTGCTCCATAAGATATTGAAGAAAATACAGAAAGATTCTATTAGATGTTACATTAAATGTAAAATATTTATGCTGCTCAGAGAATGTGTTTTGACAGAGAGAAATATATGTTCTAAAAATGCTGCATAGAAATAAATGAAGTTTTCCTCTTCCTAGCTTATTTATTTACTTTACAGTAATGTATGTTATTATTGTCTTTTTAATTCCCTTGTTTCAATGCATGTCTCTGTAGTAAACATTAAAGATAAATAACCACCCACTGAGCTTAGCCATATTTATTATTAGCATCATCTATCATCCTTTTCCTAATAATGTATTCACTTTGCTTTATCTCATCCTCGTTTATTTCTAAGTTAGAATATATACAAAGTACACTCACACAAAAGTATCTGTGTTATATATTTATATATATAAAACACAAATGCCTTTTACGTATACACTATATGATATGCATATATGACTTTAGATTACATTTAATAATAATTTGAGAGAGCAAACTTATTTTATATTTACTATGTAAGTTTTTATTCATTCCGATTTACTCAAAAATAAAAATTATAAAACATTTAATGTAGTGCACCTTTATTTTTTTTTAAATAAAATAAATAGCAAAGTGTCTAACTCAATGCAATTAAATACACTCTGAATAATACCTTTTTGGTTCAGTAACATTTTTATCTCTATGGAAATGTAACTGCAATTTCCTTGTCAAATAGATTACAGGGGCTGTAGTTGTTTTAGTGCTTTTAAGTATTTATCAACTTCAGAATCTATATAATCACTCTTACTAGCCAGTACCCATTTTAGATTTACATTAAACTCTTCAAACTATAAGCTTTCTGATGTAATATGGGAATGTTTGTTAGTTCCTTTTTTAGTCACTATTAAATTGATAACTTTCATTTTACATATAACAAAGATATTTTACAAATTTTGTTTAAATTTGATAAAACTTTTAGCTTTACTCTTAGAAAATATTTTATTACATAAAATACTGTACACATTAGATTTTAAAAGGTAATAAAATGAAGAATAAAATATATATGCTATCAATGAAAGCCAAAAAAAAGTTAAAAATGTGATTGTATGCAATATTCTGAAAAAGAAAAATGGCTGCTTCTGTATTATAATATTTATTAAATTTACAAACTTTTAAGTTTTTTTAATATAATTACATACATCATTTGGCAACAGAAGTAATGGTTTCTGCTATAATGTAACATTTATTACATTTATAAATTTTAATGTTTTGTTGTTGTTTTTCCATTATTTATTTACATTTTTATTTATTTATCACATTTTCTCAGATAGTTTAAGTAGTTTAAATTGATATAACCCATATTGTATCTTTACTGTAACAATTTTTAAGTCATAGAGAATTAAACATTGCCCAGCCTATATGAATTCCTAGATTTGCTGTCTAACCATGGTTTTTTAAGCTGGTTATTATCAGAACTGCCTCTAACAATCATAAAACCCATGCAATTGCATAGAATGTTGAATGTTAATGGTGATGTGGGTACAAAGTAGGCCTAAACTGCACAAAAATTAAATTATAAAAAATTCATATATTCTTCTATTGAAAGCAGATTTGAGGACAACATTAGTAAAAAAATTTTAAATAAAAATACACCACTGCAAATATTTTTTTATAAAAAAGATTTTTAAATGGTAAAATTTGAATTATTTATTTAATATAAATAAATGGTATTTTTTTATAATTAAATTAATTAAAATTTCTTGTGAGTTTAAAAATACAGAATAATAGTTATTGGAAAAAGAAAAAAATAATTAAAATTAGAATTAATTTGTGTGTTTTAAATAAGTCAGAATAAGATTAAACTCTTCTATCAGTCATACGTCTTGTATTGGTCTCTCCTTTGGACAGATTGGTCAATTGTTTGTTTTTTTTGGATTCTAAAAAACAATGAAGATCAGCAATAAACTTTAAAAATGGAAGCAGTGGATCCATTATCAGATGTCTAATCAGAGATTTAGCTTTGAAGGTGTATAAAACAGCCTAGAAAATAATGCAAGTTAACCCAGACTTTATAACATATTTAAATGTCATGCTACAATATGAAACTTCAAATTAAGTCTGTGATTATTATATTTTAGATGTGATAATATTTTTAATTTCCATTATCTATCATTAAATGTTAAATGTTTAGAAATTTTAACCTTTACTTAAACTTTGCCAAAGACAAACACCTGCTATTAACAACACACAAGGTAGTAGATAACACAGGTTAGTAAGTTACATAATGTTTCTTAATGGTAGTATTCTCTACTCTTCTTTGGGTGTTGCTGGCCTGATCAATGACAGTCAAACTTCACTTTTAGATTCTCAAATATTGAATTTTACAGCAATGCTCCAGCCAACTCCATAAATTTATCATTCATAATTTATAGAAATAGACATAAGGAATCACCATACTTTGAATGGTAATATCTGATATGGGGTAATAGCAGAATACCTTCTAACTTAAATATTTACACTGGTCATAAATAAATGTTGACCAGAGGTTAGAAATAATCTGTTATGTTTCTTTTAATGCTGATATTGTCTTTTTTTTCCAAATGTCAGCTTTATAAATTTGTATAAGACATTTCTTTAAAGATTATTATTGAAAAATATTTACTAATGGATATATTTAGAAAAATTTGTTCTTCTATATTTTTGGTTCAAAGACTGCATCAATGTGACCATATGAACATATAACTGTTAGAGTAAAACAATTTATGAAATATAAACAATATATATAAAGACAGATACCTGCACAATGAATTTTGATAATAATACTTATTTCTTAATACAGTTAATAGGATTTAGTTTTCAAAATAATTTTTACATTTCAATCATGTTATTTTTAAAAAAAACCTATCAGGTGCAGAATATCGCAAATAAAAAGAGTGAAGAGAGCTTTTTGTAAATATATAAGAACTGTAAACAAAGGCAAAACTCCTCATACAGTAGTGCCACCCTGTGCCAAACAGAGTAATCAATGGATGCCAGAAGGCTTGTGCATAAAATCCCTATCTATTACCTACTCATCCAATATCCCCAGACTAGTTTCTGGCTTGTGGCCATCATCAGTGAGGAGCCTTGGATCTGAGAGCACTGCACCTAGATCTTAGGATCTAATGCAACCCTCCAGCAGCATTAGATCCTAAGATCTAGGTGCAGTGCTCTCAGATCCAAGGCTCCTCACTGATGATGGCCACAAGCCAGAAACTAGTCTGGGGATATTGGATGAGTAGGTAATAGATAGGGATTTTATGCACAAGCCTTCTGGCATCCATTGATTACTCTGTTTGGCACAGGGTGGCACTACTGTATGGGGAGTTTTGCCTTTGTTTACAACAAATTATGTGCTAGTATAGAGATGGTGGTCATGTGATGTTTGATAGTTTATATAAGAACTGATTATTTATTTTTAAATTAATAATAATACATTATTTTTTTGTCTCTTTCTCTCTGTAAATATATTGTTTGTGACCATTTTTTCATTACTTTATGAATTTTTATTAGTATACGCTAATATTAAGAATTCATGATAAATTAAAATTGATTTTTAAAACATCAATCGAGCATTGAGCAGCAAAATATGCTCCTGTAAAGGGCAGAAATATTTTTAGTGGTAAATCTGATCATCATTAGAACATGACACTAAAAGCAATCTTCACTAGTAACTACTTTTCAGATCAAATCTATAGTGTAGATTAGTTGTATCCTGTCTCAATGTGACCTTAAAGCCAAATAAGTATCCCATGACCACTTAATAGTTTCCAACCCAACTAAATGACCCCCATCACACCTCTCATTCTTCCTCATCCATTAAATTTTAATTTGTTAAAAAAAGATTGCTTAGTCTCTGATGCAGTTATGTTTCTTTAAATGCCTATAGATGATATCAGACCTTCTAGAAAAATCAAGACCTATTGGTATCTTTGCAGCCTTTGATTCAGTTACTATTAACAAGCTATGACAAATCCTTCAAGAACATATTGTATCTAATTCAATTCCCTACATATTAGCAAACTTACTCAACCATAGACAATTTTAAATTACATTAAATGACCCTCCCCATTTTCTCCACACCACTTTACACCACAGGCTTTGCCCCTAAGTTCCCTTATTTTTCTAACTAACATTAACCCATTATTATCAAACATCCAAAATAAAGTACTGGAAATTAATAGTTCTTTTGTAAATCAAACAATTAATCACATAATATATATGGATGACTAAAACATCTTAATACCATTAAAAAATATATCTATCACCTAATTGACATTATAAACAATTATAATTCAACAAAGACAAATCCTCTAATCAATATATCTATCACCTAATTGACATTATAAACAATTATAATTCAACAAAGACAAATCCTCTAATCTCACATAATGAAGTAAACTCTCCCTTCACTATCTGATCACATAAATTCTTAGGTTTTCTCATTTGTCTTTTCTGTAAATGCCATGAGATCTGAAATCCAAAATAAACTCACCTCTATAGAGAACATAATATTTACCCATACATGCCAAAGTATCATTAATATTCTATTATATACCTAGAATCAAGTATATTACATCCTTCATCAAAAAGATAAGTTCACTATGCAACAAATTGATGTAGAACAAGAAAATGGGATCAATTATTACCAAATCAATGCAAAAACGTGCCAAATACAATGGGCAAATATTCTGCTCTCAATCAGAGAGTAAACTAGATCACCAGGTTAATAAACTTGTACTCTGTGGTGCTAAACTTTATATGAGTTAATCCATCAATACACTACCACCAATCAAAAATCCTTTCATTAAAGCATTGACCACATCCAGATCCAAATACCTTGCACCAAATCAAAAATTTATTTGCAATAAATATTAAATATTGGTGCAATAGTATGTAAATAAGAACTAATAAACTCACCATAGTCTATATTCAAATTTATTAATAAACAGATAATAAAACAATTCAAATTTTGGTATTTGGAGCCAAAATGATTGAATGTTTTAATTAAAATCAAACTTTAAGCTATTCCTACCAATGTTTTTCTAGCCAAAAAAACGATGTACTGCAAATATAGATTGGAAAAAAAAAAATTATGGAACACTTCCTTAATAATTGTCCAGCATTACAAACTGAAACATAATAGTTTCAATTACTAAATCTCAAACCTTTCTCTCATTTATTTAAAAACAATATACATTCAGGGTTTGCCCCTAATATACGAATAACTGCATTTATACTGTTTATTCTATGGTTTTTAAAATATCATTTTAGTTTTAATCTGGTATCTTGGAAGCTTAAATCACTCTCCCATTCCAAACTAGCTAAAGTAAGGAACAGAGGCGAAGTATTCACTCTATCTGATATCTTTTCAGTTACATGGAGTTTAGTCAAGTTACCAACACCATTGAAATTGATAGACCATTTTTAATTTATACTAAATATAAACTCATGTAAAATATTCTTTCTTTAAACTCATATAGATATTCAACACTCAAGTTGGATTTTATATTTATTAAGCTTCTCTTTAGGTTATAAAAACCCAATGTAATATCCTGATTTCTGCATAGCACATTTAAATGGATATCGAATAATATAACATTTTATTTACAATAAACTATGTTTTATAATATATATTATTTTAAAAGCTTAATTTGCTTTTCCTAATACAGCTATTAATTAATTTTAATTAATATTAATTGACTTTTGATCTGTTTTCAAATTGCTTTCACAGTTTAACTACATTTTTTTTAATGAAAACAATTTATATATGAATAAATTACATATTCTAAAATACAGAATAATTGTGTATATGTTATGCATAAGCACGCATTCGACAAAATATATACTTAACACAATCAGCCCAGAAATTTCCATTTTCTTAAATAACAGTCTCTTAAATAAACAGCTGTTACCAAATTTTTAGACCTACACATCCATGGACAAATGGTTCCCTCATCGTTAACTTTCTCTTCAGGCATGTCATTTGTTTCCCCTCAAGTTTGTGAATAAGATGGGCTAATGTTTGGGAATTTCTTTTAACAAATATGCATTATTAATTCTATTATTTATCATGACTCTCCATTGAATATGATATATGCTGAAACAATATGACACCAGTTTCTATCTTAACTTCCCTTGCTATTTTGATATAAGTTTGATGGTTTTACCTTTCAATCAATACTTTTTTAATTCATCCCTAATTCAGATCTTGCCATTTTCAGGGTAATTTTAATTTTCATTTCATCTGACTTGATTCATTTCATTTTCTTTGAACACCATCTGATATGGGGATTTCCCCATTGCGGTTGACTGTATATAGTATTAGAAAAATGACTGTCTTAGGCAAGTTCAAGGTACCAATCTTATATAGTGTTCAACTTTTTGCTTTTTCTACTAGTCTACTTGATTCAGTAGGAAACTGATGTCTTGTCTCATTTCAACATTTTTGTAAAAATTGTTCAAAGCTGAAGTTTGTGCAGCAAATTCCATATCTAGTGTCTACTCATCTACCCCCACACTAGTTTCTAGCTTTGAATCTAATGCAACTTCAAGCTACCATCTTTTACTTTTTAATTAACTATAAAGCTATAAATCCAAAATTAAAACATAATAATGTTTTCAATCCAAGCTCATTTGCTTGTATAGCCATATAGATCTGAATCCAGTTCAGTATCTCCAGATTTTGGTGTTTTGAGTTTTTTTAATAACCATAGTTGCCATTATCCTCTGGCCAGGATTGGTAATAAACCATTAAAACATCTCATGATCACCATTTCTTATGCTTACACTAGCAATTAAAACAGTGGCAACACTCTCCATACAGTAGTGTCATCCCCAGTGCAAGCCATAGTTATCAATGGATGCTAGAATGTTTGTGCATCTAAATCCCTCTAGAATCTAATCATATATTTCCAGACTAGTCTCTAGCTTGCATCCTTTATTTGAGCAGAACCTTAAATCTGAAACCATATCAGCTAGATCTTTGAATCTAATGCAATCCTACTGTGGCTATCATTTACCTTTTTAGTTAACTATAAAGCTATGAGTCTAGAATGAAAACACATTTTTTATCCAAGCTTATTCACTTGTGTAATCAGGTTAAATTACATCTAAAGATCCAGGTGCAATGCTCTCAGAACTATGGCTTTTCACTGTTAAAAGCCAATAATATATAAACCAGTCTGGGAATATTGGATGAGTAGGCATTATATAAGAATTTTGATGCACAAACCTTCTAGCATCCATTGATTACTATGGCTTGCCCTGGAAGACTCTACTATATGGAAAGAGTTGCTGCTGTTTTAACAGCCTGTGTATGCACAAGAAATAACAATGAAGTAATATTTTAGTGGTTTAACATTCATGCTTTTTGCAGTTTTATATTTCTCTCACTTCATGAATTCACCAATATAGAAACAAATGCTTCATATAAAGTCCAACATAGTCTGTGTATACTCTACTTCAAGGATTAATTACAGTTGCCATGCTATATATTTCCTTGCTAAAGCCATTAGCGTTGTTTAAATAATTCAGAATTTACCTTTTACCTACCAATTTAGTTAGTTGCACGAAAATAATCTGATGTGTTTTTCAATTACTTTTTTCATCACTATTTGACAGAAGTTTTTTTAATCAATGTCATTTCAGTTTCCATATGACCAAAGTAAGAATAATATTATTTAGTATCGCATATAGTAGCAATTACTATTTTTTATATTTTTTTACTGGCATTCTTACAATACCAATGATTTTAATAAAGTTTTCACTAGCATCTTTAGGTTTTCAAGTCATTTTGACAAAGATGGAGGGCTTATGCAGCTAAAAATTATTTTTCAATCACTATATTTAAATATAAACATGCCAACCCTTCTATCGATTTCTACCACTACCTGTTTGCTACCTATCTTGAAAGGGAACATGACCTAATCCAGACTCTTAATTTTTATGGTTTCGATTTCTAAAATAGATTTTTTTTTCATCTGTTTTTTTTTGGTCAACTTTTTATTGCTATGTAAACACATTTTTTGTGTTTCTTTTCACTACAACTCTTGCAGTTTTCTTTCACGGCCAATCATTAGTAAAATGGCCTACTTTGCTGCAGTAGAAACAATTTCTTAATATTTTTTATTTTATTGATGATTGTTTTACTGACTTTTAGAAACATCAGCCTTCTGGAATTCCCATGCTTCATCTAGTATTAATTCTTGAACTTCCCCTATTTGAATATCCACTATATAAGTTAAATTGATAATAGCAAGCATCTCTTATCTGAATCAATCATTGAATATTTCTCACATCAGTTGTTTTATAAGGATTATTCAAGAGAATCACCATGGATGCAGAATTTTGTCAAATCTTTCAAGGCTCAATCGTACTCTCTAAATTTTACCTCTCTAATTTGTCATCTATTTAAAAATAGAGATTAACTAAATACTTTGATAGTTAATGATTAAAATAATTATTCGGGCTTTCCATTACCATGACATATGGTTATTCCTGAGGATAGACCCAATTGCAAAATTGTATTGTTAATTCAATCCCCTTTATCCTATAATAACAAGGTATTTTAACTGCTTTATCAGTTATGCCACATATTAAAGTTCTATTCTTTTCATATAAATAAGTCATTTTGTAGACTATTAATGTTGAATTCATTAAGTGACACTTATAGAAAAGATATCCTTAATGTTTTTGTCCATTTTACTTGGTCTTAAAATTAAAATCAGGTTCAATCAATTCATTTTTTAGTCTTGTGACTGTATCTGTATAACTATATGTTAACATTACACACATAGATATTGCATCTCTCTTATATGTAATGATTCCATAATAATCATGTATTATTCAGCCAATATTCTTCTGATGAATACATATATATATATTCAATATATAAGCCCATCTCTAAATAGACTATTGCGGATTTTTATACATATATGTAGTCATCATCAGACCATTGGCTTAATAATAAATGATTGTTATGGAAAACTATAGTTGATGGTAGAACACAGTTATATGAAATACAATAAATTACTGGGTATGAATAAGTTAATTATATAACTACATATTAAAATAGACTTCAGAGACTACAAAATAATTTCTAATTTTAATTATATGCACTTATTGATAAGTGAATAAACTTTATTATTAAATCTAAATTATGTTGATTTATTTTAATATAGTTATTGATGCTACCTAGATGGTATTAGAAGAATATCCCTGGATACGGCAGAATTCCACAGTTGACTGTTTTGTTTGAAGAATCTAAACCAACAATAGCAGAAAAACTTGTGCAAGTATGCAAAATGGAACATTTGATAAAGGAAGAATATGTGTAAATATTTATAATGTCATTATTAAATAACAGTATCTGCAAATTTTATTTAATAACACTTTATCTTGGAAAACATATGCTAATTAATAGAATCAAAGATGACAAAGTTAAAGTAGTTACACTTTCATTATTTTCTGGGAAAGATGTACTGCAAGTGGCAAAATAACTATGCAATCCCAAAAACTCCAATGATATTCAATATGAGGATTTAAAAAGCAAGTTGAATGCCTATTTTTAGCCAGCAAGAATGAACTGGGTGGCATACCTAAGATTTAGGAATAGAAAGCAATCATTTTGAGAGAGTTATTAAAATTATGATATTGGTTATGAAGACTTGCAAAAAAACGTAACTTTAATTCTGACTTGGATATTGTGCTATTGGACCCATTATTATATGGAATGATATATCAGAAGTTCAGGAAAATCTTATTAAATGAACTGAATGTTAGTCACAAAGATGCAATAATGTATTGCACAGGAAGTGATGTTTGGAGATTTCTTCAAAATTTCAGGCTACAATGCATGTGCATAAGTCTCCAATAACTGTTAATGAAACAAAAGCTGATAGTCCAAGCTGTAGGAACTCAAATGCTGCTCTAATTTGTTACTGCTGTTGAGTTAAAGGCCCATGAAGAAGTATTGTAAATTTAGAAGAGAAAAATATAGTGTCTGCAGTTTAATAGGATATTTAGCTCACATCTACAGGAATAAATACAGAAATATATAAACTAAATCATGTTCAGACTTTAAATCATGGGAGATAATAATTAAGAAGATTAATGATAGAGAAAATGGTCATATATCATTAGATATTGTTTGTGAGTAAAAAAATTACTATGGATGTCAATAGGGGTGCTGGTTTATCTTTTTTTTTACAGAAAAAAATTAGTAAAAAAAAATAAAATGAAGTTGATGTCCAATAAACAAATGTAATAGCCACTGGTGTTAATGGGACTAAAATAGCCATACATGGCAAAGTAACTGTACCCAATAAAATCAATTCCACAGTAAAATTTCTACTATTCTATGTAATAGAGAGATGTTTAAATTCTAATCTGGAAAGAACTGACTTATGCCATTAAGACATTAAATAGAGAGAAAGAATAAAGATGTCTTACAATGGATTTGTAAATTGTGGGGAGGAATTACAGCTTGTAAAATTGATAGTAACATCAAGAATTCGAATTTTAGAATGTTGAACATTTTATAGGCTGCCAATTGAACTAGAAATGAACCCAGAAAAAAAGGTTTGCAAAATTGAGTAAAATACAGATGGCAAAAATGTGATCAAATTGAATAGCAAGGCTTATTTACAGGGTGCGTGAAAGTTTATCTACATGCAATGGTTGCATCCTTATGACTGTCTGTATGCTCATACTATCAGAAGGTTGAAAGCAAGAAATTAATTTCCTACATAAAGAACACCCAACAGTAGTATGTATAAAAGCCGTAGCAAGGTCATATGTGTGGCAGCCTAATATATGTCAGAAAATAGAGATGATGGTGAACCAATTATTTAGAATGTCAATCTACCACTAACTTGTTTCCAGATTTTGAATTCTTTCACTTTCAGCACTTTTAAATTAAAGCTTGATTGGAGCTATTGGTAAGCTCCTTGTAGTGAACATATGTATGTATAGTCAATAAAAGGTAAATTTCTCTTTCCATCTTATTTCAAAGGAATTATTTTCCATTATTTGAAGAAATATTTTTCATAGCTTTGACTAACAAATATCTGCTTAATATTGAAAAAGAGACAAAATAAGGTTTTGAAAAGGGTTTTCATATATCTGCTATTTGAGAATTTTAAAAAGTATTTTTATGTGGCATAATTATACTTGTTAATAAAATTATAGTTTTGCGATTAAATGGTTTGACTACAATCATAAATATATTTCTACTTTTTTTCTAGCTTTATTATGAAACTAAATCCTATGCATGGTTTATATCTTTTATCTAATGATTATTGCATTGTGCAGTGTATTCAAAAAATTGTAAACTTAATTTACTCTAACATTGGTGTTCTTACTTAAAAACTCAGTATTTGGAATATGAAATGTCTCTCTCACCATTAATGAAGTTTGGAAATATAATCGACTTTTTATTTTATGGATCGTCATATGACCACTTTTACTCTAAAAATAAGAGCAACTGATACCCATTTACTGATCGATCATAGAACTTTTGCTATTTAGATAAAAATAGCTAATATCCAACTACTGATTAATATAGTATATTTATACCCATTGTTTACTTCAAAAGTTAAAAATTTGTTAGAGAAATCCTGGGCAATCTGGAAATTTTTTACTTTTACTAGATTTGAACTCTAGAATATTAAATGCATAGAAGATTAATGCACTAATCTCTATTTCATAAGATCTTTCAAATAAACATTTTTTTTAAAAAAATAATTTCTTTAAATATTGTAAAAATTTGGGTGAACTAATTTAACACTAATAAAAATATCACAAGACTGTAAATGGAATAAAACCGAATCTCTAAAATATATAGAAACTAGCCTATATTAGCTCCAGCATTGACTTACTGATGAAGATAAAAAGGCAGAAACCCATTTTAATGAGTAAAAAGATTGTAATACTGCACCAAGTGATATCAATTAATTAGTCAAGCATATATCAAGAAGAGAAGTTATACCTACAATCTGGGATTCTAATCTAGGTTAATTAAAGCTTGGATATATTTGTTCTATTACAATGAAACTTGTGATTTTATATTAGTCCATAAACAAGTCAAATATCTACCCATTTTTTGATAATTAAGAATTTATCTATACTTGACTAAAGAGTAAAAAAAGGAAATACCTTAAACCTTCAATATTTGCCATCAAAATAAGCAAGTATTTACGGCCTTTTTCTTTTATTTTATTTTTTTTTTTTGGAATGTAATGAAGATGCTTTTTTACCTACAGTGAACTTTTTAAAGCTAAGTATATCATAAAAGTATGCAAAATACTACAAAAAAACAAATCACTTTCTAATGCACTTTCTGTGAATACCAAACAGTTTCAATAGCCATATAAAATTGCAATTCATGCTGAAGTAATTCTTTCTGGTGCAATTGTTGTGATTACAGATGTGCATTCATTAATAGGAGCTATAATCATTAACAATGTCAAACAATGTTAGCCAATTGGATCCGAATTTTTACTTACTGACTTGGATTATTAATAAATTGCAATGATTGTTCAATAACCAATATCAGTCCTTTTATAAATACATTCTGTATAACTTTATGAATTCTAAAGATGCAATAAATTACAATTAATTTCAAATGAAGTCTAAATGAACACAATTTGCTGCATTAGTTATAATAATATAAAAGATAAATAATCATATTTTTAGTTTTGAGAAATTATCTTGTGGCATATATTATCATCATCATCACTGTAAACCATTATCAATCCACTGCAGGATGAAAGTCTCTCAAAGTCCAATCCATCTTCTCCAATCTCTAGCCTCTTTTCTCTACATCATCGCTGCACACTTGCTTATTTCATTTATCCATCTCTCATGTGGTCTCTTTATGGGTCTTTTACAATCTCTTGGAATCTAGTTTAAGATTACAATTGTCCATCTATTATCATCTCTTCTAGCAATATATCCAGCCCAAATTCTTTCAATGATATCATTAACACCCATTTTTTCTCTTACTCATATATTGCATTTTCCATCTCTTCTTATTACTTCTAAAGTGCATCTCTCCATACTTCTTTGAGTGATCTCAAGTCTCCATATTGCTCTTCTATTAAGTGTCCAAGTCTCAGATCCATAAGTAAGAACTGGTAAAATGCATTTATTAAAATTCTTCCTTTTCAAACACATAGGCATATTTCCTTTTAGTATTAAGTTATTTCTACCAAAAGCCCTCCATTCAAGATTAATCCCATGATAAATTTAATCCATTATGTTTCCAACTGTATTAATAATCTGATCAAGGTGTTTGTGGTTGTCAACGTCTTCTAATTTATCATTATCAAATCTTTATTATTTTCTTCTGATAAATTTCATTCACTATTACTTAAGCCTTTTTTAGAATTTATCTTTAATACTACTTACTTTTATATAATAAGTTTTGTTATAATTGTTATATATCCTAGTATGATTGAAAAGAGAGAAGTATTTTTAATTATTTTTTCCGACCAGAAATAGAACAAAAGTTCGAGTTATATAAACTCTTTATTTAAAAAATCACATAATTTTTGATAGATTAAAAATTGAAAACAAACAAAAATTGGTTTTCATTAAAATAATGAATTTCTAATATGCCAAGTAATTTAGAGATTCACCAATAGTTATAATGGAATTTAAATCAGAAATATTATCCCCAAAAAACCTAGAGTTAACAAAAGATCTGCCACCTATCAATTTTATATATGAAGAAATGACATCTTTCCGATCTTCAAAGTATGTACATACCACAGATGAATCAACTAAATTGGATAAGCATCAGTTCTTTCCCACTCAACATCACATGATCACTATTTCTTATGCTAGCACATTACTATTATTAAAACACTACTGTATGGAGAGTTTTGCCTGTTTTATCCTTTCCCACTCAGAAACACGAATGACAAAATCACTATAATAAACTCAAATTCTACTTGTGCATACAGTTAAATTTCTTAATATATTCATAACATTTAAAAAAAAAGTTGAATAATAATTTAAGTAGATATCAAATCAGAGTTATTTTTATAAACAAAGTAAATTTCAACCACGTACACATCCTAGAAAGACTTTTACTTGCGGATTAATTTTTTTGTTTATTATTGTTGTTAACATCATTTAATATAGGGAATTTGAACTCAGGCTTTCAAGCTCCCTTCAGCTATCAATTCTATCTCATACAATTGATATTGGTTGTATGAGAGAGATTGGATAGCTGAAGGGGGCTTGAAAGTCTGAGTTTAAATCCCTATATTACATGTAAACTCCAAGTATATAAATTATACTTGTATTTAAATATTATTATCATTTAATAACTTATTTTATTCTGTTATTTAATTAATTATGAAAAATCGCTCTATCGATTAGAGTGACTAGACTGGATTATTTATTGATTTCAAATCAATAAATAAAAAATTAAATAAAATGCTCCTTTAAGTTACAAGTAAATTTTTTTTGTGGATTCTTAATTAAATAATTCAAAATTATATCTATTTGTCAGATTATAAGATACAATTTTAAAAACATTTTGTTTTGATTTTGATAGTTTAAATCAGAGTTGGAGAACCTCCAATCCTGGAACCAACTCTGTTTCTCAAAAGCACTCAGTATGGCCCTTGGTCATTTTCAAATATGTATATAAAATGGCTCTGTATATAACTTCTATTTAAACATGTGCATAGTTCAAGTATTGAATTAGGAGTTAAGTAAAATATTTATTTTCTCAACAATTTCCAACCTTCATACAAAGGTACAATATTCCAACAAATTATCTATATTGTGTAGTCTATCTGACAACAGATTTAATCTATGACATGGGGGGCATTTTGTTTGGTTTTATAATGATTTTCATAGACTATTCACAAAAATAAAATTAAATTTTTTTTACATTGATTTATTATTGTTATTTTTATTTTGAATTTATTTTATTTTATTGTATTAGAATGATACTGAGTAAGATAAAAAAGAATTAGCACAGAAAATTGCAAATTTCGATAGAAATGGATCAACACTTAATTTTTTTATAGAGAAAAAATAGTAAATTGTTTGCCTGATATGTCTTAAAAATGTTCCGGTTAATAAAGAATACATTATTAAGAGACA
The DNA here is from genome assembly GCA_028023455.1 of Epiperipatus broadwayi. Lineage (NCBI taxonomy): Eukaryota > Metazoa > Onychophora > Udeonychophora > Euonychophora > Peripatidae > Epiperipatus > Epiperipatus broadwayi. The sequence continues at coordinate 10,064,747 of JAQFVV010000011.1, forward strand.
CTATTTATCAAAACCTTCTGATTAAAACAAAATTGTTGAGAAACAAAGAAATATTAAAATAGAAAAGTTGAAAAGGTGCTTCATCAAGTGGTCAATATATGTCTAAACAAGTCCTAAAATTCTATAATGACAAATTATATTATTTCCAAAAAAAAAAACAAGATAGAAAATTTCTAAGCATTTTCTGAACGGAAGTTTATAAATGACTGCATCTTGGCTGCTGTAGAATTAAACTGTCCAGAACATAAAAAGAAATTTGAGAATATAAATATGTTACTAAGAGTAGTTAAAAGGCAAATGGGAAAATTGACAATAAATATGGAACAGTCATTAATAATAATGTTATTTGATTTTTAATTCACAAAAAAATTATGGCCCTCATTTAAAAAGACAAATTAAAATTGGCTGACCAGCTGAAAAGATAATTTACCCCTAATGATTAGAGATAAATTTATTAAATGTTTCATCACAAGTAATAAGCTAATTTTTAAGTTGATAAATTTGTATGATCTAAGAATAATATTATAGATATTCAAATGGTCCTTATCAGAAAAAGGTTCCCCATTCCTGGTTTAAATAATTCAATTTAAACATTCTTACAAGTATTTTTTATTTAAAAAAAGAAAAATATTATATATACTTATTAATTTGCTTAACATTCCACATATTTTAGATAAGAAATATATTCCTAATTATAATATTGGAAAATTAAAATGCTAGCCATCATTGCTAATGAGACATACTATCTATTGTATTATTTTTGATAGTGAATAATGCCAAGAGTTAGGAATTACTTGTTTATTTTCTTTGTCATATTATTTTAAATGATACCACACTTCTGGTGTGATATTTTCATATACTGATTAGACTTTTATTTAGGGATAAACCCATCTTATGCTAAATATTAATAAGTAAATCTAACTCGGTATTCACTAGTTAATACCTTTTAACCGCTAATTATATTATTGGTTGTATGAGGTAAAAATCAAATCTTTTAATTGGCCAACTCACAAACTGAAGACAAAGCCTATTGTTAAAACATATTCGCCTATAATATTAAATTCAACTCAGATATGTTTATAAAAAGTATATTACTAATTTTTCAGATTATGAAGAGAACAAAAGTTCTTTCAAAAATAAATTGCTAATTATTTATTCTAAAATATTCAATTTCGGCAACATAAAAGCTATAATATAAACAAAAAGATCGACTTTTACGTTATAGAAAAGTAAATATTTCTTTTTACTAAATCTTTAATATTTTTACTAAAATCTTCAATATTTTTCGAAAATAATTTTGTTTTTTTAGTATTCTCTCTGAAAATCATTTGTAATTACTGAATATATACTTAATATTCTTTAAAATTATATTCGAAATGAAAATCTCAGCATTTTTCTTTATTTTCTTTGATCAGGCGGTTTCTTTGTTCTTTCCAGCCAATCAGAATGTCTTTTTCGGCTGAGAGCTCACTAACAACCAATTACAACCGATGTTCTTTCTTTGTTTAGGTTTAAATGCGTTTTTTTTTATTTTTTACTTGTAAAATAATTCGGAAGAGGGCACCATCTTACAGAACTTTTAAAAACCTATTCAAAACCTATCAAACGAATATTTTAGCATAAGAACTGGCAGAGTTAGAGTGACGTCAGATGTCGACGAGGAGCTTCGTAAGAGGCGGGAAAAGGGTTAAATGACTTTATCTAGGGTGACAAGACTGATTCAACCAAAAATCGGGACATAATGACCAATCATTTTTATGGCATTGCTTACTTTCTTATATAAAACTCCATTCCTGTGTATATTTATCATTGAAGTACACTTCCTCTTTGGCTTGTTGTCTATTGTTTAGGGTTATTAATATTCCTATTAATTTTATCACTATAGAAAATTAATGTCAACAAAGCAGGTACAAGCACAGTTCAAATTTTAGCCTACAAAAATACAACTGCACATGCTCCAAGGTGAGGTTGAATGTGAGAAAGCTTTTTGCTTGAGAATCTGGTCATACAACATAATAGCAATCTTTGTTTTGGTGTTGGAATTTGTCTGAAGTTTTTATAATATTACTGTGGAGACTGAAATGGATGGAGAGGGCCAAAAAAAACATCATTTTTTGAATGAATTATTTATGTAAGACAAATAATAATTATGAATATTTGAAAATCGGGACATAGAATGGTCCCAAAAAGACATTTTGGTGACACTGAGACATTTAATCAAAAATAGGGACAAATCCCGAAAAATTGGAATGTCTGGTCACCCTAACTTTATCTCAAAGGTAGAGGGAATATATTTGCTGTTTGTATTCGTTTTATCATTGAATAAATATGCCAGACGAGCTTAAATAAAATTGTATAGATTACAATTTGACTTTATATAACAGTATTTTTATTTATTTCTTGTTGTGTTGTTTTACAAATATCAGTTAATTACAAATTAATGTATACAAATTATCAAGTGTCGACATCCATATACAATCAATAATATAGCTGTTCTAATTATACTGCTCTGCCAATCCCATAATAGTAAATGTCTTAATGTTAGTTAATCAAATAATAAGCAATTAAAGAAATATATATACTTTTTTTGTTTCTTTAATAGAATATACTTAAATGTTTTATTTAATGAGATAAATTATTAAAAAAATCATTTTTCCAATTTTATAAACATGAAATTCATAAATAAAAAATACAAATTTGTCACACGCACTGAATGAATGCAACATATTTAAACAATAATATTATATATGTGTGCAATAACGATAATTTATCTTTTTCATATTATGATTTTTAAACAAAAAAAATTTTTTTTCTAGAATCAAAACAAGTAAACTGCATTAAATAAGTTTATTTAGGATTATTTATTCATACTCAGGAATAATAAAGTATATGTTTATATTTCCACATTACATGACCGCATATTTTATATTCTGTTTACAGCACATTTAATTAAGCTGTTTACATGTTGGAATGTTGTACGATTCATATTTTATGAAATAAATAATTTTTTACAAATATTTATTTATTTATATTTGTTGTTGTTATTTATTTATTATACATTTAATAAATTATTTTTGTTTAATCTGTGTTTACTTTCCTTTATTGATATTTATTGTTGTACAATATAAACACTTGGGCAGAATTTTTATTTAAAGTAAATATTATGCCTTATGAATAATAGATAATTGCCGTAATTATTCATTAAAATTTATAGTTATGCCATACATCCAAATATAGGTTTTCTCTCATTGACTCTTTAGATGATTATTGAATTAGCTTGGGATTTATAATAATGCAAATAATATTTAATTTATAAAGCGCAAACAGTATTTGAAATAAGCTGAGAGACTACAAACCTCTCGCGCGCTTATTAGCCAATCAGGTGTTATTAATAGCGATCAAATCGTAAATACAAGACAGAGAATTTCCTGATTGACTAATAAGCGCGAGAGGTTTGCAGTCTCTCAGTACATTTTAGATAATGCAAATTGTATGTGCATATAAAAAAATCTTTACTTAACACAGCTAAGTCATAAATTATCATATTAAAAAAATTATGGTTGCCAGATTTGACAAACAACATGAAATATTGTAGTTTATTTAAATGATCTTCAAAATATATTTTAAAAAATAAAAATATGTAAAATGATTCAATTTTGTTGTATGTTAAATAAAAATAATAGTATATAAATATTTAACTTATATAAATATATTGAGATTAGTGATTGATAATGATAATAGTATTGTTGTAAGTGTTGACTGCTTTTTTGTATTTACGTTGAATACCTATCTAGCCTTGAGCATTATTAGCTCTTTTTATCTAAGTTATACATTGTTGGAGTGGTATTTAAAAGTTATGAGTTCAATTTGAAAGTTATAATTGACTATTTGTTACCCTGCTTTCAGAACTGGTTATATTTATCTGTTTAATGGGATTTCTTTCAACGTCTTTGTATTAATAATTTTACACACTGCAGTCAAGTTGCAATCTTTAGTGTCTATGTAAAAATATTAACCTACAGATAAAGATGGATTTCCACCTTTATTGCTTAAAGAAGGTTGCCTTGACAACAGGTTGAGATGGTTAATTGTTAATGATATTGATATTGTTTAAGTGTTGACTGCTTTCATATATATATAATTAAATTCCAACCAGTAACCACCTAAACATTCACAGTAGAATATAGTAATCAATATTTCTCACTGTGTCAAGGCAATCGTCACACCTTTTACAAGAATGGAACAATATATATGAACTGCAACAATTTTAATTCCCAAAATGGACATGTGATGTCACATGTGACCTATCAAAATCACACAAGTATTCATGTTTGAACATGTTTAAGCTGATAGAACTAATTCTTAGTTGGCTATTGGAGAAGATAATAAATATATGTGTGCATGCTTTGGTGCAAAAATAGGTGGTTGAAATTTTGAGCAACATGTATTAATAAATTTTGTGTAAAAATTGACAAATATGCTATTGAAATGTTACAACTGTTGCAAGTGTCATATAGTGAAGATTCCATGAAAAAATTGAATATGTTTGGGTGGTATGAAAGGTTCAAATATGAATGGAAAGATTTGATGGATGATCCTAAAAGCAGACAGCCAAAAACAACAATAACTGAAGTTAATATAACAAAGTGCAAGATGCAATGTAGTCTGATAAATGATTGTGAGATTAGTAGCTGAAGAATTGCAGATTCATTGAAAAATAGTTAGGTTAATTTTAAATAAGCAATTGAACATAAGAAATATTTCTGAAAAATACAAATATTCTCATAAATATTTTGATTTTAATAACAAGAATAACTTTCAAAGAAGAAAAGGTTTTTTAGGAACCAAAAAAGAAGAAAGAATTTATAAATAAAAATACAACAATTAGACATGCTAAAAAAATGGACAAGTTAAAAAAAGGATTTAGACAATGTCAAGAAGTTTATAAAATATGAACAGAAAATATGTAATTTAGCCAATATTGAACTGATAGAAGAAGAAAGTAATATTCTTAGTAAAGAAATAAAATATGTACTATATTGGAAATATAATAAAAAAGAATATAGAAGACAATTATAATATATATTATGAGAATAAAGATATTAATAGTGTAATCAGGAAAAAATATAAATTATGGAAAAAGAAATTAAAAACTGAAGTTAATAATATGGTATATAGATTTAAAATTGAATAATAAAAACAAAAGTATAACCAAAAACATTAATAATTTAAATATAATTACAATAAAAGATGTTAAAAAAAAGAATAAGTATGAAAAAGAGGTTGTTTTTGTAAAGTCAGACAAAGGTAATAAATTAGTATTAATAAACAAAAAAGAATATATTGAAAAAATGAATGAAATGTTAACAGCAAATATTTTTATGATATTAAATTGAAAAATAAAAAGATATATGAATTTATAAAATGAATGTATAATAATTATTGATAGTTAAGAATGCATTTACATATTTAGGGTACAAAGATTATGCTACAGCAAAAATTTATGGAATGCTAAAAAAATTTAAAAAAGGAATACCATTATGCCCAATAATTAATAATACAAACTCATATTTTGATAATATATCAAAATGGATACTGGATAATAATTTTAAAAAATATGTTAATAACAATAGTGATTCTTGTATTAAAAACAATAAAGATTTGATAAATGAAATGAAAAACACAGTAGATCAATATAGTAATTATAACTTGACAATTGTCAAAATAGATGTTGTATCAATGTACACCAATATCAATACAGAAAGAGCCATTGAATTAGCAATTAGTAGATATAAAAATGAGAAAAGTAAAGAGATTAAAATATCAATAAAAACATTAATGGAAATTATGGGATTTGTTGCAAAATGATTATATTTGAATTTAAAGGAGAATATATAAAAAACAAGAAATATTACTGATAGGAGGAGTACTAAGTGTAGTGCTCAGTAATATAAATATGGAAGAAATAGAAGATTTAATGATAAGTAATAAGAATACTCCAATATTTATGAAATGGTATGTTGATGATTATTTATTAATTTTTAACAAGCAACAAAGGCAAATAATTTTTTTCCTTGAAGAAGTTAATAAATTAGATGCAAGCATACAATTTGCAATAGAAAAAGAAAACAAATGACCATATTTAGATATTCTGTTGATAAAGTCGTACTCTAGTGGCAAATGACAAATAGAGATATGCAAAATAAATAATATTTCTAAAAAAATGTATAGAACTATAAATTATTACTTAAATAAAAAAGCTTAATAGAATTAATATTTGAGGAATTTAAAATTAATGATTAAACAATAAAGATTATAGAAAATAATATAAAACTATCAGAAGAGAAATTTAATAAAAACACTGAAAATAATCATAAAAAATAAAGGTAAATATATAGGGATAAAAATATATAACAACAGTATTGTAAAAGTAAACAAAAATATCTGTAAGATTAATAAAAAGTTTAATAATGTGATAAAATTCAAATTAATAAATAAAAAATAATGAATATTATTAATATATTAGATAATAAATATTTAGAAAATATAGAAATTGTATAAATAAAGTATATAAAATACAATGTAAATCTTGTCAGAATAAAAATATTAAAAATAATTATGTAGGTAAAACAAAAACTTCAGTTTATAAAAGATTAACCCATCACAAATATAACAAAATATTACATATTTATTTAACTTCATTGGAAACAGGGACATCAATTTAAAAAAGTATAAAGATGATAAATCATACTATAAATATAAGGGATAGAAAGATTGAAGCTATATTGATTAAAAATATTAGTGCCATCTTTAAATAAAGATTTGTGTTTGAAGACATTAATTTTGTAAATATATTCTGGATTAATAAATCATGTATAGATTAAAAAATTTAAATAAGTTGTAGTTGTAAAAGATGTCCATAGAGGGATGAGGGTGATAATGTAAAAAAATTAAATTTGTTTCAGTTAGAGTTGTGTAAAAATGGTGAGTTTAAAAGAGGTAAAGGTAATTAAAAAGAATGAAATTAAAATAAGATGTAATTTTCAAAGTTGTTTATAGAAGAAGTAAGGGTGATAATGTACAAAATTTTTAATTATTTCAGTTAGAGTTGTGTAGAAAATATTGAGTTTAAAAAAAGTAAAGTTAATTAAAAAGAATTAAAAATTCTGAAAAAATAGAATTATATCATTATTGTTGTTGTTGTTGTTATTATTATTATTATTATTATTATTATTATTATTATTATTATTATTATTATTATTATTATTATTATTATTGTTTCAAAAAGGGAACTTTATTCAATCTAGAAAACAGGTTACATTAATAATTTTTCATATACATGCATTTACATTAATATTTCTGAGGATTATATATATTGTGTTTAAGTTCTTTCCAAGTTGTTACATATATATACAGGGTGAGTGGTGGATTGTTTCTCCTAAGTTATCATTTATTGATTCATGGATTTTTTGCTGTCCATTTTCTTGCTCTCTTTTTGAGTCTATTATTGAGGAAAGGCAGAACTATTTAAGTGACCAAGTAGCCTCGAAAAGTCTGGGTGTGCTATTTTATTCTCTCTGTTTCTCAATTGTGTTAACTTGTTGTGAAAAGTTGGATGCCACCTTGTATTACTGCCAAAAGCAAATGTGCATCATGTGCACCAAAATGCATAAATCATGAAGGTACCTGCTCGGATTGTTGGGGTGGGTGTTATGCAGAATGCACTGATAATATCTTGCAGGAAGATGTTTGGTTTTCTGTATATATTTATTATTTCATGCTGAATATTGTTTAATGCTGGGCAGTTGTAAAACAGATGTTGTTGAGTTTCTTCTGCTTGGTGGCATAGTGTGCAGAAGGGGTCTATTTTTGTATACAATCATCTGTATCTTAAGAAATATGACATTGGCAAAGCATATAGATTTAGTTTCAGGAGAAAATCAAAGAATTTGGGCTCCATGGACCATTTTTTAAAATTTTTAAGTAGCTGGTGGTTGTTTATTTTGAGCATCTGTGTTGAAATAACTGTTGTATATCCCAGGTATACCATTGCATATATCTGTCAATATGAATATTTTGTTGTTGTTTGCAGTGATATTTGAGTATGTGTGATTCTGAACTGGTTTATAACTGATGATACATAGCAATATGAAGGTGGAGGTTTGTCTGTAGGTATTATTTGTATTTATACTGGAGTTCTGGGAAATGTCTCAGGGTGGCTATTATAAGGTTTGCAGTCTTTTGTATTTTAAAAATATCTATATTATGTTGTCCCAAACCATTGTGTATTGCTGGTCGACTAAGGTGTTTTGGAAATATTGACAGTGTCTTTCTATTCCATAGAAGTTTATTGCAATATGAAGAGATTTTTTATGTAAAAGCTTTGGAGAATTGAATTGTGGGAGAATAATAGATAATCGTGGTAATCACCAGCTGATTGAACAATTGTACTTTAGCATATATTGAGAGATATGCTTTTGGTAGTGAAGCAGTGATCCATTCTGCTTCACCTTTTAACTTGTTCTGGATTTTTTGCTTCATTGTATTTGTTCCCATGTAGAAAGGAAAGCTAAGAAAAGCAGATAGTTTGCCTTGGAAAATTTGCATACATGGCTTACTGGTGTATAGTGCCCAAGCAACAGTTTTGTTTTGATTAAATTTTAGATGGTGTGTTGCTTGAAAGTCTTGAAGTATTTTTTTGTAATATTGGTATCTGTTTTTTATGGTAGGAAGACTGTGATGTCATCCATACATGCAATGCAGGCTATATGTCATGATGTGCCTGGTATCTCGATGCCTTTGATACTCTGCTGAATTACTGAGTGGGTTGATGTAAAAAATAAATAGCAGTGGGCTGAGTGATGAGCCTTGGGATATGGATTGTGTGGGAATGAATGATGGAGAATTTTTGCCATTGAGTGTGATATGTATTTCTCTGCTAAATAGTAGATTTGTGAGCAGGTACAGATGAGTTCACAGAATTGTGGTGTCAGCTAGCATATTGATTAATGTATTGATGTTGACCGAGTCAAAAGCCGCTTCTATATCAAGTTGAACTGCAATTGGTGCATACTTCTTCTTGTCCTGTACTGAGTTTATAACTGTTTTGAATATCAATGCAGCTTGTGCAGTTGATGATTGCTTCCTTGCAAACTGGCTGTGTGAAATTAGTGGTAGAATATGTGGCTCTAGGCTATCTTTGAGTACTTTTTCAATTATTTTAATGGTAAGTGACCCCATTGAGATTGGTCATAGGTTGAATAATGTTGATATGTGAACTTTTTTCTTGTTGAAGGGGACTATTGCTATTGGATATAAAATAGATGATTTGCAAGGTCACATAAATATTGGCTAGTGAACTGACTGAGATGTGCAATTATTATTATTATTATTATTATTATTATTATTATTATTATTATTATTATTATTATTATTATTATTATTATTATTATTATTATTATTATTATTATTATTATTATTATTATTATTATTATTATTATTATTATTATTATTATTATTATTATTATTATTATTATTATTATTATTATTATTATTATTATTATTATTATTATTATTATTGTTGTTGTTGGTGTTGTTGTTGTTGTTATTATTGTTGTTATTGATTACTACATGTTTAAAACTATAATGAAATAGTTAAAATGATAAAATAGGAAGAAATATATATTAAAAATATAAAACATCGTATATAAAAGAAATCAATAAAAAATAAGATTTTTGAAGGGATATTATTAATTAAAAATTAAAAAATTATATTATTTAAAAATCCACAATATAGACTACTGTTTATAATGTTTTTATATGTATGTATGTATAGATAGATACTAATTGTATGCTTATACATATTTAAATATAGTAGCTCTCTGATGATGACTGCTGGGTAGTTGAAGCTGTAAGCAGAAAGGAATAAATTCTATATTATATTAAATTGGATTGTAAAGTATATTTTATATTTTATCTTCTAGCTAAGAATAATTAAATACCCATTTACTGACTAATTTTGGATGGTTAGAAGCATTTTATATGGTCCATCTTTCTGAGAAAAACTTTGTCACTTGAAAAAAATTTCACTTGACCCAAATATGATACTCAAGTCATAGGCATAGCAGACACCTGCATACCTATTTGGTGGTTATAAGACAAAATATAAATTTGGTGATATAACTTAAATAGTATTAAACCTCTATTCAGTTTTGTACAAGTTTTTAGACTCATGATTGTAAACAGGTATTGATTGATAAACAAACTAATCTAGGGAGACAGAATATCACAGTTGAAGAACATGAAGATTTTGAATTGTGAATATCATGAGAGACAATCATACTAATATTCTGACAAAAATAAATGTTCTAAGAAAGCTCCACATAAAATTTAAAACTAGATTATTTTAATTTTATCTTATGATATCTGAAAAGTTGCAAAAAGGAATATATTGATAACTAAAAGAAGACCATTTGATTCTTTTTGAGATCTTAAAATAACTAAGCAAAGCAGATTACTAATGTTTACTTCATATATACTTGCTATTGTGGCTGCTTTTATAGTATGATTATTTGTATAGTTAACAAATCTAGATGGGCTTATCACCAATATGAATCAACCAACATGATGAGATTATTGCTTTTTATCTCATAAGTTTTCTTCTCACTTGTCTGATAACTGTTAACTGAAACAATTTGAGTTTACTTGAAAGCAGGACAAGTGAATATATAAATGATTTTTATAAGATATTTACAATCATGATAAATAAAACTAAATTACGGCTCTTGTTAAAATCATCAGCTAAGACAATAGTCAAAGAAAGGGGGTGTTTAGAATCTCTTGATTCAAACCTATAATTTCCATTTTGATGATGACTTTTCATTTAGCCACCTAAAACTGTGGATGACTTTGAACTGGAAGATTACATGAATTGAAGAAAGAACTGTCTAATATTAAATAGGGAATTGTTGAATTATGTGCAGTTAAAAAAAATTTACTCTGAAGGTACAAATATCCAAAGAACATATGGAATGGAATTCATTACAAATGAAAAGTGTAAAAACAACATTATGGAGATTGATAGTATATCATCCAGAATAGCAAAATCAATTGTTCAAAGTGATAAAAGATATCCAGTGCAAATAATTGAGTCTTATGTTCTAACAAGTTCTCCTTGTTGATGAAGAGGTAGAGGATTTTTATATGGATATATAAAAGGCTTTGGATCACACCATAAAACATTTTAAAATTGTTATAGAGATTTTTCTAATTGAAAAATGATTAAAAAATGAATGTCCTCTAGATAAATTTGGTAGTGATGGTAGAAATGCAATACAGAGATGTGGACTTTATATAAAAAACTGAATAATATAAATATTGTCTTTCAATAATTCTGTGCTAACATGCTTAGGTTAGAGAAGTTTAATATTGGAAAAATTATATGTTTATCTGCACTAAGCTCTTTCGAAGTTCCTGGACATCATATTCATAGTCAAGGGAACCTAAGCATTTTAGCACAGAATTATTGATATTATATAATTTATAAGAAGTCTATAAATAAAATATTTTCTTTGGGAAAGATGCTAAATGGAAATGAACATAGAAACATCTAAATGAAGTTACAACAGAATTGGATTATATTTTATCAAACAGGAAATATCTCAAAATGCCAGTATTCTTAAGATTCAAGACAGGAAGTGAATGTTGATTAGTGGATGTAAAATACACATTTATGATAACTAAAGATATGAAAACTACCAAAGCAGATATCAACAGGTAAAATTTCTAACCTTAGAACTATTCAAATTAATTTAAATTAGAACTTTCTGATTGATTTGAATTAAGGACATTTTGAAGATAGTTCAAACTTAATTGAAACAAATAAGGTAACTGATACTCTAATAAGAAGTTAAATTTCTTAGCGAATTCAACAGAAACAAGACAATATATGGAGAAAAGAAAAAATATAAAAATATTTTTAAATAATCCATTAAGAAAAACTAAATATCTGGAATTTTGTAAAATGGTATAAAAAGGGTTAATAATGATATAAAAAGGTATAATTGTGAATTAGCAATAAGAAAATAATTGGAATTACTGCTAAAAAGAATAAAAACTTCATGAAATGAGTGGAAGAGTCTATAAAAAACATATAGTATTGAAGATATAGAGGATTTGAACTCAGACTTTCAAGCCCCTTCACTATTCACACTATCTCATACTACTGATACACATGATTACACATATGCAGAAAAGATAAATAATCACCAATATACATATTTTGTGCTAAACCAGCACTCATCACTTGGCCCAGACTATTGTAAGGGGATTTGAACCCAGACTTTCAAGACCCTTCACTACCCACATTATTTTATACTACTAATACACATGATCACACCCATGCAAAAAAGATAATCATCAATATTCGTATTTTATGCTAAACCAGCACTCATTAGTTGGTCCAGACTACCATCTTCCATGGGATATGGTAGTAACCTGGACGAACAGATGAGTGCTGGTCTAACACGAAATACGTATATTGGTGATTATTTATCTTTTCTGCATGTGTGTGGTCATGTGTATCAGCTGTATGAGATCGTGTGGAAAGCGAAGGGTCTTGAAAGTCTGAGTTCAAATCCTTATATTTACAATTAGGGTCCAGGTATATGAGTCCCTGGTATTTCAAATCTTATATAGTAATGAAAAAAAAACAAATATTCATTACAGTCTTAACACATCTTTTGAATTGCTCAGGACTTTAAATGAAAAGATGGTTCTATAAGTAAAGCTATAAAGAATAAAAAGATCCAGGAAGTGATAAAAATTAATATTGATATTTTAAAAGAAACAAGTGGAAAAAATAAACAAACCATTGATAAAATTATATTCCAAGTCTCTAAATGATACAAACATGTCAAATGATTGGAAGAATGTCGTAATAATATTAATATTTAAGTAGGATAATAAAAGATATTAATCTTCTGCTATTAGTGCTGTACACTTGATTAAAAGTTATCCATAGATAAACTTTGGAATCAAACCAATCAAAATAACCTGAATCTAAAAGTAATTATGGAACATAGCAAATACTGAAAGAATTTATAGAAAGGTTTATAAATATAAGTTTCCATTGGATTTAAAGATTATAAAAAGACATTTGCTTCTAAAACACATTTGAACAATCAAGATATATACCCAGGATATTTAATGCAGCAACAACAGTTAGATTACATGATTGTATACTAAGAAAACTAACGCGTGCATGGTAGGGTAATTCTTTATCTCCGAAACTTTTTACATGAGCCTTATATAAAGTGCTTTGTGATTAAAATGGAAAGCTAAGGAAAGAAAAATATTTGAAAATTATTTAAGTCATCTGGATTTTGCAGATAATGTGGTTGCTTTTTGTAAATATTGTTTCAGTGATTCTGAAAACGTTGCAAGAATCATTAAATGTAAACAAAAATAAATACTAAAAATGACTAAAGTAATGTTTAATAAATTATAAATAATGACCATGAATTAGAACTTAAATACCTTCATTCATTTATTAATACGGATAGACAAAATTAATCATACAATCAAATTGAATGGTTTGGTAAAAATAACTAAATATTAAAATATGCTTATGGGTTTAAAAAGGAAGATTTTTTAATAGATGTCAAATATCATCTCTTACTTATGGATCTGAAACTTGGACAACTGAAGAACAATACAGAGACTTTAGACTGCTCAATAAAGTATAAAGAGACATATACTTGAAGTAACAAGAAAGGATCAAAAATAAAATACTTGATTAAGGGAACAAATAGATATCGCCGACATCATCGAAATAATTAAGAGATTAAAATGGAGCTGGATTGAACATATTGCTAGAAGAGATGATAATAGGTGGGCAGTTAAAATTTTAAACTGGATTCTGAGAGATTGTAAAAGACCTAGTATGAAACCACGTGTTGGATGGATAAAATAAAGAAGTGTGCTGGGGTAATGTGGAGAAAAATGGCTATAGATTGGAGAAACTGCATTGAAATTAAAAGAGTTTTTTTTTCCTGCAGTGGATTGATAATGATCAAAGATGATGATAATAGTGATGACGGTAAATATCTGAAAAATCACACAGAACTAAACAATGGCTAAAAAATGTGTTTGAAATTTATTTAATTGCTTTTATTTATAGTAAACTTACGTGTATATGTCGTACACTATTGTGTCTGTTTAAATTTATATTTACACTTCTGCTTCTGTGTATTCAAACATCTTATCAATCAACCTGAATTAATTCGACTCATCCATTGCAAATCATATTCTGAAAATAAATGTCATTATTTTTGAAATTGTAAAATTTATTTCTAATGAGAGAATTCTTCTCTCGCAAATGATTAATAAACAAGATTGAAGATGTCAATCAATGACAGTAAGACTGATGAGAAACCAGAAGTGAGCAAGATTTTAAAATTAATTTATATTTTCATTTTTTGCTTCTAGAAATAAATATTATTCTTATTTGAAATATTTTTCTGTTTATTAAAAGAATGTGCATTCATCGTATAAGCAGTTATTAATGCATTACGGAATAATAAGCATCCAAGAGACATTTATGATGTAAAAGTACTGTATTCGCCTACCATGTCTGTCATTCGTGGTTCCAATCTATTTCAAGTAAAAAAAAATTAAAGGCTTTGGATTTTTCCTCAGGTAACTGGCTCAAGACAAATTCGAGTACAATTCAATACTGATCATTGGAAGTTAAAAACAAAGGTGGAAAATTGCTCAACTCTCATAATTTGTCACCACCTGGCAAATGGAAAGCCTGGTAAACAATTAATTGTTCTTTATTGTTTTTGTATGAGAGGCTGCTGAATCAGTTTTTGTCTAGTTCTTGTATTGAAAGTGTTTGAGAAGCAAGCAGACTGCTATAATGAGGACTACTATCTGTTAAGCTGTGATTAAAGTCAATGGGTCACTGTTTTTGATATACAAATAGTGCAGTATTTGAAAACAATTGATATGAATCTGAATGTTGGCATATGTGAGTAAAGGCAATATAATCATAATATCCAGAGCTAGTCTCTACAGACCATTGCTTTTGATGAACACAAGAAGTTGATTTCATTGAATGCACTCAATCAGAAAATTCCAATTAGAATTTTAAAAAAAATTGAAATCTATAAATAATGTGAATGCTATCAGGTACCACTTGATCCAAAATATGATCTTTGGTAATTATGAGTTGTTTTCTCATAAGAAGACCCCTGGAAAAGACCCTTTACCAGTAAATCAGATAAAGGAAAAGGCAGCCATTATGGATGTTTATTTCATATGAATCCTAACCAAAAGAATAATAATGAATAAAAAATTTCTAAAATGTATCATAATGTAATAATTGTTTATTATTATTATTATCTTAAAGATATAATGACAAATAAACTGATACCTTTGAGATGAAATAAAATGAAAGGTGCTGTCAGAAGACCACATTCTATTGAGGCAAAGGGAGAGTGTAAATAAAACATAAAAAAGTAATTTAAGTAATAAATATTAATTGAAAAAAACAAGTTTATTCAAAAACATCCAGTTCTTATTCAAAGAGATAGTTTTTTGGGGAGGTTAAACTTTTTTTCATACTAAATCAGTAATAAAATTCTTATAAAATATTTAAAAAAATAAGAGTAGAATTGGATCTATAAGGTCAAGGAGAAGAAATAGAAACAGAATCAGAAAATTCAAAGCCAAATGCATATGAAATGAACCAGTGTATGGAAATCTAATGAAAAATTTTAATAAAGCACAGCATAATATAAAATAAGAATTAAAGCAAGAATTTAATCCAATGGAAAATAAAATAAAAGAATGTCAACAACATTTAGAAAATAAAATAAATGAAGTAAAACAAGATTTAAAACAAGAATTAAATCAGAGTCAACATGAATGCAAAATAGGACAAAAATAAATGCAGTTTTTTTTTAATAATTTGGAAAATAAAATGAAGAAAATGCAATATGATTTGAAGAACAATTTAAGCAAGAATTTAAGGTAATCCCAAAAAAAATTAAAAGCATGATTCAAAAAGAGTGCAAGAAAAATTGAAAAATCTAGACAAATTAGAATGCATAAAAGCTAGGTTAGAAGTAAAAGAAAAAAAAAAGGAAAATATAGAAAATATCTTAACAAAAGGCCATTATCAAAGTAAACAAATGAGTTGGAAAAAATTGGATTAGAATGCAAACATTGCCATAAAGTTGTGGAAAACAAAATAGACAAAATTCAATAAGGGTTGAGAAGGGATATAGAAAATAACAAATAAAATTAAAAAGTTTTAAAATAGTACAAAAGACATTTAAAAATAAAATAAAACAGATGTTAAACATGGAATGGAAATGATACATATTAAGGTAGTAGAATTTGAAACATGTCAAGAAATCATACAGATAAACAAAGCAAAACTCTCCATACAGTATTGCCACCCTGTGCTAACCAGAGTAATCAATGAATGCCAGAAGTCTTGTGCATAAAATCCCTATCTAATGCCTACTCATCCAATATCCCCAGACTAGTTTCTGGCTTGTGGCCATCGTCAGTGAGGAGCTTTGTATCTGAGAGCACTGCACCTAGATCTTAGGATCTAATACAACCCTCCAGCACCCACCTCATTGACGATGGCCACAAGCCAGAAACTAGTCTGGGGATATTGGATGAGTAGGCATTAGATAGGGATTTTATGCACAAGCCTTCTGGCATTCATTGATTACTCTGGTTAGCACAGGGTGACAATACTGTATGGAGAGTTTTGCTTTGTTTATAAACAAATATGTGCTAGTATAAGAGATAGTGATCATGTGATGCTTAATGGTTTAACACCAATCCTGCCTAATAGGATAGTGGTGGCTATGGTTGTTAAAGAGCCAAAGACACCAAAATGTATGGGTGCTGAACTGAGTTCAGACCCATATGACTATATAAGCTATTGAGCTTAGATTGAAAACATTTTTGTGTTTTTCCAAATTTCATTCTCATAGTTTTGTAGTTAAGTAGAGATAAAAGGTGGCTGCTGGAGGGTTGCATTAGATCCTAAGATCTAGGTGCAGTGCTCTCAGATCCAAAGCTCCTCACTGACGATGGCCACAAGCCAGAAACTAGTCTGGGGATATTGGATGAGTAGGCATTAGATAGGGATTTTATTCACAAGCCTTCTGGCATTCATTGATTACTCTGGTTAGCACAGGGTGGCAATACTGTATGGAGAGTTTTGCTTTGTTTATAAACAAATATGTGCTAGAATAAGAGATAGTGATTATGTGATGCTTAATGGTTTAAAATCATACAGATAATGGTAGAAGATAATTAAAACTTATTGAAGACAAAATGAAACTAATAGATAAAAAGATGATATAAAGAACTTCAAAAAAGAAAAGAATTTTAATACAATAATGCAAAATATTATAATCAAACAATTAACGATCAAGAGCATATCCAAGTTAAACATAATCATTTAGAAAGTAAAATAAAAAATTTGCAAATAGGTCAATGCGAGAGGTGGATAAATAAAATAGAAGAAATACTTTCAGGTCCTTGAAGTGAGATTAAAAATTCAGGAATGATAGATGAGTTGATGAAAGAATGCCTGGAACATAATCTCAGAGATAAGCCAATGGCAATACTGTATGGAGAGTTTTGCCTGTTTTAATCACAGAGATATAAAATAAAGTCCAGTTTCCAAATTAATATGGATTAAGACATTCAAAAATGGAACCTTTGAGCAGTCTAAAGGTAGAATCCATCTTATAGAATTGCTAAAAATTGATGAGAATCTTTGTATGTAAAGCCACATGCATTTGGTGACTATCATCGGGCTATACACCATAGTTTTTGGAATGACGAGAGACAGGATCCAATTTTCCATTGCCTCTCAAAAGAGTTTGACCCAATCTTTTCATCTGCAATCATCAAAGCTAAGAACTTTTATAGCTTTTTCCTTATCTAAAGAACAGATTGTTTGTGCTATGTGAGTCACTTTACTTAGATGGGTCTAGCAAATTTTAATCATAATCGACCGTCCTATGATTGAGGAAATTGTCAAACTTCTTAACATTGTTAATATGGAAAATAACCAGAAATATTAAATGAATGAAATACAAACTGTAGGTGGAATGATAATACCAGTTGAAGACAAAAATGGGATGAATGCATTGGAAATGGGAATATCTTAGGAATGCATTCAGAGATAATAATCAAAATCAAATATTATTAACAGACAATATGAAGTACAATACTATAGGTACTTAAGCAAAATATTTTGATGTTAACAGAGTATTTAAAGTAATGTAAATGCTACTTAGAAACCATGACAATCCTTTTGCATACAGGATACAGTCTTTCATCAGGGATTCTAAGCACTTTGTAGAATTAGTCAGGAACATGAAAATGGAATGAACTGACATATTTGTAAACCTTGATGTGGAAAGTCTGTTTACAATTATACCATGTGATGAGGCATTGTCTATTGTAAGGAAAAGGTTATATGATGATAATAGTCTACAAACTAGAACAGCTCTACCTATTGATAGTATAATGGAATTATTAACATTCTACATAACAACATACTTTCAATATAACTCAGAATTCTTCCAACAAAATCAAGGAATGGCCAGGGGATCATCACTATGACCATTGCTCAGCAACATTTACATGGAAGAACTTGAACCTACAGTATAAATACTACTCCATGTTCACCTAAAGTGTGGCTTTGATATGTTGGTGATACATTTGTAATATGGGCACATAGTGAGGTATAACTACAGTCATTCTGGATGCACCTTAACAACATATCTCCTACAATTAAATTCACAATGGAATCAGAACCAGAACAAAAATTGGCATTCTTGGATGTTCTTGTGACAAGACTCCCTCAGGGAAAAGTAAAAGTAACAGTGTATAGGAAACCAACACACACTGGAAAATACTTGGCATATACATCCAATCATACAAGAATCACTAAAGAAGGAATTGTACTACCACTATGGAACAGAGCAAAGGAAGTTTGTTCAGAAACTAGTGATTTAAAAAAAGAAAAGATTCGCATAGAAGAAATTCTTATAAAGAATGGTTATCCATCAGCAATCATCAGGAAAACCTTCAATAGACAACACAAAGAGACACCAAAAGAAAACACAATTATTGGTATGGTAGTGTATTCATACATACCAGGAATGGTGGACAAATTAAAGAAAATCTGCAATCAAGATAACATTAGAACAGCTTTTCAAAGCCATACCACACTTTGAGGAATTCTTCCTTCTACTAAGCCTAAACTGGAAATGCTGAAGAACAAAAACTACATCTATGAAATACCATGTGAATGTGGAAGGAAATATATTGGTGAGACCTTTTGCCCTGTTGAACAATGATTAAAAGAGCACAAACTAATAGTTAAAAGAGAAAAGCAGATGTGTCTACAGTAGCAGATCATGTATGTACTAATGATCATATGTTTAATTGGGAAAATACAAGGATATTGGATGAAGAGGGGAAAATGCATAAAGAAAATTCAAGGAAGCTGCTCATATGACAATGGTAAATAATCCTATAAGTCAACCTAGTGTGGCAATATACAATGTATGGAAGCCTCTAATTAATCTTGCTCTTAGGAAAAAATATTAAACAATAAAAAAAATTGAAGGACTCAGGAAGATTTGAACCAACCCTCATATAAATATATCAAATTTCTACTATATGATGCCTTTGACAGAATAACTCAGTTGGTAGAGTGTTTGCCTTAAATTCAATATTCAAGAATCTAAAAGTGCGAGTTCAACCTCTAAGTGAATACTGTCACTGTGCATATAGGCCAGCAACACCTGAAGAAGAGTGGAGAATAATACTATTAGAAATGTTGTGTAATGATTAACCTGTATTGTCTATTTGTGTGTTATTACTAACAAGTTGTTTGTATTTGGAAAGTTTAAATAAATTTTAAAATTTTCAATACATTCAACATTAACTCATAGATGATGGAAATAGTCCAACATATCACATCTAACAATATACCATCTTTACAAACCTTCAGATAAAAACCATAATTTTAAATACTGGAGAATAATAACGTTTTACAATGTCCCTAATTATTCTGGTAACAATAGTCAATAAATTATCAACTTCATTTTATAAAAATTGGTTAGTTATTTCATTCTTTTACAGTAAGTAAAATTATTTACGTAGCACTACAAAATAATTTTATTTATTTTACATTCATATCCTTTACTAGAATAACTTGCTATGCTTCTACATTATTCGAAGT
This sequence comes from Epiperipatus broadwayi, assembly GCA_028023455.1. Lineage (NCBI taxonomy): Eukaryota > Metazoa > Onychophora > Udeonychophora > Euonychophora > Peripatidae > Epiperipatus > Epiperipatus broadwayi. The sequence continues at coordinate 10,085,043 of JAQFVV010000011.1, forward strand.
CTTATTAGTTAGTAGTATACCTTGACTAACAAATACAATTTATTTTATTTAAATCATCAGAATGCCTTATTATATACTATAGCATTGCATTTCAAAACTATACAAATATCATAGGTGTTATGCACATAAATATTTATATTTCTCAGTGCTTTAATTATCTAATTCAGGATAACTAGATATCTATGAATTGAGGCTAAATTTAAGGACTTACAAACATATGATAAATTAAATGCAAATGGAAGAATATAAGTTTAAAAACTAGTTACTTTCCCTAAATACAACCTGACTCTAATATAAAATGTAAATCACATATATTACGTCCTATTATATCATTAATAAAATATATAAAGTTGTTGCCTCTACCTTCATATCGCATCATTATCTTGAGAACTTTATATTATTTATTTGTTACACTAACATAACAAAGTTTATTTAAAGTAATCCATTTTTCTGACTGTTTCGAATGACTGAAAAGTATCATATATAAATATGTACACTTTGCTGAGTATGCCAACATTTTAAAATTCACTGGCAATACTTTAATAAAGCATTAGATATTGATTTATAAGCTCAAAAAAATTCCTTTGGAAGTTTAATTTTTAGTGACACTTAATATGATAATTTGATAAAAATTTGTTTATCACATTTGATAATCCAATTCTGGTTATATAGTTAGCACAATAATCCATTTTAGGATGACTGCTGATTATTTTGACATATTTTTATATTTTTATATTGTTGTATTTATAATCCTCAATTCATTTTTAGAGCACAGACATCGAATTGTAATTTTTATACAAAGAGTGATTTAATCCATTTGAAAACACTTGCAGAATTCCATATGGTAGCATTTAGCACATATTTAATAATAGTACATTACTAAATTTTTGGTTTATATACACTTAATCTATTTTTCTATATAATTCAGGTCATTTTAATACTTAATAGGACTTAGAAAATAAATTATAATCCCTGACCGAATTAACTTTGTTAATTTTTATTAATAATTAACATTTTCTTCAAAAGCTGAAAAATTTATAACTTTATATGTGGATGTAGACTTATTAATTAAGGATTTATCTTTCATTAATTCATGACAAGATAATTCATAGTTTTCAAACAAGTTATTTCACAATTATTTTGAATGAAAAGATAAGTAACTTTGTATTTTTATATTCGACTATTTCCATCATCTAATATAAGTAGTGAATGTCTTTAAAAATTTTTAAATTTATTTAAATATTCCAAAGACATCCAACAATTAGCAATAGCACACAGGTTAGTATATGCATAATGTTTCAAGACGTATTATTCTTCCCTCTTCTTCAGAGATTTCTGGTCTGACTAGTGATGATACTAGCATGGGAATCGAACTGGACCCTTAGATTCTTGACTATTGAATTTTAAGGTAACACTCTAACCAACTGAGCCATCCTGCTTAAAGGCAATAGTCAGTAGAAATTTCATATACTTATCTATGAGATTTCTCCACTTTTTCCTTAAAGTAAAGTTGATTAGTGGTTTCCATATATTACATGTATAATAACACTAGATTGACTTTTGAGATTGATTACCATTATCATGTGAGCTGCTTCTCTATCCAATATTTTTGTATTTTTCCAATTGAACATATGTTCATTGGTCCATATATAGTCTGCTACCTTATAAACATCTGTTTTCTCTCTTCTAATCATCAGTTTGTGTTCTTGCAAGCACTTGATTGAAGTTATACTGAGCATCTCATAAGCAATTTTGCAAAGTTTTAATTAATAGTTGAAAGCAGTAAATTAGATTTTCTTAAAAATTATTATTTAGAGATAATCCTTGTTGTTGTTTATCCATTTTGATTTGAGGAGAAGAAAACATTTTATCAGTTATGCAAAATGCCTAGAATGAGATTTTGTACTCTAACATTATAATGAAGACAGTCAAAAATGACTATTTTGAAATTAATTTGACTGGCTCTTCAACGCACTTTAATTTTACAAAGACTGATTGGATTTTTCCAAGCATTCCTATTTATATTCTCTGGTCAGCTGGTATATTAATTGGTCATGATTTCTCAAAATGCTTTTCTGTTTTTAGTTTTTTTTCCGGGGAAAATTTGAAAACTGCCATAATGGTGTGGGAGAAAGCAGATGAATAAAATTTTCCAGCTTTATTTTAAGTAGCAAATTTTTTCAGACATTCAATAAAATTAAAAAATAATATCAAAATTTTAATACACTTTACAATCATTTATTTAACAAATAAATAACTTATATTAATCCCCTTAAGGTTTTCAGATATATATTTTTATTAATTTAAAATATCTTCTAATTGAATTGCACTATTAAATAAATAACTTAATTTACCAATTTTACAAATTTTAAAACTAAATCCAAACATATTAAAATCTTACTAATGCACGCATAAATTGTATGACCTGTTAGCTTCTGTGTTTTACTGTAAGACTTGTTTTAGAATATCCTGTTTTGCTATGTTTGATTTATTGCCCTATTCTGTATATTTTTCTAAAATATTTATATTATGTGTGTGTAGGAGGAGAGGTTCTATTTGTGCATAAAATTCAATTGCATTTATCAAAAAAAAATACAGACACATTTTTTATATGCACTGATAACATAATCTGCTTAGAAGATATTTTTAAATACTTTTTAAAATTATATATTTTGTTTTAGCAATAGTATGAAAGACTTTTGAATTTAATTTTGACTATATTACCTGCTAGCAGACTAATAATAGTGGTGAATTTATTTTGCTTAACTAAAAAATAAACCCAATAATTTTTTTTTACAGTTTTTAACTATATTAAATTAATTACGAAGGTAAATATAAGATTAAAATATGTATACTCTACGGCCTGATCACCTATTTCATCTTTATCTTCACCAACATAACTTATCACAGCTATCAAGTGGACATACACTTATTCTATTTTTAATATTGCTAATATGAGAAACCTTAATCCAGATATTATATAAGTGGCTTCCCAAAAGCAAAGCTTTTATAAACTTTTATCCCCGAGAGATTAAGGTTTATGCATTATTAAAGTTTATACCCACATGAACCAGATGTCTAGTTGTATTGTTAGAAGCACATATCAATAGTTTTTTTTTTAATACGATATGCTTAGCATATATAAATTTAGCTTGAGAAAAACTATGGTAGATCTGTACCCTAGTGGAATAATAAACAGGTTACAAATGGAATGCCCCTATTAGATAATCTAGTATTTTAAATCTATGGTCCAGTTTGTTGTTGGTAATATTAGATGTTAAACAGGCAAAACTCTCCATATAGTAGTGCCACCCTGTGCCAACCAGAATAATCAGTGGATGATCATGTGATCGTGTGATGTAATATTAGATGTGTTAGTTGAGAAGAGATAGACTTCATTTTCTTAAAGATATTGATTAAATATTTAAGAAAATATACTTGGTTTGTAGAGTCAATGGTTTAAAAGTTATGTCAAGAAGTATTTTTCTTATATTTTCACAGACTCTGTGCAGTGTTTAATAAGGTATCACATGTTGCGCATTTTGGCCTATTGATGAAGTATTTATATTAGAAGTTTAATTACTGTTTAGTAGATATTTGTATTTTGTAAAATTATTAAGTGGAATTTTTTGTTTTAATTGTTGACTAAATTGTTAAAAGAAGTATATTAAAGATAACCATCAGATTTCTAGAGAGAATTTTGTCACAAGAACTTCAATGCTCTCATTGATAAATTTGAAGTAAAATCTATTGAGCACAATTGTGAAATAAAAATTGAAAAAACATAGCAATATGTGACAAGCGTCAGAAATAGAGTATGAATAAATAAACTGAACCTTTGAGATGAAATGAAATAAAAAACTTTGCCAGAAAATCATATTATGTTGGGGCTGGGGAATAAAATATAATTTAAGTAATAAATATTAAACTACAGATTTAAAAGAAAGGAGAAAATGTAAGGTGAGAGAGAGCTAAGTTTATTCAAAAACATATCCAGTTTTTAGTGGAAGTAATGGTTCATGAGGTAGATAAGATTCACCATCTTTCACTGAAACAGTAATAAAATTCTTATAAAATTTGGAAGAAATAAGAGTGGAATTGAAATCATAACACAAGAGAAGAAAGTAGTAACAGAAAGAGAGAATCCAATGCCAAAGACATATGATATGAACTGGTTTATGGAAATCCTATTGCAAAATTTTAATAAACTGCAGCCAAGATATAAAAGTAGAATTAAAACATGAATTTAATAAAATGGAAATAAGCATTTATTTTTATATAGCGCAATGTTTATAAATTGCAATACATTAAAGATCAGCCTTTCAAGCTATTGTGCATGCGCTTTTTATGAGTATTAATAATAAATGAATACTTTCACTCCCAACACAAGATATAGTATTTATAAAAGAATAAAATGAATCCACTTATTCTTTCCAACCCAAATGCTTATATATGGGAAAATCTTAAGTACTGGAAATGAAAGCGTTTACGACGTCTGAATGGAAAGTACAATAGAACATTGTCAACAAGATTTAGAAAATAAAATGGAGAAATTACAGTAATTTAAAACAAGAATTAAATGCAATAATTTGAAAAATAAAATGGACAAAGCTCAGCAAGATTTAAAAGCAAGAGATAAAAAGAGTGTAAGAGAAATGAGAACAAAATGGGATACATTTAAACTAGAAATATATATAAAAAACATCATAATGAAAGTCAGCATCAAATAAAACAAATGAAGACATAGTTAGAAAAAGACAGATTAAAATGTAAGCATGGCTGTAAAAATTTGGAAGGCAAAATTCAACAAGAGTTGAAAAAAGATAGAAAAAGAACAAATAAAATTAGAAAGTTTTGAAACATTATAAAAAGCATTAAAGATAAAAATAAAATAAGTAAAAAAAGATGTTGAATATGTAATGGTGAAAGAATTGCAAATAAGCTAAAGGAATCATACAGATGGAGTCAGAAAAGAATTAAAATGAAGATAAAATAAAATTAATAGAGAAAAAAATGATAGATTTGAAAAAAGAAGAATTTTAATACAATACTATAAGATATTAACGATCAAATGATTATTAATCAAGAGCAGATTCCATTTAAATATAGTTTTTTTAATATGTCAAATGCATTGACCAGGATGTGAACCCCAGGCACCCCATGCATAGTTATTTAAAAGGAAAAATATAAAAAAAATAGAAAAAGTTGGTAATTGGCCAATTTCAAAGAATTGGGATCACCTCATGAATTTTCAATTATTTTTGCTAGCATATGCATATAAAGGCTGAGGTTGACTGTATGAATCAAGTATCTGTATGTACTCTTATTATCATTCCTTTCTATGACTTGCATAACCTCCCACAAGTAACAACCATAAATTTTAAAATATTTTGCTATATTTAATATAAAAATAGACTTCTAGAAAACCTCCTCAAACTTGTTTTGGTCTTTTACCAAATCCAGCTCATACTAGTTTGGCTGTGAATATTGATAATTTATGGATATTATTGGTTGATTTACATGTGTCACTATGTCATTTCCTTCTAGACCAGCAATACTCAACCTGCAGCCTGCCAAACTTTTATGTGTGCCCAGCAATAGACTGATGGTCAACAGATGTGACAACACACTTCTTAATTAATGAATAACCATGCACGATTGATATTTTTTATTGCTGCACTAATAACATTATGGTTTTTTTTTAATTTTGCAGATCTGAAGAACTTGCCAAATCTGTACTAGAAATGCCCAAGTATCTTCATATATAACTTGTACTCACTCTCAACCCGCTATCTTTAGCATTTTTTCTCTGATTTTAGCACCTTCAGTATTTTTTTTGCAAAGAAAAAAAATCAGTAAATATTTAAATTTAATGGTATAATAATGACAAAAATGTATCTTTTCAAGCTTCTGATTGTTTTTTCTCTGCAAAGGAATGCCAATCCATGACTTCGACAGTTGTATTTCTACATTTTGAATTTGAAAATAAAAATATAATTTACTAAGCTTTTTTTTTACCCCACTTGTTTGTTTCTCAGATTTTAGTCAAAAAATTTACTTTTATGCTAAAACATATTGATAAGGAATTCAATGAATTACTTCTGGAATTTATAATTGGATAGTAAGCATTTATTATAATTTGACAGTGTTAGATTATTATCATCAATTATAAATAGAAATTTATTTTTTAAAAACTTTTCTGTAATCAGACAAATTATAAATTTCCATTTTAGATACTAAACTAAAACAAATATAATTGTAAAAAGACAAATATATTTACTGCAGATTGTATAATTGACCAATCAGAAGTTTGAAACTTTAATTCAATCAATAGTCTGTGTTTTTGAAAGCAGAGTGAAACATTTTACTTTTATATGTGAATTAGTATACATATAGACACATAGTATTTTATATCAAACTATAATTTGAACATCATAATGATGTCTTCAAGCAACAAACAAAAATTATCGGATGAAAATAGAATGTTTCAAGACAACTGGGAAGAGGAATATTTTGTTGTGCTGAATAACAAAGGTTCAGCAATGTGTTTGATTTGTCGAGAAAGTGTCAGATTAAAAAATACATTACACCACAAAACATAAACTGTTTAATGACACTTTTGCTCATGGGTCTTTAATAAGAAGTGAAAAATTAGCTTTCTTCAAGAAATCACTGCAACAGCAACAAAATGTTATGTCTGGCAATCTCACAAGAAGCAGTGATGACATGAGCATCATATGAAATTTGTTATATACTTGCAAAAATATGAAACCCTTTACAGATGCTGAAGTTGTGAAAGAATGTTTTCTAAATGCTTCGAAGAAATTACAACTGTCAGATTCTATTTGCATTAGACGTATTGAAGATATTGCAAAACATATTTTTGATAATATAATAGAAGATTTGAAAAACTGCAAATATTTTAATTTGTCTGTTGATTCTAGTACTGACATTTCAGCAACATCACAATGTGCTATTTTTGTCAGATACTGTACAAAATAGAATTCAATTTGTGAAGATTTTTTAAAATTTCTTCCTATGAGGAATCAAACTAGAGGTAGTGATTTTCTCAATAGTATTTGTACTTTTCTGGAGAAGAATAATATTGAATTAAAAAAATTGGTTTCTGTGTGCACTCATGGATGTCCTTCAATGATTGGATCAGAAAAGGGATTTGTTTCCCTATTAAAAAAGAAATATAATCTAACAAATCTTTTATCATTTTATTATTTAATTCACCAAGAAAACTTGGGGGCACATATATCCATTAAAGAAGTAGATGCTGTAATGAAAACCATCATAAACATTGTGAATTATATTACAGTCTGAGAATTAAACCACAGAAAATTTAAAAATCTTTTGGAAGAAATAAATAGTAATTATGGTGATGTACTTTTGCATACTTTGGTGCCATGGTTAAGAATAAGAAAAGTTTTGAATCGCTTTTTTTTATTATGTCATGAAATTATTTCATTTTTACAAGAAAATAATAAAACTTATAATGAGCTTGACAATGATGGATGGTGGTGTCTTTTAGCTTTTTTATGTGACATCACAGAAAAACTTTGTGATCTTAATATTAGTTTGCAAAGTGAAAATAAAATTATTTCACAAATGACAAATAAAGTATTTGCTTTTGAAGAAAAACTAAATATTTATTACCAAGATATACAAAACCAAATACTACATTATTTTCCAACATTGACAAATGCTAAGCAAGATGGTATTGACATTTCTTCAAAAACCTATGTAATTATTTTAAATTATTTAGATACCTTATTGAAAGAATTTAAAAGTAGATTTCAATATTTAAGAAATTTTAAGAATTGTCTTTTGGTTATAGAAAATCCCTGGCACTTAGAAATAGCAACTATTACATAATTAGCTGCATTTGGACATGATTATGTTAAGCTATTTAACGAATTTGTTGAATTTAGAAATGACACAAATCTGGAAGCCATTTTTAAAGAGAAAAGGGAGGGAAAGGAGTATATGGAATTTTGAAAATTAGTGCCTGAAAAATATAAAACTGTCAAAAAGTGTGCACAAATGTTGCTCATATTGTTTACATCAATATATCTTTGTGAATCATATTATTCGAAAATGAAATATGTGAAGAATGTGCGTAGAAACAGACTTACTGATTTACACCTTGATGATATATTAAGAGTAGCACATATAAAGCAGATTTATCTAAAATTGTTAAAAGTTTATCTCAGTACCAAAAATCACACTGATATTTAAATAAATGTTTATATCAAATAAAAGTGTTTGCGTTTTATTAATATGTTAATTCTAAGATATAGTAAAGTGATCCACAAGCTGTGGCATGCATGAATTGAGGAGTCAGACATTTTTTTTACGTTGACACCAATTGGTTGCCGCGGCCCGCTTGATGTAGCACACAAATATATGTGGCCCAGAAAATAAAAAGATTGAGCATCCCTGTTTTAGACCATTTGATAAACATAACACATTATTAATGAATTACAGAGATAATTAATTATCAGACAAAGTTCTGAAAAGGACATGAGTTGATTGAAAGAGTTTCCAACTGGATTTTAATCTAAAAGCAGAAACCATTCTTTTAATAAAGAAACTCTGCGCATGTCTACAGCTATAATTAATTAGCTCTATTGTTCTCTAATCTCAGTGTTACAGTAAATAGCACGGAATTTAAATTTATTACATGTATAGTATATAACAAAACCATGTAGTTAGAATGTAAACAATTTTAAAATTTAAAAAATAATAAGAATAAAAATAATTATAATTAAATATTTAAACAACATTTTTTATACTAATCATTTTTATAGTTTTTTTGTATTAAAAACAAAACAAAAAAATCAAAATTGTTAATTATTATGTTTGTTTTTATAAATATATACAATTAAATAATTATTTCCTTTTAAATATTAAAACTGGAATTTTTATTTAAATATTGATTAATGTTAAGTATAGGGAAACAGTTGTCCAACTGTTTTGTTTCATAACAGAAAAGTAATAAATGTAGTCAAGCGTTGTTAGCCGAGAGGTCATCGCACCCGCCTTGCAAGCAAGTAGTTGATTGCAGACGGGTGTGGGTTCGCGTCCTCGCGTCCCGGCCGATGCTATGACTTATGAAAAATAATAATAATAATAATAAATGTATGGGGACAAAAAAAAAAGTATTCAGTATGTGTTCAATAAGCATAAAGTTCGGTCATAATAATATGTATACGAAAGAAATAAATTAATGTATCAATTTTGTTTTTATTCTTGCAATATAAAATTATACTACTCACTTTGTCTATATTTTTAAAATTTCTACGTAGTTTTAAAAATAATTTAGCCACTCACCAGATGAGAATGTGAGCATAAAACAAGTTTATTGGATCAATCAATGATCACTAATTTTTCCTGAAATTATTAAAACACATATATGTTAGAAGTAAAAAAAGGAATGGTCGAGAGGTCAGCGCGACTGACTTTGCACTTGCAGGCAGTTGCCCAGGTTGCGGGTTCGCATCCCGGCCGATGCTATGACACTTTTAAAAAAAAATGTATGGGTGAGAGAACAAATAGATCATTGAAAGAATTAAGCACTGAAGTATCCTTAATTGAAATCTTAAACTGGATTCCAAGAGATTGTAAAAGACCTAGAAAGAGATCGTATGTGAAATGGATGTATCAAATAAGGAAATTTGCTGGTATGATGTGGAGACGACAGGTTAGATATTGGAGAAACTGGATTAAACTTGGAAAAACTTTCATCCTGCAGTAGATTGAAAAGGATTGAAAATGATATGGATACATTTAAAGAATTATTGATCAGGGATAATTTCTGTTAAATGATAAGGTGTGGTGCTTCTACTCATAAGACAAAGTTTAAGTTTTTGACTTATCATTTGGAGTGTTTATGAAATATTTATATATATTTTGTATAAGACAATATAAACATCAATTGTTTAATATAATAGATATATAATAAGCCTGTGTGTTTCAATTATTATCAATTGTTTAAATATGAAAAAATAAAGTTTTTTTTGTTATTTAGTAAAGAAAATTATTGTACACATATAAAATGTAACAACCAGAGTAAAAAAAATTAAACACTAATATTATTTTGCTGAGCGCACATATTGGAAATGAACGGTTAATCTTCCAGTGCATGCTCAATAGAACACTAGTGTTATACTGAGTTATAATGTTAAACAAGGCAAAAACTCTCCATTCAGTAGTGCCACCCTGTGCCAACCAGAGTAATCAATGGATGCCAGAAGGCTTGTGTATAAAATCCCTATCTAGTGTCTACTCATCCAATAACCTCATACTAGTTTCTGGCTTGTGGCCTTCATCAATGAGGAGCCTTGAATCTGAGAGCACTGCACCTAGATCTTAGGATCTATAGCAACCCTCCAGCAGCCACATTTTAACTCTATTTAACTACAAAACTATGAGAATGAAATTGAAAACACAATAATATTTTCAATCTAAGCTCAATAGCTTATATATTCAAATGGGTCTGAACTCAGTTCAGCACTCATACATTTTGGTGTTTTTGGCTCTTTAACAACCATAGCCACCACTATCCTATTAGGCAGGATTGGTGTTAAACCACTAAACATCACATGATCACTATCTCATACTAGCACATAATTGTTATTAAACAAGGTAAAACTCTTCATACAGTAGTGCCAACCAGAGTAATCAATGGGTGCCAGAAGGTTTGTGCCAATAAATCTCTAATTATCAGCCATTTCATAGTAGAGTCTGATCACTTTTAAAAAAGCTATACTATAGCATGTCCAGCTAGAACTACTCTCTGAGTTTGTGTTGTAATTACTATTTTAAAAATTATCTAGCATTTATTACACCAGTAAACATCACATGATCAATCTTTTCTATGCTTACACACACAAGCTTTTAAAACAGTGACAACCATTGATTACTATGAAGCACTCTATATGGCACCACTGTATGGAGAATCTTTCATAGGGCAAAATTAAACCTATGGTCATGTTTTATAAGATGGCACAGAAGAGAGAATTTCCAGATAGTTGGAATAATACAAGAGTAAGGCTACTATTTAAAGAAAAGAGTAAGGATCACAAAAAGTTAAGCAATTATAGACCAATAGTGGTAACATCAGTGTTATTCGAAGTCTTCGCATATATGGTAGCTGGAAAGATTGCAAAGTGGATGAAAGAAAATAATATAGTGGAAGAAATGCAAGGAAGTTTTCAATTGGATAGGCATATAGGAGATATTTTATTTGTAGTTACACAGCTTATAGATATGAATAGAAATATAGGTAAACAATTATATATGGTTTTTATAGATATAGAGAAGGCATATGATAGAGTAAATAGAAATAGATTATTGGGTAAGTTTAGTAAATTTGGGAATGGGTGGAACATTAGTGGATCTTATTAAAAGATTGTATGAAAATAATTACTATACATATCAATTAAGAAATATAGAATCAGAGAGAGACTAGAAAGAAGGGTAGAGATACCATTGATAGTTGGCAAGGAAGTATATACATTATCAGGTCTTTTATTTGCACATGATTTTTCTTGTGCACAGAAAGTAGGGAAAATATGGAAGTTATGCTGAAGACAAGTGCAAGGGTAAGTAAAGAGATGGGGATTAAATTTGGTGAAAAAAAATCTAAAGTAATGATGTTAAATACTGGGGAAAGAGAAGAGAATTTTTATTACAAATGCAAAATAAAATATGGGAATAGGTATAACTATTTGGAAATCATTTTAAGTAATCAGGGAAATTGTTTGGAGGAATGGGAGAAAAAATTGGTAAGTGAAAAAAGAAAAGAAAGGGACTGATAGAGAAATTAAGAATGTTTTTATATAATAAATATGATGTAGCTAGAATTCTATGGAAGGGAGTGGAAGTAGCAGGGTTAATATATGATAATGATGCATTATGTGTTAGTGAAGAGGAGTTAGCTTACTTAGAAAAAGTACAAAGAGTAGTAGGAAGACATTCATTAAATGCAGATGTGAGGACAGCAAAAGAGGCAATTCAAGGAGAAATATGATGATCAAGTTTTTATATGAGATATGCAAAAAGCAAAATGAAACTGTTTTGTAAACTGCAATTTATAGATAATACGAGAATATCCAGAATAGTATTTAGTTGGGTTATGTAAAGACAAGCAAAAAGATGGACGAGAAAGGTAGTACAGTATTTAGAGGATTTGGATAAAGAATTTATGTCATTATAGTCATACAAAAGATGGGATGATTGTATTAGGAGAATTGTTGAGTGTTATAGTGGCAAAGAATGAGATAGAAGAATAGATGTATTAATAAAAAATAGAAAGCTGAAGAAATAAAAACTAATATAGAGAGTAAAAAGGGTTTAAATATATATAGAAGTAAAAAGAATATTGGGTGCCAGTTAATTTATGATAATTGCAAGGAAAGTAGTTTACTGTTTAAGGCTCAAACAGGATCTTTAGAAACAAGAAACTGTACACCTAAATGGAAAAGTATGGGTGACTTAGTTTGCAAGTTGTGTAAGGAAGGCATAGAAAATATTAGGCATCTGTTAATTGAATGTTAATGCCTGTAAGCAGAAAGGGTACAAATAATAAAGTTGTGAAAGAATAAATATAAACATTGTGATTATACAGAAAGTGAGTTATTGGTTTTTATGATAAGAGGGATTTAAATATAAAGGCCATGGAGTTGACAAATATTATGTTGTGGAAATGGGGTGGAGCCGGATAGAGAAGAATATGAGAAAACTTAGGGTGGGGAATGGAAAGAGAAGATAAGATGGCTAACAGGTTTTTCTTGGCATAGTGGCTAAGAAATTCCTTATTCCGGAAAATAAAAACCACAGTGCATCACATTGCATTATACCAGTATCTACTATGCTTTCTATTTTACAGAAAAAATATCCACAAAACATTAAAAAAGGCTGACTAAGATATATATACAAATACATGGGCTTTTAACAAGACGCAGTGATCTTTGAAAAGGTGTACATCATGGAAAATACTACAAAATAATCACAACCAATTTTAGTTTTCACATAAATTAATGTGAAACCTCCGACCCACATGACCATTATTTAATGTTAAAATTGTTCAATTATATGATGAATATATATATTTCCTTCTGTAATTTTTACTTATTCTCTAATTCATACTGTTTATAACATTAATCAAATGCTATCACTCGGTTTGATTTTGTTCAGTGTCATGTGGTCAAATCTACAAATGTAAACAAAATTGATTATAATAAAGACCTTTGAAAGATAAACATTTAAAAAAAAACTATAAATTCTTTCCAGAAGCAAGAAATGGCCTTTTTAGTTTTGTTTTTATGCAATCTACAAATAAATAAAAAATATATCAGAAATTGCATTCTTTTACGTTCTATAGAAAAATTGCTCTTCAAAAGGTAAAGGAAGAATTTTGCCCTAAAGTTACTTTAATTCTGAAGTAGAATTAAATGTAAACCTGTTATCAAATTAATTAGTCCAGCTGTTAAATATTAATAATTGTATTTAGTTTATAAATATTAAATTAACTCTAAAATTTTCCTTCTTTTCTTTAAATATATAATTCTATGAATAACGTTAATACCTAATTCAAGAAAAGATTACATTCAGTTAAATAAGTGATATGATTATGACCCCCCCTCCCCGATCGAAAGCAATGCTCAGCACAATGCAATATTTTCTTGTATTCGCGTATTAAAGTTATTTGTAGAATTAAATATTCAATTAGCAAAGACTAATATCAGATTTTATATTTTAAAAGTTGGTTATAAATCGGTATGATAGAGGTGGAATAAATAAAAGAATAAAATAAATAACTTTAACCTTTCTTTAAAATTGGGATAACGCTATCGTGTGACTTCAAATATAGTCAGTTTTGGATCTCAGCTTAAAAAAGCTAAGCTGTTCGAGCACAGGAAGTGACAGAAATGAGCCACAATACATGGATATTGTAGTGTTTTGTAAAATGGCAGACATGTTTGTGCACTCCAGAAAAAACTAGAATTTATTCGTAAGGCTGTTTTTAGATCGCGCTCTGATAGCTGAGGAATTTAATTAGTGCATTGACATAATGGTGATCGACAATTCATAAAAATATTTGCTAATTACAAATGTTTCTAGATAAGAGACGTTACCTTATTGGTCAGTGCATTGATTGATCATTGCAGTTGTCAGAGAGCGATAAAAGACTGGGTAACATCTAGCAGTGTAACATAGAGAGCAGTAGAGAGCAGTCAAGCAGTACTGAGTAAGCAGTATTTAAGTAGAGATATCTCACATCAGTGCTGCAGTGCCCAGTGGAAATGTAGTTCATGGGTGTAGCTGAAAGAGACCACAGTGGAGATATTGAGAGCATTCGTTGGAGAGCTTTGTTGCAGACCAATCGTTGCAGACCAATTCGTTTGGAGAGCTTTGTGGCAGACCAATTCGTTGGAGAGCATTTGTTGCAGACCAATTCAGCGGAGAGATTGCAGACCAATTCATTGGAGAGCATTCATTGCAGACCAATTCGTTGGAGAGCATTCATTGCAGACCGATTCGTTGGAGAGCACTCATTGGAAAAGAACAACATGGGAATTGTATAACATTATTGGCTGACCACACAGTATGACTTGCAGATATAACATTGGCACAGTTGTAAGTGTGGATTTAACATTGGTGCAGTCACATTTGGAACCTGGGAGTAGCGAATACATTGAACTACAAGTTTAGCCATAGACAGAGAAACCGGGTGAAAATGTCAATCCCAATTAGTAACGTTAGCAACGGAAGTGAAAAGTTTGGGAATAAAACACTTGCGCAGTCACCATTGAAAGTTACTGGTGAAAAAGTTTCGGCAGCAGAGTTAAATCGTACATTTCTCACTGAAATTACAGGAAAGTAGGAATAGCAACAAGGGTTTTTCTGGAGTGGAGGAAGGTGTGTAGTGCTTTGTAAAATGGCAGACATGTTTGTGCACTCAGAAAAAACTAGAATTTATTCGTAAGGCTGTTTTTAGATTGCGCTCTGATAGCTGAGGAATTTAATTAGTACATTGACGTAATGGCGATCGACAATTCCTAGAAATATTTGCTAATTACAAATGTTTCTAGATAAGAGATGTTACCTTATTGGTCAGTGCATTGTTGATCATTGCAGTTGTCAGAGAGCGATAAGAAGACTGGGTAACATCTAGCAGTGTAGCATAGAGAGCAGTCAAGCAATACTGAGTAAGCAGTATTTAAGTAGAGATATCTCGCATCAGTGCTAGTGGTTAATGATCAGTGCCCAATGGAAATGTAGTTCATGGGTGTAGCTGAAAGAGACCGCAGTGGAGATATTGAGAGCATTCGTTGGAAAGCTTCATTGCAGACCAATTTGTTGGTGTGCTTCGTTGCAGACCAATTCGTTTGGAGAGTTTCGTGGCAGACCAATTCGTTGGAGAGCATTCGTTGCAGACCAATTCAGTGGAGAGATTGCAGACCAATTCCTTGGAGAGCATTCATTGCAGACCAATTCGTTGGAGAGCTTTGTTGCAGACCAATTCATTGGAGAGCACTTGTTGGAAAAGAACAACGTGGGAATTGTATAACGTTATTGGCTGACCGCACAGTATGACCTGCAGATATAACATTGGCACAGTTGTAAGTGTGGATTTAACAGATATTAAGACCTAGAATCTGTCATATTACATTAAACCATGTGGGAGTTTAAAAGAACTTCAACCATCACTAGATGACATAATGGGTCATGATCCATGGCCTTGAGTTCCAAAATCTGCCACTCTATTACTATACTTTTTTTTTCTTCCTCCTTTCCATATATATATATATATATATATATATATATATTTTATTTCTTCCTCCTTTCCATATATATATATATATATATTGATTTCTATATTGTTAAGTATATAAGAAGGTTGGAAATTGTCTATCACTATACTAAATAAAATTTTAAAAAACAGTCAAATGGTTTTATTGCTTGAGAGTTCGTAAAAAGTTTGGGCACCAGAAATATCAGAACTGGAACTAATCCAAGGTCTTGACAGTCCAAAGTCTGACATTTTACTAACTGGGCTAAATCACACAAAATAAATTGTGTAGAACTATACATAAATAATATTGATGATAAAGACTGAATCTCAAATCGATCCAAGGATATTACTCTCCAGAATCTCTATTTTCTTGCAATTCTAAGATTGATTTTCCTTTAGTTACCTGATAATATTAATATTACCCCAATTTTGATGAAGAATAGTTATTAATGTTATTCTTTTATTTATGCCACCTTATTTTATGTAATGATTTCTAGGTAAGAATTTTTTAATATGGAATCACTTATACAAATATAAAATCACTAAACATCACACGATCACCATTTCTTATGCTTGCTCATAACTGTTACTAAAACAGGCAAAACTCACAATACAGTAGTGTCACTTAGTGCAAGCCAGAGTAATCAATGGATGCCAGAAAGCTTGGATTTTATGCACATGCACAAGCCTTCTGGTATCCATTGATTACTCTGGCTTGAAGCAGAATGGCACTACTGTATGGAGAGTTTTGTCTGTTTTTATATTAATATAATTATTAATATTTAATAAACTGCATTAATTAAAAGCATTATTCAACTTTATTTTATTATATTTCATCTTAATTAATAAATTCATATTTTATTTTCTGTCTGAGCATTTTAATATCTTTATAATCACTGCAGTGCCATGCCTCCTCCCCTTGATCATAAATATTTTTTGGCTCAATATCTATTACAATAATAATGTCAGTAATTATGTTAGAAATAAGACATTTTTTCTAGGTATTTCTAGGTAATTACTATTTATAGTTAAGATCACCATATCATCCTAACATATAATATCACCACACAAATTGACAGCAATGATCATTTAGATAATAATAAAGTATTAGCCATTCATATAATTTCCCATTGTGCTGATACTTTAATTATCTTGTATAGAAGCATTAACCAAAGTTCCAATATGTACCATTCAAGATATATTTATATATACACCTGGGTCTGTTTTTATGCAGACTTATTTAACATGATTTTGAAGTTACGCGATTTTGAAATTCACTGGAAGTCGAACTCCGACAATGCGCTATGACTTTAAATAATAAATTTTGTGCATTTACGTTATATTGAAAGTAATAGCACATTATTGGAATTCGACTTTCATCTTAGTAATTTCAATATTTTCAGTGCTTTATAATAGTAAAATTTTATGCAATAATGAAATTAAAATCATAATTTCCACATTTTATGTATACACATTAAATGTTACAAGATTATAATGTAAATTTGTTCAAACATTGTACGTGTTAATTTTGCATTTTAAATCACATTCTGTTTTTGCTTTTTAAAAAAGAATGTAATCAATTATTAATCATTTAGTGTCCACAAGTTTATTTTTAAAAGGTCAGTAATAGCAGTGAAACGAAATTTGATTTTTAAACGGAATTGAAAATTAAAGAGAAAAATAAGAATTTAATTTTTAGTTATTAGTTTTAATTAAATTTTTCCCAGCAGTGGTGAATAAATGTCTTTTTATTATCGTAAGTCTAAGTTCATAAAAAATTAATAAAATCATCGTCTCAAAGATTAATTACGTTGACACCAGAAATCCATTGACTCAACATGAGTGTGAAGTTAGCGCTAGTTGTATTTCCTCAGTTTGCAAACGAATGTGTGTTTTCGGAAAATATCGATAATAATTAAAATGTTTATAAAAAAATGTAAATTATGCATAAAAATATAATATTTTGAATAAAATTAAATATTATAGTTAAAAAAAGTTTGTCTCGTATCAATTTTTTTCAAATTTGAAATTTTTTATTAGTCATATTTTATTTCCTTATTTTTTTTTTTTTTTGCGCGAATTTTAAAGTAATTTTACGTTGGTGCTTTGCTTTTACATGAATTTTGAAAAATCACAGACCGCATTCCCCCTTTTTCAAGGTAAGTTACGTCTATTTTTGCGCGATTTCGTTTGCGCGTGTTTTCTGAGGAACCTATCTATCATGTAAAACGAGACCCAGGTGTGTATATATATAATGGTTTGTAACAAAGTTGTGAGTGCAAATAATTTGAAAACTGTCAGTTAAACTATAGTCATTGACTACCTATATATATATATATACTGAATGAATAATGAAGATATGCATAAGAGGTGATCTGAGCCAACTGATGAGTCCTGGTTCAGTGCAAAATGCACATTTGGGGATTATTTATATTTTTTACATGTTTGATTATAGTCCTTATAATATGTGATGGAATAAAAGTTGGACAATATTTAAATATATTACTACACGAAACTAAGATTAAGTATCTCATATGTGAAATTAAATTTTAACATATGTTATATGGTGTTTTTCTGAAAGTTTGTGACTGTAATTTAGTTGTATTTATATATTGGACTATTTCCATCATCTAATATTAAATACTGAATGTTTTTAAAAACATTAAACTTTATTTAAATTTTCTAATTACATTCAACTGTTAGTAATAATACATGGATTACTTGAAAAAGTATATGCTTCTAATGTATCTATAGTGTGAGAGGTTGATCTGCCTTCTGTGTTATATATATATATAATATTATTATTCAATGTCTGTATTTTTAAAGCAAAATATATGTAATTATATAACTGAATATTTGTAAATACAGTAACTAAATAATTAAAAAATTTTATCCACTTAAAAGCACTTTCAATTATCCCAGTAATCTTTGTCAATTAAAGCTTTGAAAAGCTAACTTTTCCACAATTCCATGATCTTAATGTTTGCTGCTTGCCTGTTAATTAAGCTATGTTTATATTTGTATATTAGCATAGCTTCCTTTATTTTTTTTTATTGTTATTTTTTTCAATTTGCAATATTTTCACATTGTTAAAATTGAAGTCAAAGCCATTTTAACAATGTAAAATTATTGCAAATTGAAAAAAATGCCAATAAAAGAAAAATAAAGGAAGCTATGCTAATATACAAATATAATAATGGCTTAATTAACAGGCATGCAGCAAACGTTAATATCATGGAATTGTGGGAAAGTTAGTCTTTCAAAGCTTTAGTTGACAAAGATTACTGGGATAATTGAAAGCGCTCCTAAGTGGATAAAATTTTTTAATTATTTAGTTACTGTATTTACAAATAGTCAGTTATATATTTTCATATATATAAAATAAACTATATTATATGTATATACCATAGATAATATGTAATAAAATATATTCTACCAAAATATGTAGACAATTATAAACTATAATGGTAATAAATCTTTGATACTAAACAATATTTGTTACTTTGCTGAACTAAGGTTTCAATACAGTATATCTTTGTCAAAGCATCATGCGGTGCTTGCTCAACAAAGACATGCATCTCGGACTTTCCTGCTACACACCATTTCCCCTTTACTCTTCCCATTGCCTTTTCACATGTATCCTTCCCCTCTTACCATGTTGCTCCTGAAATTTTAATGTATCATATAATCACTCCCTTGTAAACCTTTTTCTAACTGTATTTATATCTGTTTTTTTTTATGAATAAACTTTTATCACTGAGATAAAAACTATAAAACAGTCTGGCTCAGTAAAGAAACAAATATTGTTTTGTATCAAAGATTTATTACTGTAATAGTTGATAGTTGTCTACATACTCTGGAATAATATATCCCCATGGTTTTGCTCTTATTAGAAGAAGAAGAAAAAGAAGAAGAAGAAGAAGAAGAAGAAGAAAAAGAAGAAGAAGAAGAAGCAGAAGAAGAAGAAGGAGAAGAAGAAGGAGAAGGAGAAGGAGAAGAAGAAGAAGAAGAAGGAAGAAGAATGATGATGATGATGTAGTTGATAATTAAAATATATATAGTAATATTTACATGAAATAATAAAACATGAGTTACCAACAGTAGGTATGCAAAAAACATAACTTTTATATAATTTTTTAATGATTATAAAATTTTAACATCATGATATTTTGCTCATCATTCACTTGCAAGTGAGAAAGTAAATGCATGGTATAAATAAAATTGAATTAATTTAAAATATATTTATGAAATAAAATTTTTACCTCAGTTTACCAAAAACTACAATTCTCTCTAAACCCCAAACACGAAACTGAACATTCTAGGAGGGGTTGCCTTCTAGATATACTAAGTTCGAATCTAAAGTCCAAATTTCACAGCGCCACCTATGTGATAACGCATCTGATACTACTACTACTATAACCTTTTACCGGTGCCTGGTGGTCAGGGAGAAACAAAAAGACTCTATACTAAAAGAAGTTTGGGTGGCTAATTAATGTCTATGGATGTACAAAAGAAATGCAGAAAATATATATATAGATCGAGACAGTGATAGGAATCAACAAAATAAAAGATCAAAATTAGTTTTAAATGATTTCAAAGATTTATTTATATAGAATTATATATAAACAAAGGCAAAACTCTTTTCTCCATACAGTAGTGCCACCCTGTGCTAACCAGAGTAATCAATAGATGCCAGAAGGCGTGTGCATAAAATCCCTATCTAGTGCCTACTCATCCAATATCCCCAGACTAGTTTCTGGCTTGTGGCCATCATCAGTGAGGAGCCTTGGATCTGAGAGCACTGCACCTAGATCTTAGGATCTAATGCAACCCTCCAGCAGCCACCTTTTAACTCTACTTTACTACAAAACTATGAGAATAAAATTGAAAACACAAAAAATATTTTCAATCTAAGCTCAATAGCTTATATAGTCATATGGGTCTGAACTCAATTCAGCACCCATACATTTTGGTGTCTTTGGCTCTTAAACAACCATAGCCACCACTAACCTATTAGGCAGGATTGGTGTTAAACCACTAAACATCACATGATCACCATCTCATACTAGCACATAATTGTTGTAAACAAAGGCAAAACTCTATTGATTACTCTGGTTAGCACAGGGTGGCACTACTGTATGGAGAAAAGAGTTTTGCCTTTGTTTACAACAATTATGTGCTAGTATGAGATGGTGATCATGTGATGTTTAGTGGTTTAACACCAATCCTGCCTAATAGGATATTGGTGGCTATGGTTGTTTAAGAGCCAAAGACACCAAAATGTATGGGTGCTGAATTGAGTTCAGACCCATATGACTATATAAGCTATTGAGCTTAGATTGAAAATATTTTTTGTGTTTTCAATTTCATTCTCATAGTTTTGTAGTAAAGTAGTAGTAAAGTAGAGTTAAAAGGTGGCTGCTGGAGGGTTGCATTAGATCCTAAGATCTAGATGCAGTGCTCTCAGATCCAAGGCTCCTCACTGATGATGGCTACAAGCCAGAAACTAGTCTGGGGATATTGGATGAGTAGGCACTAGATAGGGATTTTATGCACAAGCCTTCTGGCATCTATTGATTACTCTGGTTAGCACAGGGTGGTACTACTGTATGGAGAAAAGAGTTTTGCCTTTGTTTACAACAATTATGTGCTAGTATGAGGTGGTGATCAGGTGATGTTTATAATTATATATATAATGCCACTGTCTGTTTATATGAGACAGGGACAATTATTAAATAATTGTTGGCATTACATTACAAAAAGGTTTTAAAGCAAAATTACATATTCTATCCCTCGTGCTAATAGTATTACGATAATGTGCTTAAAGAGATGGGAACATGTGTGAGGTGCTTTGAGTAATTATAAAAGTTTAATAAAATATTTGAAAATTAAGTGTTATAAAATATTTATTGATTTTGAGAATAGTATGGACAAAAGCTTACTAAGCAATAAAGTGGGGATGTGATCAAGGCATTTATTTGATAATAATAATTGAAGCAGATGGGAGGCCAGTATTGCTAGTAATGAATTTATTAAAGGATGGAGGGTGCAACATGTTTAAGTCACGGATGCTTTGTAAAAATAAATATATAAATAAAACAATAGTGAATATTAAAAATGATTATGGAGGGCAGCTCACCGCTAATTCGTAGGAAAGTATTGTCAGGAACAGCCGAAACTTAGCGACTGGGTGATGAATACGTTTAATTCCCAGGTGTGACATTTGTGGACACACTCTGTTTGGAAACCGCAGGAAGTGAAGAAAACGGACTTGGCCGTGTAAAAATCCTTGGAAAAGCAAAACAAAATGGTCTCAACAACCAATTCATTTACCAGCAATACTAGATTAGTGTATATGAAACATACTAAATGGGTTTTACTTGGATTAAGAGAAATGCGCAATCATGCATTTGTGGCACATTTTAATCATTGACCTCGCACATACTCTCATATTAGTCTAAAATCAATAAAATGTAGATTTTAAACTATTTGATTATTATATATATATATATTAAAGAAGTATTTGATTATTATATATATATTAAAGAAGATTAGAATCGCCCTCGAATGAGTGATTTGCAAGATAATAAAATTGGGAATTATTATAAATTTAAAAATATGCCTTAATAGCGGCATCTTACTTTCAACAAAGGAAATAATTCACTCGGTCAAAGACGATTCTGACACATTATCATAATAAAATAAAAGAAAGCTTAATCAATAGAAAATATTAACCCAAGGATAGAGAGCAAAACTGTTGATTATATTTGAACATGTTAAAGAAGTACATAATAAGTCAAGTCAAATCAAAGAAAAACAATTTAAAATAGCTATAGCATATTAGTTAGGAATCACAAGAGCTCTTGGGTTAATTTGGGGTTACCTCTGGAGAAGCATTTGCAGGTAGATTGATGGTCGGTAGGTTTTATCAATTCAGCAGCAAAATCTGGAAATGTTCATATTTTTGGCAGCAACAGCAGTTCCGGGGTTCCTTATGTGATAGCTTCCGATGGCCTAGAGCAGCAGCCGGCCATTCCTAAGGGAAATAGCCTCCACTGGCTCTACTCAGTCATGTCACGGTTAGCAATAGGTGTGGTAAACATGGTAAATTAATTTGGAGATGAAAACTCGGCTTCAAATATAAGTTCGCAGGCACGTAGCTAAAATCTCAGGAAAATATATTTTGAAGAATATTTTACTAGAATATCACTCGAATCATTTCATTAACAACACCAGAATAATTTTGGTTAGAAACATTTCATCAGCAAAAACTAGAATAATTTTGGTTAGAAACATTTTATCAGCAAATGACCAGAATGGAGAACAAAAGAAAACCCTCCTTTTTATAGCGGCATTGAAAAATAGAACTGCCCTGGAGTGTTACAAAAATATATCGGACTTATCAGCTGTAATTAAACCTATCCGAATGTCTAAAGGAATTTAACAAAATTTTAATTAATTTCTATTGTTAATTTCCTTGTCGACATTCGAATTACAAACTAGATTTAATTAAAAATTACTTTTACTAATTAAAGAAAATCTTAAGTGAACATCTGCTGTATTTTTAGATAAGCTTCTACAACATGAAATAATTAAACTATTGTCCCTCATTTATTTTAACAGAAATATTTGGACTGACTTTTATTCAATTAAAAGAAAATTATTTTACTTTTAAATCTCAATATTTGAATCTATTTACTAAATGAATGAGTTTTATTTTAAATCAAAATATATTACGACTGTAATATTTTTTTGTAAATAGATTCAAACAAAACAATCTTCAATAACAATTTATAATTTTGATATAAGTTTTAAAATGCATATCATAGTGTGTGCGCAATTATGACCTATATAACCTACTTTTAAATAAATCTAAATTATGTGAACATATACATAATCCATAATATTTTATTTATTTGGGCATGAGTTATACTTATATGTAATATGAGCATTGTACTCGTGGTTTAAAATTAGGCAGGATTTTCAGTATATAAGCGTATTGCAGACACACTACGATAGATTGTGGTTCAAACTAATGTATGAGGGTAGGAAATAGGTGAGAAAAGGTGAAATGAAGATCTGCAAAGCAGACCTTACTGTTTCAATATATGCATTCATCTTCAGAGCCACTTTTACATTAATTTTTTAAAAGTAAAAAAAAAATGTTTTTTTTTTTACTTTTAAAAAATTAAAGTAAAAGTGGTTCTGAAGAAGACTGCAGGACCATCGAAACATAAGATTATGTATACATATATGTACAATAAAACATTTTTGCTAAAAAGTGTTCAAAGTAGAGCTGATAAATTGCATTTATATAAGATATTACAACAAAATAAAGGAAGTGGCGAATTTATTAACATACTTTGTACCAAATTAAATTTTTTTCTACATTTGTAATCTCTTTTTGCATTAATGACTGTAATCTTTTCATCAGTGCTGCCCTCTTTTTGCATTTTTATGAAGTTAAAAATGATTACAATTTCAATGCATTTTTATATTGCAAATTACCAAAGTTTTTAAAAGAATTAAGTACCATAAACATAAATCCATAATCTATGTAATTCTCCAAAAAAAACAAAAAAAGAATATAGTGCATGATTCATTATGATTGGTGCAATATTTGTTGAGTTCTTAAGTAACAAAGAAACAAATTTTCACATGTATATATATAATACAGTAGATATATATAATAAATAAACTATATTCAAGAGCTATGTTAAAACATGCTAAAAAATATGTAACTAAGCTAATTCATCAAAAATCACACAAGCATTTACTTATTTGTGTGCAGTTTGATTAATCAATTCTGTTATATATGTTGTACTGGGGAAGTAAGCTGTTAGCTATTCTGATGATTCTCAGAAATACAGGCATATGAGTAAATCCATGCATATAAATAAATTCCCTTCAATGTAACATAACTAATAATCCATTTCAATACTACTTCCTTATAAAAAATGTAATAATAAAAATTTAAGTTTCTTAATTAGATTTAATTAAGATTAATGGTAATGATACTGATTAAATTATGTATCACTTACATTAGGGGTAGGCAAATAGCATCCCGAGGGCCACATGTGGCCCACTAAGAGTTTTTATGTGGCTCGCCAAGACAATCAAAAAAATTCGCCTTGAACTGAGATTTCTTTCCCCTGCACGACCGAAGATTCATCTCATACTTTCCACTAGGATAGCC
Source organism: Epiperipatus broadwayi (assembly GCA_028023455.1). NCBI lineage: Eukaryota > Metazoa > Onychophora > Udeonychophora > Euonychophora > Peripatidae > Epiperipatus > Epiperipatus broadwayi. The sequence continues at coordinate 10,110,047 of JAQFVV010000011.1, forward strand.
ACATCAATACATATGCACAGTGTAGATACAATGTGCAGTGCTTTTCCAATTGATCTGGTTAATTTCAATTTTGTCTTTGCATTAGCAAATATATGCATTTTCAACTTTAGTGAAACCATGAACCCTCCGAAAAAAATGTAAAATCAGTGATAAATGCCATATGTTTAATGAAAAATGGACAAACAAATATTTCTTTGGTAATACCAAGAAATAAAGCAGTGCGTTTATTGTGTTGTGAAAAAAAGGTGTGGCCCTCCACTAACTTTCGCTTCCAAAATGTGACCACGATGCAGCCTTCTGCCAAACTTTGTGGCTCCTGAGCAAAACAATTGCCCACCCCTGACATATAATTATTTTATGCAACATACCCAGGTTATATTTTCTCGTTACTATGCATCTAACCATCCATCAAAAATTTGTATTAAGATTCTCATTCACAAATACTATATATACATATATATATATATATATAAACCTTAAAAGCATAATGCTAAACTAGTCAATGAATAATCAAAATTACCCCAAATTCACAATTGAACCAGACTACCAAGAAAATAAACTCTGAAATACTACCAATGGTTTTATTGCTGCAAGCAGACTTGTCAAGTATAGTTTTTACACTTGAGAAGTCTGCTTTTAGCAGTGAAACCATTGGTAGTGTTTCAAAATTTATTTTCTTGGCTAGTCTAGTTGAACCACTAAACATCACATGATTATTACCTCATAACTGTTATTGAACAGAAAAAACTATCCATACAATAGTGCCACCCTGTGCCAACCAGAGTAATCAATGGAGGTCAGAAGGCTTGTGCATAAAATCCCCATCTAGTGCCTACTCATTCAATAACCCCAGACTAGTTTTGCTAGAGGATTGCATTAGATCCCAAGATCTAGATGCAGTGCTCTCAGATCCAAGACTGCTCTCAGATCAAGGCTTCTCACTGATGAAGGCCACCAGCCAGAAACTAGTCTTGGGGATATTGGATGAGTAGGCACTAGATGGGGATTTTATGCACAAGCCTTCTTGCATCCATTGATTACTCTGGTTGACACAGGGTGGCACTACTGTATGGAGAGTTTTGCTAGTCTAGTTGAGTTGTGAATTTGGGGTAATTTTGATTATATATATATATAAATAATAAATATATGAACTAACTCAAGGAAATATAAATGTATAAAAATACTAATAAAAAAACACATACAATTACTTCTGTATAAAGCTGTTTTAATGTACAACCAGCAGGCTGCTGAAATATTAAAGCAGTTTTATAAAGAATTAATTGTGTGTGTTTATATATAGATAGATAGATAGATAGATAGATAGATAGATAGATAGATAGATAGATAGATAGATAGATAGATAGATAGATAGATAGATAGATAGATAGATAGATAGATAGATAGATAGATAGATAGATAGATAGATAGATAGATAGATAGATAGATAGATAGATAGATAGATAGATAGATAGATAGATAGATAGATAGATAGATAGATAGATAGATAGATAGATAGATAGATAGATAGATAGATAGATAGATAGATAGATAGATAGGTAGGTAGGTAGGTAGGTAGGTAGGTAGGTAGACAGACAGATAGATGGATAGACGGATAGACAGATAGATAGATAGATAGATAGATAGATAGATAGATAGATAGATAGATAGATAGATAGATAGATAGATAGATAGATAGATAGATAGATAGATAGATAGATAGATAGATAGATAGATAGATAGATAGATAGATAGATAGATAGATAGATAGATAGATAGATAGATAGATAGATAGATAGATAGATAGATAGATATGAGACTTGAACTATGCCATTTCTTAATTTTGAATACCATTTTTATTGCGAAAGAACATTTATGGTTGAATTACCCTCAAGCAACACTATCCCAATTACGGACTGTTAACACCCCAGCAAGCTAAAAACATAATTTCTCACAATCAACATTAAATTGGTCAGGTAGGTATTCTAGAATGACCTGATTATGTATAAATGACACAAGCTACTAAATAATTGATATAACCAAGACAATTTATTTTTAAAAAAATCTTCATTGGGAACTATCACTATGAAAATTAAATTTACATAGATAGATGTTACGATTCCCAAATGAATATATATATATATATATTGTTACCATTTAAACAGTCAAGGGACATGAACCAAAGGTCACTCAGGTAGTCACCATAATAACTATGGATTTTCCTCAGAGTATGAGTCATCTTATAAATAACATAACATCTAAATTATAATTACTAAAATGTCAGATTTTTATATCAACTTAAATCTTAACTCAGGTTTATTTAATATTTAAAAATTTAGGTTCTTCTTATAATTTTAAATAATTTCATCTCAGGTTCTAAATGTCTACATTTTAGGATTCAAAAATATGTATGTGGTAAGAGAAAAATGATAATGATAGTATATTTTAAAATTCTTAAAAGGTAATAATGATTCAAGCTACACATTAAATATTTATCTTCTTTTTATTTTAAATACTATATGGCTAGCAGATAAAACATTTCAAAAATAACTTAAATATTTCATTTCTATAACCTATAAAATATCTAAAATTCATATGTTTTGATATAAACTTTCAACAGGTTTTTTTGTCGTAGAAAAAACTTTTAACAAGTACTAACGTTGAATAGTGCTGCAGGTAGAAAGGGTATATATTTTATGCTACCAACTACATTACAAATGCATTTGAAATAAAACAAATAAACACAGTATTTATCTTCTTATAATGCAGATGACATAAATAATAAGTAAAACAGATGTGACTATTGAAATGTACTGTTATAAAACAATGATTAATAAAACGTTGCTGTATTAGATTTTCTGAGTAACGAATATGATAATGTAATAATAGCAATGAAACAGAAACAAATATAATTAATAGCAAAAATATTTATTTACAATACAAGATAATATATAGGGTATATGAGCACAGACTTTCACACGACCCACTATATACTTGAACACATATATGTTGAAAAGTTAAATAATCGCCAATATGCGTATTTCATGCTAAACCAGCAATCATCAGTTGATCCAGGCTTCAATCTACTCCACTCTCCAACTCTTCAACCGGCCATCCAATTGAAAATCTGATAGTGGAATGCTCAAAGACCACCCTGAGGCTGAGATTCTTGCCACACCCATGTTGACCTAAGGTCAATCTGACCCCTCAAGTACAGGACATAATCCATTTAATATATATACAAGAAATGAGTGGACATCTCTATGTAATAACTGAAACACAGTCTTATTATATACCTGTGTTTATATATGTAATATATAGGATATATGAGCACAGACTTTCACACAACCCACCACTCTCCACTTTATCTCATAACCTAATCACCATTATACATATTTCATGCTAAACCAGCAATCATCAGTTGGTCCAGATTACCAACTCTACACATATATGTTATAAGTGCTCAGATATATGTTAAGATAGCCAATTTTTATACTCTAATGGACAGGCTTCAATCTACTCCACACTTAAACTCTTCAACCATCCATCCAATTGAAAATCTGATGATGGAATGCATTCTTATATATATATATTGTAACCACATATGGCTTAAATATATGCTCTAATGCTTTAAAAAAAATTCCAGTTGTAAAAATAAATTTCCTTATTGCCATTAAATTATAAAATCTTAGATAAATGTTTTAATTTATTGATTAGAATAATTTAATCTGTATAATAATTATTAGATGCTTAAGAAATATTAATTAGATTGTTTAAAAATCCTAAGTTAATAATTTAAATCTGAATAAGAGTTAATAATTTAAAACCTGCTATGTTTAAATATAAGCAATAAATAAACTTGTCTATGTTATTATAAAATATAGTTATTTTATTTGTGTTAGGATCTTTATTTGCTAATTTTTTTTTTAAAAAAATAGCTTTAAAATAATACTTTATAAAATATTGCTTTATATCAGAGTTGTTTAAGGTTAAAATTTAAAGATATTGAGCTTAAATACAACTGATTGGTATAGGTTTTAATTTAAATAAGTTTTAATAGATAAAAATTTAGTTTCATTGCTTTTAAATTATTAGTTATATTTAGTATGTGTGTGTGGGTGTATGTACACATGTCTTGAACATTTGGAAAGTTTAAAAGGAATTATTAAAAGTTATATTTTATAAAAAGGGTACATTAAATAATAATAGTGTTAAAAGTTTTTAAATAAAATAAAAAGGGTATATTTTGAGTAAAAAAATTTAATCTAAAAGTAAATTATTTTTTATTAAAGTCAAATAAAATTAATTATGTTGTAACTATTATTAGTCTGGCCATTATGTGAATAGATAGTCCTAGATTAAAATGTTCAAGGTCAAGTTAATTAATTAGAAAAGTTAAAACTATGCTAGTAATTTAAATATACCACTTGAATATTTAAATAGGATTAGTCGAACTATGTCATATGATTAAAATGCAGTAGAAGTCTAGTCACAGATGTTTATAAAAGGAAAAAAGTAGAAAATAAATTAATTGATTGGTTTTTGTTATTACTATTATTTTAACAATTTTTTAAGTTTCATTTTATCAGTTTAAGAAAAGTTTTAAGTTGGATTTTTTTCTAATGACCGGGGTAACAAATTGAGAATTATCTTGCCAATACTATTGTAAAAGTGTGTGTTCAACTATCTATCAAACAGTAAATCATGGGGAGATGGACCAATTTAAATTACTTTTTAAAAAAGGATTATAAAGTGTTCTTAAATGGAAAGCAAATGGAAATCAATTACACATTGAGAAGCATATATTTTGTCCTTATTATACAACATTAGTTAATTCAAATTCTTGGTTAGTAACAATTGTCTTAACATTTTAAAATATTATTTAATTCATTATTGACAACAATCTTAGTTATTAAGGAATTCCTTATTATATTTTAATAAAGTTCTAATAAAGATAAATAATTTGTGAATAATAGTTTATAAAAGACTATCATTCATAATTTGATTCAGAAATAAATGTAAAAATCATATTTATGTCAAATCAAAAATAATAATACTGAATTATCTTAAAAGAATTGACTGTATTTAGAACAAAATAAACTATGATAATTTAAAATTGCATTATATAATTTTAAGGAAGAAAAAAACTCATAATGATATTTTTTTTTTCAACACTTCAAAGAAAAGACTTTATTCATCTGTTTTTCTATTAATACAGATAAGCTAACTTTTGATTGGTATAATTATTCACCTCAAATTCATCTATTTACTTATTTATAATATTTTTTACATTGCTTATTTGTTTGAAATATATTATCTTAACAAAAAAAAAATTATTTAAACTTATGTCATGCTTTGATATTATTAAAAATATGTGAACCTTATAATATGGAACTTCACAAAAGAACCATTATTGCTTAATATCCTCTCTCTGCTCATTTCTCTTCAAATTTGTGCTTTAATTATAAATATTGTTATAAAGGAATTCCTGCTCTTAATTGTAATGTGCATATTTTATATCTGCAAGAATGAAAGATTGTTTTGCAGTATTTGTATTAAAAAAGATAACAAAATGGATTTAAATAAAATGGATTATTTTCATTGTAAGATGAAAAAAACAACAATCTTAAATCTGGAATAATAAAACAAAATATTTAACATATATATTTGTTATATGTAAATTTATTATTGTTATGTAAATTTTATGATTTATTCCTATTAATATTCTTATTAATATTATTTATGGTATTATCAATTGTAACCGGTCGCCTTATTCAACCGTTCCTATAGGGATTGAGAGCTCCGAAACAAACATGATATAGCGTAAAGCTTTATTTATTTTCCTATATCGATAGTTGTTCATTATCAACACAAGGGGGCGCCAGATACGATGATTTAATTTACAATTTAATTTCTCGCATCACCTTACGTCATATCAAAACGATTTCGAAGTCTAATCCCCACCCATAAGCTCAAACTCCCAGCATGGACCAATAAGGGTCACTCAGGGTCGCGATGTAATTGTTTCAAGAATATCATTCTGGCAAAAGACACAATAATAACCAATGGAGAAGAAGCTTGGTTGATTAACAGATCGGTCCAAATAGTGGACCGGGTCATTGGTTATTTGCAACTAATACGAATGTTTGATTTATGCATCCTTATATAAAAAAAATTAGAAGCTTATAATATCATCCCCCCTTTATCATACAGTCCAATAGAATTATTCACACTAGCTTTATTGACATTTACTTATACTTATTAATAATAGGCCCTCCCAACTCTTAAACCTATCTTAACTACATAGTAAATAAACATCGTGACTTACGGCACGATGAAATTTAAAGAAATAAACAAAACAAAAAAAAAATATTAGAAAGACAAATTTAAAAGTAAAATAATTAATTGCATAAATAAATGCTGATTATAATAATTAAAAAATATATATTTTAATTATAGAGAATGATTTGAGGAATGCTCGACTTGTTTAAATAAAAAAAAAAAAATTATTGATTATAAAAAAAATGAAACATTGATTAATAGCTTTATTTGCACGCACATACACGCATTCTCACACTCGCACAGAAAAGAACATATTATGCATAATAAACATGGATGATAAAATATATTTCCTTCTTTTACATTTTGAAATTAGGTGTGTGTTATAGTTTATCTGCGAAAGAAAATAATAATTATGATCAAAGTTCATAACAGGAAAAGTCCTAAGATTTAAATATGAGGAACTATGTAGCATCTGATATTTTTTTATTTACGAAAGTTGAGATTAAAATAATAAGATTCAAATATGAGGGATTACGGATCATTTTATATTTTGATTTTACGAAAGTCGAATTTAATTAATTATGAGATTGCCTTTTAAAGTCTACGTAAAGAATGAATGGGAGCATAAAAAAAATAAAGTGTTTACCTAGGATTTTGCGTAGTCTTCTGCTGCTTCTAATTTAGTGAGGGTTCGAACCTGGTGGATAATGTTTCCATCATAAATGGTTATTCATTTTATATAAGTTCAGCGTAGTATGTTTGGACGATTCTTGTATATTAAACGGAACAACGTCCTTGGACTGATTGGAGTACGATGTTCGGACGGCACTGTTGTTGATCATTCATAGCTGTGGAGATGTTCTGGCGGTGGAGCGTCGATCAATCACTGAAGGGTTTCTTAGCCCATCATGATGATCGACACTCTAAGTGTTAATTTCATAGTGATCATATTGGATAAACCGGATAGCAAAAAAAGAGAAAAGTTCTAGTTGTAGCTTCCGTAGGAATCAAAAAAAACTATAAGCATAAGCATAAAAAAAAGGTGTAAAAAGAACTGTGTGTAAAGACAAAGACTAAGACTCATATTTATATGGGTTGGTTATTATCTGAGGATCCAATCTCCACCCAGAGTTCAATATTCTTTGAGTTGTCGTTGGGGTCCGTGTCCTACGTAATGTTCATTCAATCCATATGCTTGAGGCAATCTTAGGTTTATGCAATCTCACATTGCAATCTCAGTTAAAAAAAAATTCATACTTATTCACCTTTTATACATACATGTGTGCGTGTTTTAAGATAACAATTTAACTTACATTAGTTTAAAAGTCGAGCATTTAATCTCAAAATCACCTCTATAAGCTTTTAACTTTCACTATAGTTATAATTTAAAATAAACCCCTTTTTAATTACTCCCGTGGCATATACAAGTAGCAACCACTTATTGAGATTTAAAATGGCATATTAGTGATGCTTTATATTTTATTTTTAGAGAATATTATTATAGTAGATTATATGAAAGCCTTGAATTATTTAATCAGAAACATTAACATTTTATTTTATAGTGTATTTTATAAATCATTGAAAGAAAACTACATTTATTTTTTATCATAAATTGAAAGTAAATAAAAAATAGAGTATTTACATTGCTTGTGTGTGTGGGTATATACCTGTACCGACTTTGTCTCGGTACATATCCCCGCGATCCGTCTAAAATTAAAATGCGATGATTGGCATTTTAATTTTCACAATAAAATCCTTTGTTTTTTGACCCCGCTTCGTGTGATTTTTAATCACTTATTTTAGCCGACTATCCTACAGTTCAACTCCCCTCATATAAAGAAACGAATTGGCAGGTCATGTGGTCAGGCTCGGATTGACACTTGACGTTTGCGAACTAAACTCAAAAAAAATTCTTTTTTTTCTTTTTTTTTTTCTTTACGAAGAGCGGGCGTGCCATAATTGGAGATATCTTGCCCAATCTGGTACAGGCACCCCGGGTGGAAGATTGGCATGGGGATGGACCTTTCCGAAGTCCCACGATGCAAGGTTACGAACATATAGGCATTCTCTTATGGCCTAGCTAATGGAAGGCAGGAGGATGGTCATTTCCGAAGTCCCCTCTGCAAAATACGACAACATTTACGAGGTAGCGAATAATCTGAGTTATAGAACAATAAGCATTCAAAATATCCGAGCTCTGTACCTCCTAGCACAATAGGAAATATTGAGGGAAGGAACAATAATAGCGCACTCTCGCGATCCAGCTTTTCTTTCTTTCTTTAGGCGGCATCCGCTTCCTTTCTCCGCGTGTTTTCGAGCAACATATATTTTAGTCGAAGGCGGGCGACGTTCTTTTTTTTTTTTAATTTAAACTGGCTTTCAGAAATATTAACTTATTTACCTCGAATAGTTTTCTTTAGAAGAGTTATGACATTTATTCCTTTTCTTTCTTTAAATTATATTTTTTTTAAAATTTATGACATTTATTCTTTTTATCTGCGATCTGCTTTGATTTAAAATAATGCTTTATCAACCCCCCTTCCCCCCTTGTTATTGTACGATGCGATGCGATGTGTAAGTCCTTTCTGGTCCGAGGTCATTTTCCTTTAGTTACCGTTGTTTATAAAGCGTGCTCCGGTAATCGTATTCCTGTGGCAAATCCGTGTTCGTCAACGTGTTTTTAGACTAAATTTTCATTAGTATCGATCTGGTGGTAGCTTTCTCCTATATGGTTCCTGTCTCAGCCTCTCTATCTGCCTTTCCCGTCCTTCCGCTCGCTCGAACTTGGCTATGGCATCCCCCATCTCGTGGATGCCCTCATCATCCCGGCTTAGCATCATCCGCCTGATGTCTGTCGGCATGTTGTGTCTAATGGTCGAGATGATTTGCTCCTCCGTCATGTGATACGCTGGTAGCTGCTGGAGGCCGGCCACCTGCCTGTAATAGAACTGCGTTATCGTCTCGTTAGGTTTGAGCCCGTATTTTTCATTGGTGATGTGAAAGTAGATCCCCTCTTGTCTGGTAGCATTCCAAAAGCTTCGTAGGATCTCTTCTCGATATTCTACGAACGATCTGGGTTTAAACTCGATCGTTCGCCACCAATCTCTAGCTGGCCCTTGCAGGTATGTGCTGGCAATATTGATTTTGTCTGGCTCCGGCTTTGAGGGCTCAGAAAACAGGTTCCGGGTGCTCTCCACGTGGTCCATCGGACTCTTGTTTTCACCTGCCCTGAAGATCTCAATTTTTATTTGCCTTTCGGCCCACGACTGGCACGGTTCCCGCACCTTTATTCTCAGTTCAAATTTCTTTTCCAACTCCTCCAGACGTTTGGCCATAATTTCTCTCGGTATGTTCTGTTGTGGCTCGATTCCTTCTACCTTTCTATTTATCGCGTCCACCTTTTGTCTTACGTCTTCCAACTCTGCCTTTGCTGTTATCACTTCAGTCTTCGCTTCTTCTATCTCGGCTTTTGCTGCGCCGATCTCTATTTTTATTGAGGTAATTTCAGTCTTTACTTCGTCAATCTTTATTTCTTCCTCTTTGCTCTGGTCCTCCTCTGACTCTCCTGTGTCTCCCTTCAATAATTTTCGTATCTCCCTAATGAATTCCCCTCTCTCCTCCTTTCTCTCTCTCCTTCTTTCTTCTTCTCTGTCCTCTTCTCTCTTCCTTCTTTCTTCCCTATCTTCCCTCATCTCTATCATCATTTGGCTCATCATTCTAAGAAGCATTTTTATTTCTGATTCAGCCTCTTCTTTAACATCTATCTTTTTGAACGTTATAGGGCTCTCCCCTGTCTCCTCCCACGCAGTATCGTTATTGCTGTCCATTTATGATTTGATAAAGAGGAAACAAAAATTTTTTTTTTCCTTCCCTTTCTCTATTTATATTTAAAATGTTACAACTTTTTGTTGATGCCTAAAGGAACGTGATTATTTTATTTTTTTATTTATGATAAGAAGTGATTAATCGACGTCCGCGCCTCCATCTCCCGCTATGTTCTCCTTTGCTTTATTCGTTGTCCATCCATAATTTTTCTTTTTCCCTTTTTTCTCTTTTTTATTCGTCCAAACTTTCGTTTACGTGAAAAAGTTTTGCGTCTTTTACGAGGTTCGGCCGCTTTTGGCTAATGTCTTGATTTGCTTCTCTCCAAAACATTATTTGTATTAGCCTCACGTTTGGAAGCGCCATTTGTAACCGGTCGCCTTATTCAACCGTTCCTATAGGGATTGAGAGCTCCGAAACAAACATGATATAGCGTAAAGCTTTATTTATTTTCCTATATCGATAGTTGTTCATTATCAACACAAGGGGGCGCCAGATACGATGATTTAATTTACAATTTAATTTCTCGCATCACCTTACGTCATATCAAAATGATTTCGAAGTCTAATCCCCGCCCATAAGCTCAAACTCCCAGCATGGACCAATAAGGGTCACTCAGGGTCGCGATGTAATTGTTTCAAGAATATCATTCTGGCAAAAGACACAATAATAACCAATGGAGAAGAAGCTTGGTTGATTAACAGATCGGTCCAAATATTGGACCGGGTCATTGGTTATTTGCAACTAATACGAATGTTTGATTTATGCATCCTTATATAAAAAAATTAGAAGCTTATAATATCATCCCCCCTTTATCATACAGTCCAATAGAATTATTCACACTAGCTTTATTGACATTTACTTATACTTATTAATAATAGGCCCTCCCAACTCTTAAACCTATCTTAACTACATAGTAAATAAACATCGTGACTTACGGCACGATGAAATTTAAAGAAATAAACAAAACAAAAAAAAAAAAAAATATTAGAAAGACAAATTTAAAAGTAAAATAATTAATTGCATAAATAAATGCTGATTATAATAATTAAAAAATATATATTTTAATTATAGAGAATGATTTGAGGAATGCTCGACTTGTTTAAATAAAAAAAAAAAATTTATTGATTATAAAAAAAATGAAACATTGATTAATAGCTTTATTTGCACGCACATACACGCATTCTCACACTCGCACAGAAAAGAACATATTATGCATAATAAACATGGATGATAAAATATATTTCCTTCTTTTACATTTTGAAATTAGGTGTGTGTTATAGTTTATCTGTGAAAGAAAATAATAATTATGATCAAAGTTCATAACAGGAAAAGTCCTAAGATTTAAATATGAGGAACTATGTAGCATCTGATATTTTTTTATTTACGAAAGTTGAGATTAAAATAATAAGATTCAAATATGAGGGATTACGGATCATTTTATATTTTGATTTTACGAAAGTCGAATTTAATTAATTATGAGATTGCCTTTTAAAGTCTAGGTAAAGAATGAATGGGAGCATAAAAAAAATAAAGTGTTTACCTAGGATTTTGCGTAGTCTTCTGCTGCTTCTAATTTAGTGAGGTTCGAACCTGGTGGATAATGTTTCCATCATAAATGGTTATTCATTTTATATAAGTTCAGCGTAGTATGTTTGGATGATTCTTGTATATTAAATGGAACAATGTCCTTGGACTGATTGGAGTACGATGTTCGGACGGCACTGTTGTTGATCATTCATAGCTGTGGAGATGTTCTGGCGGCGGAGCGTCGATCAATCACTGAAGGGTTTCTTAGCCCATCATGACGATCGACGCTCTAAATGTTAATTTCATAGTGATCATATTGGATAAACCGGATAGCAAAAAAAGAGAAAAGTTCTAGTTGTAGCTTCCGTAGGAATCAAAAAAAACTATAAGCATAAGCATTAAAAAAAAGGTGTAAAAAGAACTGTGTGTAAAGACAAAGACTAAGACTCATATTTATATGGGTTGGTTATTATCTGAGGATCCAATCTCCACCCAGAGTTCAATATTCTTTGAGTTGTCGTTGGGGTCCGTGTCCTACGTAATGTTCATTCAATCCATATGCTTGAGGCAATCTTAGGTTTATGCAATCTCACATTGCAATCTCAGTTAAAAAAAAAATTCATACTTATTCACCTTTTATACATACATGTGTGCGTGTTTTAAGATAACAATTTAACTTACATTAGTTTAAAAGTCGAGCATTTAATCTCAAAATCAGCTCTATAAGCTTTTAACTTTCACTATAGTTATAATTTAAAATAAACCCCATTTTAATTACCCCCGCGGCATATACAAGTAGCAACCACTTATTGAGATTTAAAATGGCATATTAGTGATGCTTTATATTTTATTTTTAGAGAATATTATTATAGTAGATTATATGAAAGCCTTGAATTATTTAATCAGAAACATTAACATTTTATTTTATAGTGTATTTTATAAATCATTGAAGGAAAACTACATTTATTTTTTATCATAAATTGAAAGTAAATAAAAAATAGAGTATTTACATTGCTTGTGTGTGTGGGTATGTACCGACTTTGTCTCGGTACACAATATATTTATGATGGTACACATTCCCGAAGAGGATTGGATGAGAAGTATTTTGGTAAGGGATTTATTTAAAAGTTATTTATTCTTATTATTGAAAGCTCTCTAAATTATTATTTTAGACTAATGAATGAATTATCCTACTTGGGATATAACAATCTTTTATATTTGATATAAATGTGCATGAATGAAAGTACTTATAACTCAGTGTGTGTGAATTTAAATAACATACAAAATTTAATGCAATATCATGATGCAATTGTTATTTGTGGGTGTACACATAGTTAATCTGAATAGACATGTTGTTAGGACTTTGAATGCATGTGCAAATTGAATACTTTTTTATTATCACTATTATCAAATACATGCCTCATATGGTTAGTAATTGATACACTGCTTGAAACCAGCTACCAATTTAGGCAACCTTTGGTGGATATGTTATTGCTTTTTTGTATACATTCAACCCCTCCATTCTTGCTTATTTGTCGGCACTGACTGCCCATAGTTACTGGGTGCCTATTCATATTTTCGCCATCCAATTTACCAGAAATTCAATGTTAATGAATATTTTGGTATTTTAGAATAATTTAAGGTATGCCCATCTTTATAATATATTAGCTCTACTACAATTTAAATTTAAAGTATATCATGAGCATCAAGTGTACTCATTGCTCACCCCATTATAGGTATTAATAATATTACATTAGTGTAGTTATTTTGCATAATATTCTTTGCTATCATTATAAAATCTATAAATGTCTCCATATTGATTTTCAGGTCTAGTTTTGCTTTGTAAAATATATAATATCTTACTGGTAGCCTGAGTATGAGCATATAGGTGTCTTATTTTAATCTGCATGTATATTTAAAGGACTGGATTAGGTAAATGTGAGGACTTTTAGATGATAAGTACTTTTATTGTAAATTCTTTAGAAGTGTTTAAGAAAAGAGAGATTTTTTTGTCAAGTGTATCAATATTTAGTTAATCTAATTAAATTAAATTTTAAAAAAAAAATGCTGCGTTTTATAAAAAAAAAATTTACATTATCTTATATTAACTGAAACACAGTCTTATTATATAACTGTGTCTATATATGTAATATACAGGATATATGAGCAAAGACTTTCACATGACCCACCACTCTCCACTCTATCTCATAACACTGACACACTTGAGCACATATATGTTGAAAAGATAAATAATCACCAACATACATATTGCATGCTAAACCAGCAATCATCAGTTGGTCCAGATTACCATCTCTACACATATATGCTATAAGTGCCCAGATATATATTAAGATAGCCAATCTTCATACTTTAATGGACAGGCTTCAGTCTATTCCACACTCCAACTCTTCAACCCTCCATCCAGTTGAAAATCTGATGATGGAATGCTCAAAGGCCACCCTGAGACCAAGATTCTTGTCACACCCATGTTGACATAAGGTCAATCTGACCCTCACATACAGGACATAATCCATTTAATACATATACAAGGGATGGGCAGACATCTCTACTACGTAATAACTGAAACACAGGCTTATTATATATGCAACTCATGAAAATCTTTGTATCAGCTTATATATATTGCAGATTTATGTTGTAAATGTGAAACTGGATTTGTTGATTTCAGGACCATATAGCTCATCTGTTTTGCAAAGCTGGATTTGACATATAATTTAAGTAAATGAAAAGTTCAGACAGATTGATAGAGATTTGTGGGTTTATTACATAACGGCGACCCGTTTGACCTAGACCGTTATTTGAATTAGTTTTTTAGATCTTTTTATCAGATCAGATTGATCCCTCCTGAACCATCAGCCTTCATCCATCAATTCAATCGAGTTACAAATTGGCACCAGAGATTTTGGGCCTTCTTTCTGTCAGCACTTATAAAGAATAAAGCTTGTTTAGTGCTATTGGTAAGCTACCATATATATATATATATATATTGTAACAAACGGGTTCGAATACACGCATATGTAAAATATGACATAATTGATAGTGTTAATGTAGGGACCATGTATAAACAAATAAATAAAAGAATATATGTAAACGGTCATTCGAACCCGGTTACAAGTAATGTAGATATAGCGTATGTGTGAGTATAAAAATACGTAGTTAGTATCGGAGGGGTTGCGATCACTTATATATGTAGAGCTGTATAAAGCGCAATTAATTATTCTTAGATAGATTTTATTCACATAGTTTTTTTTTGAGTTTATTAATAATTTTGGTAACACGTGTTTTCTTTTGTTGAGTCACCTTGTGAACATGTGAGGACTGAAATAGGATGAGTGAATTGCTGTAGGCAGTTTGGTAATAACTGGCGCCGGGAAGGCGGAAAACTGGTCTGTGGATATAGTTTTTTTTTTGTGTTGAAGAACAATGGAAGGACTGGTCAGCGGCGTAGGAATATGCAGAAAGATTTTGAAGAGTTAAAGGTGAATACAAAAGAACTTTTTTTTTGTCTTGCGCTCGAGTGGAGAAAAAGAAAAAAAAAAAGAGAGAAGCGGCTTGAATCCTAACAAGGAGGACGCAAAGATTTTTCTTAAGAAGTTTTAATATTTTTTTGTCAGAAAATGTCGGGGTAATTGGATTGTGCGCTAGTCGTTACTCGACTCCGAGGATACTCGTCATGAATTCACCTGACCGGACTTGCGAACTGTCATAATAAATCAAGAGATTTTGTTCCATAGAGGAAATGTTGACCAAAATCGTTCGAGATTTAGACCTTTGCGAAAGAGTACACCAACTACTCCACCTCTGAAACCTGTCGCCGGACCTAACGACCATTGGAACTGTTTGCCATCCGTGAGATCCACCAGATCAAGTTCGTGGCCAGACGTCAATACAGACTTGTTTAATCGCGTGAGTCCAGGTAAAGTGACACGTCACCAACTATTTTCAGTATATGTATCTCAATAAAGAATTCGTGTTACCTCAGTTAATTGCTATATTAAAATTTTATATTTAAAGTTAGATATATGACTATATTAATCATACCGCTCACATATATATGTATTTGCATTATTTGGTGTGTGGATGAAT